>JADFUC010000528.1:0-346638 GCA_019722365.1 Lithospermum erythrorhizon | reverse complement strand
TCAATTGTACTTCGTTCAGTTACGTATTGCTGGACATAATTGGTGATTTGATTTGTACGGTGAACATAGGTAGGGGTTTTTGTAAAGCCCAAATCAGATTCTAGAAATTTCTATATTCCGAAATTTAAAATTATGGTAATTGTATAATTCGGTTCTTATGACTAAATATCAGCTATTAAAATTATGGTAATGAATTTTCATGATTTGGGAGATATTTAATTGATTCAAACTTTTCCCTTTTGAATATTACCTTTAAATATTTATTTATTTAAGGTAGTTAAACATGGTAACATTTTATCTAGCAAATAAATGTATTTAATATAATTACTTGAAAGTAATTATATTAGTATATATAATTATTATAATAATTATGAAAAATACATGATAAATATAATATTAATATGTTTGATGTAATTACTTGAAAGTAATTATGTTAGTGTAGATAGTTATTGTAATAATTATTAAACACATAACAAATATATTTAATATTAATGTGTCTATATAATTACTTGGAAGTAATTGTAATACTATAAATAATTATTTGACACGTGACAAATATATTTAATTTATCTACGTGATAGATAAATTTAAACTACTAAATATGTTATACGTAGTGATCATGATTATTTATTTTCTATTTTCATTTTAATATATATGTAATAATCCATGATATGTGATTTAACTGCTTACACCGCAGACACACTAGCCTTGTATATATATATATATATATATATATATATATATATATATATATATATATATATATATATATATATATATATATATATATATATATATATATATATATATATATATATTGTAATGGGAATGGAAATGGGATATATTGATATGATCTAGTTTTGTATTTTATTTAAATACGATTACTTGAAATCGTATTTATTTATTTTTATTTTACCCTGAAACTTCGTCTTTGTCTTAGTTGGAGTTAGTAAAAATGTCGTTGTGGAGGCATTGAAGATGGCGCTTGACGGAGGCGACATTAACGAGCTTGGAAGTTTCGGAAGTTGAAGAATCTGAGACACATTTTGTAAAATGTTGAAATATTATCTTATCTTAGTATTAAACTTTGTAAAGTGTTGTAATAGGTCTATTATTTATTTTAGTGTCATATCCATATATCTCTGAATGTATATTATTTGTTTTATTTTTCATGATGTGCATATTACTTGAGTATACGCTTTATTATACATGTTAAATAATCAAATAATAGTAATCTCGCCCATTAAATTTAAGCAAGATCTCGAAGCCAATTTTAAAGTTGTGCAAAACATCACGGCTATCGGCCTTATTTAGGATTCTGCGGGTGTACTAATTAAGTGATAGGTATGACAAGAGATCGTAAAGTGATTTCCACTAACGTTGTGGGCTTTCATATGATCATTCCAAAGTAATGAATTAGTTTAATTGATTCCTTAACCGGTGATTTCCACCAACCTTGTGGGCTCCGGTGATCAATTCGAGATTAGCGCCGTGTTAGGAGTGTTAGTGACCCAAGAGTTGTGTCGTGGTGCACAATTGATTAGTTAATCTACCGTTGTGCTGGGATTCAAAATGTATGCAGTGTTGCCGTTTGGATTCCAACCACAACGGATCTTGGATACCTTGTACATTTTGTGAGATTTGAAGTATGGGTATAATATTTACAAGTTATTTATAATATGTTAGAATATTTTTTTTAACTGCACTATCTATGATTAGTATTTTCTTTTTATGATTGGCGCACTAAATTTACCTATTTTATTTGCCGTTAATTGGAGTAAATTAAAACAAGTTAGGAGAAATACATAAACTTGTGGTAATATAGTATTGTAAATGCTAAAACATTTTCTATTCATAAGCCATTGAAAATGGTGGTATGCTAATAAAGACAAACATTGATACCCACACCCAATCGTTTAAGACTTGACTTAATCATGTTGACACGTTACATGGACCTAGAGTTGAGAGGATTACTTGGCGATAAATTGTGACAATATATTGATTGAGAGAGATAATTAAATTTTGATAAAATCGAAGGTGATGATGTCGTGAAGACTAATATGTTATATTGTCTCTGAAATGCTTATCTGATATTAAATAATTATTCGAATCTCTTTTTTACAACTAAATGAGAATGCTATTCGATGATCTTGAATATTTTGTATCCACATTTTCAAGAAAAATCGTTGGTATTTAGTTTAAGATGAACTTTTTATGAATTAGTAGAGAAACATAAACTTTTGGTTGTATAACCCGGATAGTATGTATATAGTTTTGCGCTTCACTTGTAAGTTGAGTGCATAAAGGGCTATAGTTTGAAGTTAATGATTAAGTTCATCATTTCAAACATTAGGCACCGAAAGAAGGATATTTAATAACACTTGAGAAATAGAAAGAGAGGTTTGATAAAATCTCATATCTCAAATGATTTGCTATCAAAATTGCCAATGTCGTTATGGTTGAATTGCCGATGTCTTGGACATGGGTAATGTCTTAGGCAAATGTCAAGTTAGAATTAATATCATCGACATGGGTAATGTATTGTCGAGGAATGAAGGCAATCATTTGATCTTAAAGCGTCTTGATAAGATCACGTAAGTAAAAATTGTGTTTAATGAACTTAAAACACAACGGGTAAAATCTTTTCTGTCGGTACACCAAAAATAATTTTCTTCAACCTTAGATGTGTCATTGGTTGGGTGATACAAGTAAGAGGTATTGTTCAATGTAGTTGAAACACAATGAATGGGAATAAGTCGCATATCAAAGTTGTTATAGTTACCTTTAAATTAAATTTATCCATACTCGGCTTCGAGACAACTCGAGAGTTATGGTTGATAAACAAACTTTGAAGAAGCGTCTCGTATGGACGAGTTAACATTATGTCAGCGAATTAGACATAATTTAACCGCGGTCCCAATGTTGAGATTATGTCATCCGTGTACATAATCGAGAGAAAGGAAAGCGTATTTATTTCCATCTACTATAGAATTATAATTTATTGTATGTATAGTATCTTCATTATGAAGTATAAAGAGTGGAAATAAATATATGACTTGAATGTATTCAAGTGGCTCCTTAGGAGACACCAATCCAGTGTTAGAATCCTTTGATTATATCAGGAATATTATGTGATAATTCCTGATGCATTGCTAACGTCTAATGCAAAGAGACATGATGTTATGAATAAATCATACTCCAATAGATGACTTGAGATCATCTGAGTGAAATAGAATTGGAATACGAGGTCAGTATACGACTACATTTCTGTTACCTTCTACGTAGCGATTAAATCGGAAGTAAAGAAACGTGTTTCCATTAAATGAACATATAGTCATAAATGAATCAAACATTTGGTTTCGACCATGTTGAATGTATTAAAATTTGGTTGAGTATGCGCGTAATACATTTCAAACTTTTCACTTTATTGATTATCCGAGCTTGTTGTTGTAGTACAAAGATATGCGGATATAACTAGAACGGTGTGTTGCAAACAAAAAAAACCGGAGCAAAGTTACCAGCAGTGTCGTGGTATGAAAGCCTTGACTTGAAAGCTTAATCAGATGGAACCGGTGGCAATCTACTAGACGGTAGCTCCCCCAGGGATTACTTGTGACCAGCAATTCGCTCACGGCAACGGCTATGAAACCCCTCTGACAATTCTCAACCCGGGGAAAACAAAAGCAGGCGGAAAATATGCCGCAGTGTTGGCCAGAGAAAAGTAAAGCGGTGAACAAAAGCAAGAAATGCTTGAAAGGGGGGTGAAGAAGCGAGAACTTTCGTCAACACAAGTGAGAATAATAGAAAGAGGTCGATGTCTTCTACATTTATAGGAGAAGGAAAGAATTTGGTTTTGAATTCTGAAGTTAAAAAGCGTTTGTAACAGCCAAGGTGATGAATGTTGTGTATTGATGGTGATGAATGCGGCCTTATTGATGGTGATGAATCGCGTATATGACTCTATTCAAATAATCGAGATCAAAAGAAATAAAGAGTCTGAGTCTCTTTAGAGCTCGCGCAGTGCCTCATGCAGCTACCAAACACCAAACACGAACGAACCGAGCCGGCCGGGCCGGGCCGGCGGCGGCGCGCGCGCGCGTGTGGTAATTTTAGCGGGCTAGACTTATACCAAAAGCCTTAGTCATTTGAACAAGCAATAAAGATTGGGTTATTTAAATAGAATTAAATGGTGCTCAAAAAACAATGTGGGAAAAACTAATGTGCTTTGAATTCCCAGGCATTCAAGACAATACTTTTATTATGTCCAAAACGATCCCCACTTGTGGCGAAGGAAGGAACAGAAAAGGCTAAGGAGAAATTCCTGGTCAAGGAGGGGTTGAGTACTTAAGCGTCAATATCTTTCGATTTGAATTGACACATAGTGAAATGGGCGACAACCCGGTACGATGAGTGAACTTAAGTCTTGAACAGTGGACCTTGATTGAGACTTATGACACATACTATACCCTCCTAAATTGTGTAGGTCCATGAAATGCACAAACATCGTTTTAGGGCCATCGTACCTTGGTCTTATAAGTGCTCTAGAAGGCAATTACAGTCTTTCGCCAGATGGCGGCCCGCGTGGCGCTCGCGTAGGTAACTCACATGGTGTGTGCCAATAATATCTTGAGTTATTAAGGACTTAAGTCCGTCCTACTAAAAATTTCCATCAAGTGCATCTCAAAGAAGCACCACCCAATCTTTGGTTATGGAAGGTCGCTGACTAAAATTCAATCACATGCGTTGCGATACCAAACTTTGGTTATGAATAGTCATGGATAAAATCCCGTGAAGTGCGTCTCGATAACACCGCCCAAAAACATATGGCTATAAGTTTTATCAGCATCTGCAACCATAGGGATAGGAAAGTAGTGCGTCAAAGAAGTCGACATGCTATCTTGATTAGGGGCCGATACATCCCCTCGGCGATCTCGAGGAATAACTCGCCTAGTTAATCCGCTTAGTAAAAGGATGACAAGATTACATTCGGACACCAGCGTAATAGTCCTGAAATAACCCACCGGGGAGTTGTCTCGCGCGCATGTCTAGACTGCGTATGTCTTTTTACTAACACACCATTGTAAGCATGATTCTTAGCAACTCAGTAGGCGCTTGAGAATCACCCAGGTGTAGTGAACCCAGTACACTTTGGTTTCTCCACATGTGGTACATCGGCTAGTAGGTTAACTGACATTCGAACTGCTTGACATAATTTCGAAGTCTGATGAACTCGGACTCTCCGTGGTGGAGGCGTATCTGAAATGCCTTGGCGGAACTTCAAGAAAATAGCTCCTCACCCCTTCCAAGGTAAACATATCCTTTGGTAGAACAAATATCATCATACCCGAGAGACCCGGCTAAGCATCAAATACCCTTAGCGGGGGAACTCCTTAAAGTTCAAAGCCCAGCCTCGATAGTCCTTTTAGGTATCTAAGTAATCGATGAAGAGCATCGATGCTCATTGCTAGGAATTATGGGTATGCAGGCTTAACCTACTATGGCGTAAACGATATCGGGGCCGAGTACGGGTTAGTCAAGAACATCGCTCCCGATAATCTGGCATATTCTATTTGAGAGAGACACTATCGCCCCCAAATTTTTTCATCGAAGTGTACACTAAGCATCATAGGGAGTCTGGCAGTGTAACCTCAAAAAGTTAAACTTCCTCAAATCTTCTCGGATAATGAGATTGACTCGATGAAGGATACCCTCGGGTTCTACGCTTCGAACTCCTAGGATGAGTATCAACTATACTGAAGTCTTTCAAATACCAGGCTTAGATGACAAGAAATCGCTGATGTATACATTTATAGTCATGGTCTTACCAAAATCGACATATAAATTGACATATAGGCATATGATCACACAATCAGTCCTAACCCTTAGAGTATACACGTAGGTCGAATTGTTCTAGCATAGCCATTCTTCGCTTAAGTATCACTAAACTTCGTACATTTGTTTTGAGTCTTTGTTTGAACCATATAGAGATTTTTTCGAACTGCAACTTTACCCTCCCGACCACGACTCCGCAAAACCTCGGGTTGGGTCATACTATAAATCTCTTCCTACAGATCGCGTTCAAAAGAGGTCTTAACATCCATCGATGTATCTAACCCATGAATAGCCGGCTAAAAGCAATCGAAAGAGGCCACGATAGTGGCCATGCCAGTCAGCGGAGAATAAAATGTCGAAAGTAATCTATATCCTTCTTTGTGTAAAAACCTCGAGATCATGACTGGCAGATCTCTCTATTGACTATCGAGGTCTCGTCTTTTTCTTAAAGATCCACTTATTACTAATAAGCTTGCGACCCTTAGGTAAATCGACTAACTCCCAGTTTGGTTTGACAATCGAATCAAGTTCGCTCTTAATGGCCTCTGCCGAAAAAGTAGCATCCAATAGACACCGTAGCCTATGATGAAGTCTTAGGATCATCCTCGATAATATAGGCCGAAACTAGTTCATCACTTATATAATCATCACATGTAATCTCGGATAGAAAGTTCAACATAAAGTCATCTCTGAGAGTATTTCTCATTTCTGAGTGCCCCTCTTTCCTAAGTCCCTCACAAGGTCTCACACAGAGTTAGATGAACTAACATGCGCATCAATACTCGGGTATGTAAATTGTATGCTCCGAATGCATCATGTGCATCAGGCATATCATGTGAATCAGGCATATCATGTGAAACAGGAGAAGACAAACATGCTTTCTTTAAAGGAAATACATGCTCAAAAACTCAAGCGTCTACAGCTTTCCGGATATAGAGCGATCGGATAAAGACATGAATCATATCTTGTATTTGTTACGAGCATACCCAATGAAAACACAGTCATAGGTCTTGGGTCCAATGTTGGTCTTCTTAGGCTCAGAGCGAGCCACACCCCCTTAGCTAGGCAGCCCCCAGCTCTGAAACCTCGAGTTAGGGGATAACCACTCGAATCTCATAGGGAGTCTTATCCCCAGCCTTTATGGGGTGCCACTGATTAAAATGTGAGCAGGGACCCAAAACACCTCCCCCGCATCTCGTAGGAAGTCGGAACTTAGGAGCATAGCGTCATCATATTTTCAGTAATCACGTTAACTGCGTTCGGTATCCCGTTTTGTTGAGGTAAGTAAGGGCACTAGTGCAAATGGATAATCCCACGTTCTCACTGCTAAAACTCTCTCTGAGGTAGAAGACCATTTTCGCCCACCCGATCAGGACCTTAGTCTCTTGAAATCTTTCTATCAAAATTTGGTTCTCACTTCATTCTTAAACTTGATAAACATATCCTCGGCCTGTTTCTTAGCTCAGAAGGTAGACCTAGTATACTAGAGCGATGCATCCCATAAAAGGTCACGTAATAGTGCTTTCCGCTACTCTTTAGTGTTCTTAAAAGTCGGCTAGGTCGGAGGTGTGAATTAACTACAGTACTTCGGTTTGTCTAAGGGTCACCCGGGTTTAGAGGCACGGGTAAACTTAGGCACATGGTGGAAGCGTTTGGGTGGCTCGGATGAAGATAAAGCGGTATGATGAAACGATTGCATGAGATGTTTAATGGATCACCGGCGTTAACATGTCCTAGTCTAGCATGCCAAATCAATGAATCTCGATAATATAGCGAAGTAGATGTATTATTATTAATCAAAGGAAGGTAGCTTATTCGAGGGAATAAATAAGCCACCCATTTGAGATAACCACTCCTTCTATTTCTCGCTTCTGGTCGCTTCTGACCTTGTCGGCCTGGAAATACAAGTTTCAAACCAACTTTGTTTAATAAGGCACGAGACACTGGGGTTAAGCATAAAGTGGGTACATAAATACATTACTAAGAGAAAGTGCTGAGTGAACTGAAACTCTTTCCTTTGCCGGAAATTCCAGCGGTGGCGAGTTTCCCGTGAAAACCCGTTCTCCCGTGGCCAGCGTCCTCAAAGTCTGGAGACAACTCCTTATTTGCACACAAATGGCGAAAGCTCTGTATCCAGCCGCAATCGATTGCATTTGCCACGAGATTTGCTTGACCGCGCGGCCCGGCTATGATGGCCATTTGATTGGCTTGAGGGGCATCGGCACAGCAGGCGTTGATGGGCACTTGTGTCGGCTTTGCGTCACGTAGCAGCTAGCAGCGACACTTGGCACCTTCTTGATCACGGGCACTGGTTTGATGAACTTGTTCGATGTTGGCTTAACGAGTACTTGCTCTCGTTACTTTTTGCCGCTGGCATTTGAACACATTGTTGTTGGAGGGACCACCGGTTTCCACGAGTTTGCCTTGGTGAAGTGCATCCGTTGTCATTTTCTCCTTTGTCCCGTTAGCGGCTTTGTCTTTTGAGGCGGTTGGCCTCTTCGGTTCTAAATGTTGCCAATCAAGCCCCGGACAAGAGGTGAAGTCTTTCTTAACTGTGTTTCGGTTTGTTCTGTCGTTCCAAGAGGAGAATTTCTCCAACAAACATTAGCCAAAAGCAACTTAAATCAAGTTCGTGCCTTCGTTAATCACATCGATTACCACCGGATTTTTGAAGACATGCCTTGATCATGCTTAGGTTTGTTACCGATCGTTTGGCCACCAGCCAGCTTCCCAGCGCGTATTCTTAGCACGGCGTCATCATTCTGTATTTCTCCTCTAAGGCATCCCAATTAACTTGGCGGTTGTGAATAGTATATAAGTCAAGCGAGGTAATTAGTCGTATTTGTTCGAATATGGCACCTAAGGTCTTGTTATCTTTATCAAACCTTTTTAGTTCTTTCACACGTTTGGGAACAACCACAGTAATAGAGGAAATCGAGGAAGGCAAGCCGGATATTTCGAGGGGGGACGGTTTTCAAATAGAACATAGTCAACATCCAAAGCTTGAGGTATAGCGGTTTTGGGACCCGTCTTTTATAGTTGTTACCGTTCAAAGGTTCGGTTTAGACATGTCGGTGATTTCGATTTGGAAGGCATGGTTATACAAAATTCAAGCTTTCAAATTGTAGATGCTGAATATGCAGATATAACCGAACCGGTGTGTTGCAAACAAAAAAAACCCGGAACCAAAGTTACCAACCCCATTTGTGTCGTGGTATGAAAGCCAGCGGCTTGAAAGCAATCCGGCGGAACCGAGGTGGCGATCCCAGACCGGTGGGCTCCCCCAGAGGTTCGCCGCCGGCGGTGTTCACTTGAGTCCGGCTCCTGGCAAACAGCTATGGAACCTACAACAATTCTCAACCAGGAAAAACAAGATACGAAAATAGAAAGTATGCACAGTGTTGACAGGAAAATAAGGCAGCTGAACAAAGCAAGTACAGAAAGGGGGGTGAAGAAGCCCGGGAACTGCAAATCAAACCTGAAATTAGGATATCAGAATTCGATGTGCTCTCTATTTATAGGAGAAGGAAAGAGGTGGTTTTGAATTCTGAAGTTAAAAAAACGTTTATGCTTGTCCAAAGGTGATGAATCTTTGTGTATTGATGGTGATGAATGTTGTGTATTGATGATGATGAATCTTTATTATACTTGGAATTTCTGATGAAAATGAAATCGGATCGAAATAAAGAGTGCAAAGGTCTCTTTTTGGCTCGCGCATGAGGTGCTCCATACTTCTGAACACGAACCTGTGAGCCAGAACCCGGAGCCGAGCCGGGCCGGGCCGGCAGCCTTGGCAGCCTTATCGTGTGGTTAACCTAGCGGGCTAGACTTATCTCGCGCTTAGTCATTTGAACAAGCGATAAGATTGGGTTATTTAAATAGGAATTAAATGGTGCTCAAAAAACGTGTGGGAAAAAAGCTGAAAGTAATGGCACTTTGAGATTCCCCGAGGCATTCAAGACAATACTTTATTATGTCAACGGTTGTAACATGTGTGTTTAAGTAGGTGATCAAAGAATGTTCTTGTAATGATCGGTGATGATGGATCGCGGCGTTGTTATTGGAAGAGCACATACGAAGCGAGAATAAGAAGAAAAACGATTATACTATCGATTATCCAAGTTGCAAACTTGACCATAGCGATTATAATGGAGTTAAATCTTAAATCACGATATTGATTGAAGTAAAAGGGTGAAGTGAAGATGAATTTGAGTTCACTTAAAAAGGTTAGTGGGGCTGAGAATACTAATATTTTACACGTTTGAGTACTAAATGAATCCTCATACAACCTTGAAATGTATGGTACTGAATTGATTCTTGTACATTCGTGAACCCGATTACATATATGTGACATATATGCTATATTAGCCCACTTGAAATATAAAAGAACTGGAGGTGGCGTTTGATGGTTGAGCTATAATGCGTCATGAAGGCAATTGAATAAAATCATGATAGATTAGAATTCTATGATGGATGAATACCAACTTTATTATTGAGAAGCCGGCTACCCATTAGAGGAATGCGTTAAATGGGGCGTCAGCGTGATTAAGAGTGGTTGAATACATTACGTGGTAATATGATTCACGTATGCCATGTTAGGATCATGTGTCTTAAAATTATCGTGAATTCGTATCTTTTGTATGCGAAATTGGCCAGTCGAATCGTGTCTAATCAGCCTTGTCGAGCCAGCGTTGAGGCGCTCCTATAAATATCCCCGCCATGCAGCCAAAAATTCATGGAAAAAAATCACAGCATTCAGCAAAAATACTGCTTGCATAAAACCCCACGAGAAAATATAGAAAACCTGCGATATTTATAAAAAATACCAAATAACCAGTGTAATTGGTGGAAGCTTAGCCCTCCAAGTGGTGAAATAGGCGCAGAAATTAAGAATTATTCGCAGCAGCGATAATTCTTCAAGTTAAACAAAAATGGAGTAGAGAGAATCGTGAAAGTTTCTCAGAAGCCGCTTGAATATTTAGGATTAAACTCACGTAGCCAGCGATTATTAAAAACTTGGATGAGCGTCGATAAATACCGGAGTTTGATTCGTGAATCTAGGATATAGGGAATAAGTGGCGTTCGGTCCTTTATAGTGGATCCCAGGTTGGACCCGAAATGTCAGAGTCAGAGATCGGTCTCGAGTTTAAGGCTGGAACTGTCCCCATCATTTCGTAGAGTTATCCGAATCCCAAGTTAAATTAAAATGCGAATCCAATCAGTCGAGATCAGTGTCGAGTCGAGTTCGAACTTCAAATCAGATAGAATAAAGCGAGAATCGGCTTATCGAGGTCAGATATTGATCGGATATCTCATGAATTGTTAGCGAGCGGTTGGGGCCCGTAATTTGGGCCGATCGATCCTGTAGATTTGATAAAACTTGTATCTTGAGGAATTTCGCCTACTGATGGGTTTTTATTTTATCACGCACCATCATAAATAATAAAAATTCTTTCTTTCCATTACAACAGGTACCATACTGATCTATTAGGAGAACAAGTGAACAACTACCTCACATCATCTTTGATGACCTGATCTACTTCAACATATTGCATTTTGTATGCAGCTGCCAAAGTTGCTAAAGCATCCTGCAGCACATGGCCCTTATTACAGAAAATGGTCCACATGAACATCACAACAAATGCCCCTACTACAAAAAAAAATATGTTCAAACTCCCAAACTTATCTTTAAAGAAAATGCCTAGCAACTCAAAATGGAGTATTCATTTTTGTTGGATTCTATTTGGCAAAATTTGAAGTATGCTTGTTGCATGAATTTCATTGAACTAGTATTTTTCATCATGATCTTCATATTTTCCCTGATACCGCTCTAATTTCAAGCTTTTTTGTGCGATGTAGTTCAGCTTATTTGATCTCCAACAATTGTACTTTTTGTATTTCGAATTGTGTTTTTTGAATTTCAAAAGTAGCGCGTTGTTCGTGGTTGAGCATGTGTTAAGCTTGGAAGTGTTGCTGAGGAGTTGATTGGAGGTGTTCACTTAGAGAGTTAAATTATAAAAAACACTCAATTGAGTTCCCTTATTTGAGTTCCTTATAAAAACACTCAATTAGAGGTTCCCTTATTTGATCTCAATAATTGGAGTCTTCTCATGACTTATGTGTTAGAACACTCAGGTTCCTAAAAGCTATTTTAGAGAGTTAAATTATAAAAAATGATAAATAATGATAAAAGACTCCATACAACTATCAATTGAGTTGAAATAAAAAGGAATGGTAAAAAAATTACTCCCTCCATCCTAATATGATAGGGGCGTTTTGATCTTTTTCTTGAAATAAGTTAAATTTTATTGATATTTTTATTTGTGTTGTATAATATTTGATGAAAATTATATATCGATGGAAGAATTTAAAATGTATTTTTTATTGATATAGTTTTTCATAGGGTATTATATTATAAATAAAAATATTCTGATCGAGATTCGGTAAGAAAGCGATGCAATTGAAATATCAATCATTTAGGGACGGGGATAGGATGAAACATTGCCGGTTCAATAGTTGAATGGTATAGACGGGGATAGGATGAAACATTGCCGGTTCAATAGTTGAATGGTATACTTTTGATTCTTAAGTAAATTAGTAACTTGCCCAAAATATAATTCTTGAATACTATTTCGTTTTCATGCCCCCGAGATAATTTGCTTCGTTGTCTTCGATCTATTTTAATAGGCTGATGATACCCTATTTAGTACATCCATCTTTATGTCTTGACAATAAACATACAATTATAACGGCCATGTGCCTAAATAATAACTTGCTTCTTCGTTGGCTTTAATAGGCTGTTGATTAGCTGCAATTATTCCATTACAATTAAAGATCGCATAAATAGGTACATATATACTGAGTATAATACTTAAGTAAATGTGATACTCTCTTCCAATCCATTTTAATTGATTTTTCATGCTCGAAATAAATACTTGTCTTGATTCTTTCTTTAATTATATTATTAAAAATTTAATATTATGAAAGTATTTTAAAAACAAATCAATGATATAAATTTCTATTTTTTTAGAATAATGAATAATTATCTTAATTGATGGTGAAATTTAATTTGAAAAATTGACAATGATATTTGTAAATTAGAAGGAGTAGTATATAATTTTGAAGGATGTGTAAATTCTTCAATTATTGAGACATTCATTTTCAAATAGTTTATATTCTTTTGTTTACCTTAAAAAGTAATTTAAAATGACCTTTTTCATCAAAAAATGTATCAACTACAAGCAATACAATAAAATTTTAGGGTAACAAAAAGCATTAAATTACAAACTATCACCAAGTATATCTAAAGTTTAGATGTTACAACACTTCGATGAAGACTGGCTTTAACTATAGATAAGTAATCTGATCAGCATTAAGGATAATGAAATTCAGAAAAAACTAATAAAAAAGGCAAAATCAAAAGGAAGGGGAATGTAGTTGAAGCACAAGAATTAAGGCCAACAACTCATTTTCTACATACATATAGTTCTTTAAACATGAGCAATAGAAAGAAACATAGCAATTCCTAGCCTATATACTCTTGTTACCACTCTGCAAGTAATCCATCCTGATTGCCCAGAGCCGCTCTCCGACTACCTTCATGTCCGGGCGATCACTTCGTGTAGGGGCCACACACTGGATAGCCAAACCAAATATCTTCATCAGTATCTTCTTGCTTACGGCTTCGTCCATGAGAGGGTCTATCAACTCCCTGACAAAGCCTTCATTATACTTCTTGAAAACCTGCACAAAAATGTTGTTGAGAGCTTGAAATAGTGACTTAAACCTGTAATTTGTTAATAAATGAAGTTCATGGTAATCTAGACAATGCATAATTAGCTATAAGGTACAAGACAAAAGGGTGTCTTCGTTCAGCTTTAGATGTGAAATCTCACTTCGACATTGATGCATGAACTACATAAGCAGGCACTCATTTTCTCCAGAGGCAAGGCCGAAGGGGACACAAATATTAAACCACTTCAAAGTTCCTGGACAAACACGATTTGAACTTAGGAATTATGATGAGAGTATTATAAGAACCCTTAAAGTTTACAGCCTCAAGTTGAATTAACCTTCACTCGGCCAACTTTAAAAAGACCAGCTACCGGTTTTGTTCAATGCCTTCCTATGCTATTCATATGCCATCAAATTTTGGAATATTATATTAACACCCTGGATGCAAGGTTTTCACATGATACCTCAAACTGGAAAGATATGACTAGTATCACATATGGTAATATGTAGAAAGGGTAAGCTACATACCCATCTTACTGTCACCTTCTCTTCAGCAGGTTTTTTCACCTCCACAGGCCTACGACCAGTTAAAATCTCCAATAACAGGATACCAAATGAGTAAACATCGCTTTTTGGAGTGAGTTGATATGTCCTCATATATTCTGGATCTAAGTAACCAACTGTGCCTTTCACATTCGTGGAAACATGGGTTTTGCCTGAATCCATATCCCCAAGTCTTGCAAATCCAAAATCCGCAACTTTGGCCCCCATTCTCTCAGTTAGAAGGATATTAGACGACTTCACATCTCTATGGATGATTTGCTTCTCTGTGTAACCCAAAGCATCAATTGGTATCAAAGGCAAGAGATCACTTGAATAATCTTTAAGGATGTATGTCCATGAAACAAGACACAATGCACAACCATTATATTTTGTCTTAAATGATACTCCCTCTATCTTAGGACAGTCGATGTTTTAGGATTTTAGCCCAACAGTTAACTTTTTCCAAGTACACACTCAATTCATGAAAGTAATCATTGGTTGTTCATTGTCATTCATAAAATCAAATTAACTTTATTAAGGGAAAACAAGAAAGATAGGAAATACATTGAACGCCTATGACATCAATTAAAAAAGAAAAATCACATTTACTCTTAAACAGAAAAATCACGTCTTTAATTTCCAATGGAGTCAAAGATTTTCTATTATCTAGCTCTTGGATGTAATATAATGAATCAAAGTGGCTCATTACACAACTTACACTTCTTATATATTGTGACGTAGTAGATAATATTTGCACTTCATATTGGGTCTTATTAGGTAACAACTTCTCTGTTATGACTGAGGTAAGGTTGTGTACTATCCTACCTCCTTATCCCACTTAGGAGAGAGCCTCCTTATGCTAAGACGGAGGGAGTATTAATGTAGATTGTAAACAGTCTACCTCTCTAAGAATTTTACAATTTAGATCCAACATATTTTGATGAGAAGACAAGCATGCTTAATAAGAGTTATAACTACAAGGTACAAACCAAGACCATCCAGAAATATAACAGAAACAGTATGGTAATTTTTTATTTTTTCTCTGTATGTGCAGGTTATTAGTATAACTTTCTTCTTTTTCTTTCCCTGTTTCTTTTTGGGGGTGAGGAACAAAGAGGTTGGGCATAAGTTTCAATGAACCATACTTGCCACAATGAACAATTTTCTTTTTCAATTCGAAAGTTCAAACCACAAAAGTACTCCATCCATATTGGAGAAACATAGAATTGATCAAGAACATTATTACCTGAATACATATGTAGATATGTTAATCCATGAGTGACATCAATGGCTATCTCCAGTCGTTGTTTGAAATCTAGAATTTTCCCCCTCATACCTGAAAATCCATGGACAAGATCTTTAGCAAAACCAGATTTCCTGTTTAGATGCTATAAAATTCTACTAGATTAAGTACAATACCATCCAGATGTTCTCTGAGAGTTCCATTAGGCACATACTGAGTGATTATGAGTCGCTCATTTCCTTTATCAATATAACCAAGCAGCTTCACTAGATTTCGGTGCTCAATTTTTGAGAGAAGATCCACTTCACTTCTAAATTCAGTTCTAATAGCATGGAAGTGCTCCTGAATTATTAATTTCAACCTGACGTTAGTTCACTTAGTAAATAAGCATGTACTACACTAAAAATATAGAGTTGTTGGAAGTGGAACACCAGACCTGAGGACACTACCCACTGAGTGACTGTAAGCATCTTCGAAAATTTAAATAAGCTCTCTGTTTAAAGCACTTTAGAATAACCTATTATCTGTAATTCAGCTGCTACTTTATTGATAAGATTATCTCCTTTGACTACTAACTTATCTCCATATTTCCAACAAGTTTCTAAATCTATCAAGTTATCTTTTTTGTGTGGGTCATTAAATTATATGTTAATCTGTAAATTGATGGTGAAGACTCTAAAGATAGGGTGTGCAGAAGTGGTGGGTAGGGGAAACAAAGTCTCATACCTTCTTAGCTCGCTTGATGGCAACTATATTGCCGTCTGGTAGCTTTGCCTTGTACACAACTCCAAATCCACCTTCACCAATTATTAATGATGGCGAAAAACTATTGGTTGCCCTCAAAATTTGACTCATATTCAGATCTACAGATCCATTTCTGTCAAGGTTCGGAGTATTTGAAAATCTTGAAGGACTCGGAGGTACTCGTAGTGGACTAGGTGGCACACGCATTGGACTCCCGGGTGTCTTTTCAGTAAGAGAGTTCATTTCCATGGATTTCAGCGAGTCCACTTCAGCAGATAAAAATGAAAATAAGGTGGAGGATAAACCAGTTATCCATGATATAGATCGACTTAGGTGATACTAAAGGTTGATACCCATGTGAAAGTTGTATTCTTATAATTTAAGCATAACGGCTTTACTCACTTGAACTTGGCTCCTGGACAAGAACAGTACTGGTAGTTTTTTTCCTCGAATAGAAGCAAGGGCATAGTACACAGCAGCATAAAACAAACACTACAGGAGCTGCTACAGCCATATTCCTTGAAGTTAACAAATCTGTTTGATCTGAATCACGCCTGTTGTTTACTTCTGACACACCTTCCAGTAGAACCTTTCTTCCTCTTTGGAGGGGCAACTTATCTGCATATTATAACATGATTACAAAAGGAAACACAAATAAAATAACTGAAAATTATTACGAACGATTCCCGAAGATCCCATTGGAAGAGTTGAATAAAGAAAATCCAATTTAAAGAGTAAATTTTCTTACCTAAAGGAGTAAGCCGTCCACAATAACGATAACCATAATATCCCTCGACAAGGCAATGCTTCGCATGATCAAATTTAAGGACTTCACAGAACAGGTATTTGTCAACTGATACTTCATTTATGTAAAACAATTCTTGATCAGAATAATCTGAAGATATAATATTGTAACTTCCACAACTGCAATCATACTGCTTTCCATAGACCAATATGATTAAAACTTGCACCAAGAACAGAAATGGCAATAAAACATATCCCATGTTCTTTATATGACATGACGATTCCATCTTTGATGACCATAAAGTGGAGGAAGCATACCTAAATTAATCTAATCAAGCTCGGCAGCACTATTCAATGGCACTCACAAACCAAGGCCGTACAGCTATAACAAGTTCTATCCTGCAATAACAGAAATATGATAAGTTGCAGCAACAGATGGTGCTTGCCAACAATTGATAATATACTTGTTGAGAAACAGAGATTTGATTTATTTGTTGAATATTTACACGTTAGCAATATACAACCCGTAGCCTAGTAATCTGGTCATAGAGAACTCAGATTCAATTCTCCGAATAACATGCTTTCCTCACATATTCACTCAGTCACAGGAAACAGTGATATGGCTAACGAACCCTGTATCTGATACGGCGTCCAGGGAACGGCCATTTAGGGCGTTCCAGGCAACCCGATGATAAGACAATCAAATTTCGGTGTTGGTTGATTAATGTGTTGGTATGGTGCAACTCTTATAGTTTAATCAGTAACACCTACTCATCCAACTAAAACTTATACTATAAAAATCTTTAAATAAAAATATCCAACCAATGTTGTAGATTATTGTTCCAATTGGATGAGTATACCCCCCTCCACCCCCGTTCCCATATCCCGTCCTGGAGTGTTTCAGGTTCCATCTGACTATGATTTACGCTACCTTAGAAGTAGTACTTTATGAACCAAAATTGCCATTAAGATTATAAATGAAACGAAACGAAACTTCCAGATTTCGACCAGGAGGATCCACTGAAAGCTATTCTTTAACAAATCAAATCACCCAAATGGCTGAACTAAACAGTTAGATGGCCATTTTACCATATATATGGAAACCATAAAACATTTTCATGAAGGAAAAAATCCTTCCTTTAGAAATTCATCATTTTTCGGGTGCTAATCATACCCAACAAAGTCCTCAAACCATTCCAGTCCCCTAACATGCTCACAAGAACATAAACACAAAAAGGAGTCAAAAGACATGCATGAACGAGACAAATAAACATTAAACAACTAAAAAAATTTCAAGCAATCACATAATACCAACACAAACAAAGTTCTTAAATTCTACATATACCCAATTCTAATACAAGCCTCAAAATTTCTGAGTTGTTTTTCAGGTAATTTTTGTCTTAACTCTTTCAAATGAACTTGAAATAAGTACATGGTTAACATTATATTATAATTAAATTCTTTTCGAGAACTTTCCTACTTGAGCACTGAAATGATAATTAATATATGAGGATATGCTATGTTTGTGGAGTAGAGAGCATAAAACAAATCTGAGTTAAAGACTTAAAAGGAGGGTGAAAATTGTTTTGGAAGAGGTGCAAGAAAAAGAGGGAATAACCACTAGAATTTGCTAACTGGTTTAGGAATTTTACTCCTAATAAGGTTTGGAATATGATTCCAATAAATTCAGGGTTTTATATTAACTTCGATTCACCGAGATATTAAGGCCGTAATAATAATCATAGATATTATTAAATAAAGAGGTTTCGGAGCTTCCAATTTATAATGACAGGTGTTTTTTTTTAAAAGAAAAATATTCAAAAAGGAAAGGTCAAAGAAGACTGAGATTACGATACTTGGGAGGCTGAAGAGAGAAGAAAATCCTTTGAATCTGTAGTATTGTGATGTAAAACACTTCAGCTCAGGGCAAGGCTCCAAAGAAGATTCAACAATTATGATAAAAGTATGGGCAAGTTATATAAAAGATCGTTGGCGTTTGTTTAAAAAAGTAAATATTACATGCGTTTAAAACTTTGACAATATTTGTAGGGTAGGCTGTTGGAAATATAGATATTAGATCACCAATGAAAATATATATGTTCGTTTGAAAAAATTAGATTTATGCGATAGAATTCTTACGTTTAAAGTTATAGAAGTTCGAATCCCATGTTCGATTGTTGAATGATTGACGTATTCAGGTTAACATTAGAGATTCGATAAAAGTAAAAGCTCCATGTCTATATATTAATATGATGTTAGGTTAACGTAAATTAATATATTCTTTATTATCGATCAGTCTAGAGTTCCCATATGAAAAGAAATTTGAAGCTATAATGCACGATTATTCACGCCACAGGTTTTTAAAAATTGGAAACCGGTATGAAAATGTTGGGAGGCGAAATTAAATTGTTGGAACCTGCCCGTAGTAAGATCTAAATGGATAGAGGGGAATGTTCTAGAATGTCTCGTGGCGTCAACAAGGTCTTTCTTTTTTAGGGGCGCAGTATAAAGGAGTTTAAGTTGGTGAAATCGTTTGAGTGATTATTCGTTGTTTTCAACTTTCTCGCTTGGAGAAAAGTGAGAAGGAAAAACTCTCTTGCCCACTTTGGTCGAGGTGGCCAAGGAGGAAAATACCGTTTAGTTTTTTACTGCCACGAATCTCTTCGCCGTTCACAATATTTTAGAGAGCCTCTAGTAAAGTTCGGGAGGGTTCGTTCGTATGTTCAGTGTGGACTTTTCTTAAGGAGCCGATCTGCCGTTGATTGATAGAATATATATAGGATATATTAGTTCTTACGTCCGAAGAAATGTACACGCTTGTATGTTATTGCTTTTTATATTAAGTAGAGATCTTTGGTTTAAGATTTTATAATTGTTATTTTCGATATCGGAAACCCAGCCAGGTGGCGTCGTAGCTGAGCCGGAATCTGAAATTATAATTACATAATTAAATGCATGGGGAAATCAATTTATGTGTTCTTGAATCTGAATTTTATATGTTTAAGTGATTAAGTAGTATGTTGATTAAATAATTAAATCGATTAATTGTTAATTACTTTTGCAGAAGGCCATATTAATGTAGTTAAATCATAAATATTTTATTTAGTTTTTATGAATTTTAGGTAAATTTATGAAGTTTCGATTTTGAATCGATTAAAACTAATAGTTTCGAGAAAGAATGTTAGGAAGTATGACGGCGCGGATGATGTTATCATGGCGTCGATACTACTGGTCAGCCGTGGCATCGTCGATCAAACACTTGACTAAGTATTTCGGTCAAACTAAGTTGACTCGTTGAATGAAGCGAGTTGACAAATGCTGGCAAATCCAGCATGGATGGCATGCTGGTGCCCGCGTCATCGGCCAATGATAGCGTCATTAGTAATGTCGTCAGGCGTCGCCTTTTGCCGCGTAGTGTGGGCGTCCAAATGTGTTGGGGGCGTGTGGGTATGCGTTGTCTTAGTAAGGTTGTCTTGACAGAACTACCCAGGTTTGTCCACTTTGGACACGTGATATAGGGCAACTGAGGTTTGGGCCTAGACTATGGCTTGGATTCCCTGGCTGAGCTTAATGGTTTGAAATTTGGTACTTGGAATGCTTTTCTTACAATGTCTTGGTTTTTACATGGTTTTAATGTCATATTTAAAATTTCAATTGATATTTGATATTAATTAAATTATTTTTAAATTAATTTCTTGAGTTGAAAAGTGGTTTTAATTAAATTTAATTATTCTTTAATATTAAAATTTTATTAATAACTAAATAAATAATTATTTAGAAATACTTATTATTTAATATTAACGGTTAAAATACTTAAAATATTTTAAGTGAATATTTTACTTATTAATTAAATTTTATATTTTATTTGATGGATAATACAATGACATATATTTATTTAAGTTCAATTATTACATTGCCTTTTAAATTATTCTTATCTATTATAATAACATATTTTAATACTGTATTATTGGATAATGAGAATCGCATCCTTATAACCTTGATAATGGATGAGAAAAGAGGTAAAGTGATATGTATTTTGAGGAAAATGTCACGACATGTTAAATTTTGTCTAGAAATAGAATTACCAAATTACGTTTCAATTTATTATCATAATTAAATAAAATTGAAGACGCTGGGAAATTTGACAGAATGGTAGAGATAAATTGATAGATTAGACATAGTTTAGAAGTAGTCACAGATTTTATAAGTCATGTCATGAGTCTTTATTAGTATTATATTTTATGCTTGTAATCATGTTATATATAAGCTAGCGTGTGTGTGTATATATGTTTAACTTGATTATAAAGATTGGTTAAATATAACTAATACAGCACCGTAAACTAAATAGTATTGTCATATTTCTAAAGTTGGATTGAGCGCTATTTATGTCGCCGGACCTCTTGAACACAGTAGGCATATCGTAGGCTTACGTCGATAAGGTGTTTATGATTAAAATTTGTTGAACTTGGGCTATAAACTCCAGCCCAGGACTTTACGTGGTGGGCAGTTCTTATGATGATTTTGATTGACGGACTTAGGCCGTTGACAAAAGAATTCGACATATATTAGAATGACTTTTAATGACTTTTAAAGGAAATAGTAATGATCATGATTGAAGTGATAAAGATGCGCTACACTATCATGATTGGGAGTTGAAATGTATGCGTCTTTGCCGTTCGATTCTCGATGCAAATGTAGGATGCTTGGTATACTTAGTGTATTTCGGTGGGATTGTAAGCACAAGTATTAATTCTATTACATGATTTTTAAGAATAAATTTATTATGACATAGAGGCATGTAACTAAAACTATATTCTTATTTTTATATGCCAGTCAAACCCTAGCCCACTATGAATAATAACTCTAATCTATTCTCGGCTCCAATTTGGAGAAATGTAATATCGTAGTGTTAAGCTGGAATGCTATAACCTTAGAGGGAGGGTGAATAAGGTTTAGGTTAAGTTATTATCTTTTTCGAGGTTTAATTTAATAAATGCGGAATTAACAAACAATAAAAATATAGAATTAATTGATAGGCAGAAGCTAAAACTCAAAGAAGTGATTGAGGTCAAGAATTAAACAACCAAAAACATGATTAGCTAAAATAACAAGATAGCGAAATAAAGATAGAAAGGCGGTACACACGATTTTTAGCGAGCCCGGTTCGCAATGCTCGACGAAGTAGAACTTTTGCTGACGCCGGGATTTTGGCAAGAGACAGCTCAGGAATGATTACGCACAAGCGACTTCTGCCGAGACTATTATCAAGCAGCACTCTTACATCGACGAAGGTGACCCGAAGCTACCCGGCAAGGTTTGACGCCTAATCTACCGTTAGGAACCCAAATATACTAGCGGGTTTCAACTTTTACTCTTTCAACTAGGAATAGCCAGCCATCTTTACACAGCGCGAGGAGTTTCCGCTCGTCTGATTAGGGTGACTTTCACTTTTACTTGACTAGGAAACTCTCTCTGAAGATAGCCAGAGATTAAAATGTGAGAGTTATTGACTTTTTGCCTTTTGTGAATTTGAAGGAATTTAATGCTTGAGGTAGGTCAAAAAGTTAAGGGTTTTAAAATAGAAAGAGACATATAATTGTAAAAATATCTTTGAAAATGGCGTAGCGTCAGGGCCGTCGAGGCCGGGGTCTGATGCGTGGGATACATCGAGACCTCGCCCCTGCCGATGGGGGTCCGGGGACAGGCAGACCAGCCCCTCTCGATAGGGTGGTCAATATTTCACTTCCCGAAATAAGGATGGGTTTTGGCTTGATTCTCGAAACAAAATGACACGGTCGTTTAATGCGAGCCATAACAATGAATCGATCTATACTTAGGATTAAAAACTAGGACTATCAATTTTTAAAACAAATTCAGGGATTAAACAAAAAGTCATTTCTCACCGTACTTAAAAACATATACTAAAGTGTAGAGTTTCCTTACAACACTATATGATAAAGACCCATGACTCGGCGAATAGCTTAAGCGTTTGTTAAGACTCGTCGCTTGAGCCTCACGTGCATCTCGATCGACTCTTTGGCGCTTGAACTTATTAAAGAAACTTGAATTTACCGTTCACTTGGCAGGGATTAGTTCGTTTAAACAATTTGTTATCTTGAAAAAAGGTTTGAATGAGAATACCGTTATTCAACAAACTCCACGCCAGTAACAAATTGACTTACATGCTAAAGGGAAAGAAATATAAAGAACATAAAGCTTAGCGGCTCCCGCAAACATAAGATTCCCAAAGTTTTTCTTCTGAGAAATAGAACAATATGACATGGATGATATATCAAATAAAGCACTTCAAGCATCGCCATAGCGCAGGGAATAGTTAATAAAAACATCCGACCAGAGCTATCATAAAAATAAAACATCCATGGTATAAAGCCAAGAAAACTATAATCCCAAAGCATGAAGTCTACTCCCGTTTGGGATCATCCGCAAAGGGGCATGCAGCCTAAACAAGACACCAACTAAAAAATAAAAGCATAAAAACACATAAAGGGTCAAAGCCATCAGAAGTCCACTTCAATTTATCTTGGGACTCCTTGAGAAGAAAGACGATGCATCCTCCTCATAAATCATCATCAATAAAGATAATCCTCGAGACCCATTTCCAGGAAGTAGGCGCCGGATGTGAAATAGAGGCAGGATGTGAGACTAGTACCAGCGTCGGTGAAATTAAGTCTCGACTGCATACAAATTAGATCAGATGCTCAAAGAGAGTATTTCTTGTGGGCACTTGGTCCTCTCGTTTACATCCCGAAACAGGAGGGGCTACACTCAATCATGACATAATCGCCAGGTAGCACCTTGTTTTCACTTGGTAGTGTCTGCTTTCCACTTTCCTATAAGTTGCACTTGATTATCTTGATGACACATTTGCCTCAGGTAGAGCTTCGATTTTAGCCTAATATCGTGATCTTGGAACATTTTTGCTCAGGTACTCATTGAGGAACCATACATCCATTATCGTCTACTTCTTCATTATTATCATAAATCAGCTATAAATACAGCTGAGAGTCACTAAATATTAAAATATTCTAAAATTAAAAACAGGATCTCAGATCATGAGCCTCAACTTTAAAACTTGACCACCAAGCACGTCATTAATAGAATGAACTTATCCTCCCGATGAGCCAATTTTGCTTCGATTTCCACCAAGATGGTGTTGTGATACATGATAGTGCCGTCTTGAAATATTATTTGGTGATCACATGGTGCCACATGATGTACGTAATATGTGTGATAAGCGTCACATAGGGAAGAGTTGTAGCACTTGGTATTTCCCGTGGGTGACAGCGTGTGGAAGGCGGTGATAATGATTCGTTATTTCGGGCATGAACTTGTAAAGTTAAGGGAGTTGACCACTTTCTACGGATGCATCTTGAGACAGGCCGAGGTACTAAGGACTTCAAGTGTTGGCAGAATCTACTTTCCCGATTATCTGTGAGAGTGTAAACAAGGCAAGGTATCTGGCTCCCTTAGCACATTTTCTTCATCTACCACAGGTGTTTCCAGCATTGGTAGGTAAGCGTTGCTTAGGCTGCTCGATCACAAAATCAGCGGGAGTGGCATGGCTTCGAAACAGTTGAAACTGACAAACTAGTCTTCCCTAAAAGTTCTGCTATTCTTTTCAAGGAATACTCCGTTAAATTCAGTACCCAATGTTAAGATTATTACTATTAGCGGGTTGTATAACCAATGTTATAAAGAAATACACCCGATCCGGAAGATATGAACTTTTTAAAGCCTTACAGCTTTGGAATCTGAGGGGGTTGTCATAAATTAGAAATTTTGAGATGTTGGGTTTTTTGATCTTCCACCCTTGAAAGTTGTCACTTTGTTGTGGTTGAAGAACTCCACTTGGTAAAGAACCACTTGATTTGAGGATTTGGGATTTTGGGTTCTTTGCCACTCTTTTTGGTAGGTTTGAGGAGGTAGGGTTTGGGGAGCCGTTTTAGTGAGAAGATTTATAGGAAGGCCGAGAGTGTTTGGATGTGTGAAGTAAGTTAATTTGTGAATTAGAGTGATAAAAAGGATAATTTGGATGGTGTTGAAGAAAATGGTGGAAAGGGGCGGTTATGGGAGGTGAATTAAGGAGTTGAAATGGTGAAGAAATAGAAATTTGCGATGATAACTGTATATAAGGGTTTAAATGGGGACCTATTCGAGAGGGAGGAGGGAGTGCCGATGGGGCTATTTGCGGTGAGGATTCGCCGCCGAGACCCATTCGAGGGAAGTCTCGATGAGCCCTATTTCTTACATGGGTTATTTACATTCGTCGAGACCCGTTCGAGGGAGTCTCGATAGGCTGAAACAGTTTCAGGGGGTATTTCATCGAGACACCAAGCGAGGCGAGGAAATTATGGGGTGCAATCCGGGCTATTTCTGCAGGTGAGTTATTTCGGTCGGCCGAGACCCATTCGGAGGGAGTGCCGATGGGCTCTCGATGATGACCTTGAGCCATAAAGGGATGCACGCAATTCCACCTTTGATAATCCCCCAATCGTGTTAAATTCAGTAGCAGAGACCCGACCAATGGCATATCGGTTGACAACCATCCATGCAATTTCACTCAAAAGCTTGAAACAAAACCCGACATACTGCGTACAGCAAATGATCCTCGCTTGATAACATCACGAATCAGCAATCACGATTCACCGTCGGACAATTTTTATCATTTGGCCTCGTCGACAAAAATTGACCACCAATTTCAACGTAACATCTTATATAATTCAAAGGCATAAAGACATGAGAAAACCAAGATTACTTACTTGAAAAGATCAAACATCCCAATTTCTTCCATGCGAGTTAAATTGATCTCGGGTATTGGTTTGGTGAAGATATCCATGGGATTAGTCATTTGTCCCCACCGAGCTTTTAGATTAATATTCCTTTTGCGTGATCGAGGATGAAATGGTAATGATTTGATAATGCTTGAGATACAAATATTTTCGTATTGAGTATTAACCTTTAAGAATGTTGTCATACTTGTGCCGATTATACTTGATCCAAAAGTCCTCAATTTTTGTTTTCATCAGCATGAGCCCGCCTTGATTTCCAGCCTTGGCGTACCTAGGCCTCGTAGATTGATAATCTTTTTGCTTGTTTTGTTTAACATGACATGAGGTAAAGGCTGTATAGGTAGTAATAAATTGCATTACTTTTCTATCAAGTGTAAAGCCATAAAATCGCGTCGAATAACCATGAGTTCAAAGTTCTTGTTCATTTTGGATGCAAGGCCATGAGTGATTTGTTCGGCTGGCGTACGAAGGATCTTTTCTTTGCTTTAAAGATGAGACTCTTTGGACATGTGGAAAACGGCGCACAAGCCATGACGGAAACATAATATCGGATCTAGATGTAAAGATAAAGAAGACTACGATAAATACCTCGATATTTTGTCTAGCATACTTGTTAAATCCTTGTCGAGCTTAGTTGATGTAGACATAGGGTCGATCGACTTTAAATGCTTCCGTCGAATTTCTTTATGAGCTCTTTTTAGAAATTTTGCTTTGACAAAATGAAAATAAAGTCAAAATTAGTTTAAACTTTGGCTTGGAATTAAGAGAAAGAAGTTGATTAGCCATTAACAAATACCAGAACTCAACATCAATCATTTTTTTGAAAAGAAATTATCACCAAGCTGTGAATCATTAGTAGAGCAGAGAGAAAATAATATAAATGACATATGTTGAATTGGCTATCAGATGTTTTAAGGAAAAGCGTGGAGAATGGGCTTTCTCTTTGTGAAGCAAATTTTGCAGCCTAAATATTGTGTAACCTCTCGTACGAGCTCTAGAGGGCTTGTTTTAATCAGCTTTATGGGTTTAAACCATTGATTAGGATAATTAACATCTTTAAAACCAGTGGTTCATTTACAAAACTACAAACCAAAAGTTTAAAAGCTGACTTTAACATCCATTTGGTGTAGTTTGAAATCAATATTGACTAGCGAAAGTGAGGATATCTACGAATGGATTCGGCCTGTAGCGAACAGTTTTCATTAGGAAATCCACTCCTTAGAGCTTGATTATAACCTTGGACATGAGGCGACTCTTGTTTACCCAACAACGGTTTAAAACCAAGTTTCTTCTAGAAACCCATTTTGTTCCCATGAAAATAGTTCCCCAGTATGAGTTTTCAACTAAATGCCAAAACTTTGCATCTCAAATTGTTCAAAGTTCTTTTTTATGAGATAAAATCGAAAATCGGATCCTCACAGAGCTTGTTTTAACATTAAGAATTTTACTTGAGACACGTAAGCACTATGAGAGGCAAACATTGTTTAAAAGAGAGGATGAGGAAGTAGTTACCACTTTGAGAGATCACTAGAATGAGGTCAGGATGATTTCTAAGCAGGAGGAAATTACCGTCTCCACTAGGTAATCTTCATGTGTTCGCCCAGCAGGAGACCATCGTCATCTTAGATTCTGATGATTATTTTGTTTCTTCCCATGTTAATTAGCTACTCATTTCCCAGAACCTTGGTTTTTGGGGGGCTTCATCGCTTCTTTGTGGTGCATCCAGAATTGACACCTTTGAATGTCACAGCCTGGCTTTCTCAACAGACGGATTGGAGTTAAGTAGAAGTTAATGAATAGATGCTGTGAGTCATGCTGACCATAGAGATGATATATGTTTTACTTTAATAGTTTTTGAGTAACTTGAGAAAGATTGCTTACTCATTAAGATTTAGCGTGAATTTGCAAATATATCTTTGGTGTTTTAGGAATATAAGCATTTCACGCTAAAACTATAGTAATCAATACCGGGGATCTTATTATACAAGTTCATAAGGTGTTTTTGTTAGAGAATAGATTAATAAATACCGGTTGATAGTATAACTTTCAGTGTTCTGCAGTGCTTGTCACGATTTAGATGCTTGTTCAATCTTGCTTGCTTATTGACCGTCGATACCATAAACTTCAGCTGTCATCATGAACCCGCATTCAGCCCTGCAAATATTACTAAGCTTCAACGAATCCACAAAATTTACATGGCCAGACATTATTTATTCAAGTAAATAACCATTCTGCGACAAATGAAGATGAAGCATTTGAAATGACTACGTTTATGTTTAGAAAACTTGACTTTCGTAATCATTTTTCGCATAATTGACTGTACTTTAGTAAATTAAACTTTCGCCATGAGCTTGAGAGCAAAAATATTTTTTAATCTTAAAAACAACCTTCTTCAGTGATCTTTCTACCGCACTATAAGATTTTGGCGGTTCGTTGTTAGCGAACTTCGTTCCTACCCGCCCTTGTTACTGACTTTAAGAAAAGTGAGGCATGTCTCAAAATCATCTGCAGCGAGCATCATTATCCACCGTCAAATATTTGTCTTCTTTGGATGAGCAGAGCCCTTTCTGACAACGAAATCAGAGTTCTCGTTCGAGGTACTGATGTGATTTGGGTCATGAGGGGTTAGTAAATCAAAATGGATTTCCTCGCGTCCATTTTGGTCTTTGAACTTGGGGCGTAGGGTCTTACGATCACCAGAGCCAGGTTTATCTAGAGACTATTGATTTTCACTTTCACCATGACTAGTGCAAAATTGAAATGCGATTACAATAAATTTAATACCGGATGATGAAGTAGCATTCAGAGGACAAGGAATTTATCACTTGAATAGTCTAATCCCACTTTTTTATTGGTTGGATAGCGTTGAGGCATCGAAATTTCATTCAACTTGTTTGTTCTCAAGGAATACCAAGTTGAGTGATTTTTTGAGTTCTACATTTTTCCAACTCGATCTTACTAAGATTTTGTTTAAGCTCAATTTTTCAAAAATTCCATCATTTTAAGATTGAATTGACTTTAGCAAAATAACTTAGGTCTTTCTAAACTAGGTCAAAGGTTATTCGCTTAAGGCACGTCAAAACTACTGATGGGGGTGCTTTCATAAATCACTAATGGGCTCATCATCCGATCAGAGAGTGGGGAATTTAAGAGGTACACCAGTAGATGCTTACGTGCCGTAGGCAATTCGTCGGATGAAACTGGAGTTAAATCTCCAGTAGCCCTTTGTTGCGTACTTTCTTGGATTGGGGAACCCAGGTGAGCAGTTTCAATCATCTTAGGGACATTGCGTTAAAAACATTTTATCTCTTTGATTTTTTACACCACTGCCCTAACATGCTTTTTATTTTCACTTTTCAGCCAATTGTCATAGCTATGAAAACATGTCCATGTCATCATTATTCTTTTTTTTGAAATCTCAAAACTTTTTCAATCTCTATACGCTTGTGGCCATATGCTTACGTCATCCTAAATCATTACAAATTTTTTGTGCTTCGCGGCATGAAACCATTTTTCTTTTGTCCTTTTCAATTCCGAGCCTTGTTGCGCCCAATTCACTTCCTCTTACTGCTTCCGAGATCAGTAGGCTCTTGAAGTGGAAAGAGTCTTGATATCCTTGGCTTCGTTTATAGCACGTACTTTTTTAGCTGAAACCGGGATTGGCTTCAATAATTCTCCATTTAATTCTTCTAAGGAGAGAATATGCTACAGAATCAGTTATTGATACTCCCATTGATACATTTGAGGTTGCGATACTCTACAGTCGAAATTGAACCGCAGTCTTCGAACTTGGCTAAGAACGATATGGGCGGTTTCTAGCGAGTCCCGTATCTCCTTGGCCGTTTACATCCATGACTCAGAACATACTCCTCCGTCTTGTGGCATTTGTGAAGTACGTGAATGGCTTTGGAATTTAACTCCACTTTCTTGTCGCGTCCACTTAGCCTTTCAATGCATCATCTTTATCCGTCACCGATTGGGACTTCATGGCGGCGACTTTTAAATCTTATGACGCCTCCTCCTTTGGTCAAAGGGATTTCTATGAGCTCCGACTTCAGAGGAATTTGATACTTCATGAGAATGAGTGGACTCTTGATGATCGCCTCCATAATTTGTAATCGATGTTTTTGGGCAAGTACTTGAAGGCGTGCGCGATAGTCATAATTTTGTCCGTCAGTATTGGTGGTGCTTCTTGAACGACCTCACTTGACACAAAAGTTCCCAATTTTATATTACATTCACTAAAAGGCGTCTTCCTACAATTTTAGAAAGCTTTTGAGTAAGTAGAACCGCAGAGACTCACGATACTGCGATTGTTGCTTTATGCCAACCTTAGAGGGGGTGAATAAGGGTTTTTAGGTGTTATTATCTTTTTCGAGTTTTAATTTAATAATGCGGAATTAACAAACAATAAAAATATAAATTAATTCGATGAACCGACTGAGAAGCTCGAGAATGATTAGTCAAGAATTAAACAACGAAATATGATTGAAAAGCTAAAATAACAAGAATACTTGAAAAGTAAAGATGAAAAGGCGATCTGGTGCGATTTTAACGAGGCAGGTTTCCACAATGCTGACCAAAACCGGCTTTCGACCTCGGGATTTTTGGCAAGATAACTAGCTCTTGAAGGGAATTGTTTGATTACTTGCCTGACTGACACCTGCCGAGGCCCATTAATGTTTCCTCAAACCCAGTGACCCAGTACCCATTGGGATTTATTTTTAATCTACCTAGATTAGGAACCGAAAATACCCTCTTAGGTTTCAACACCACTACTCGACTAGGAATGAAAACCCTATGCTACACCCTTTGGCGAGGATTTCACTAAATCGGCGATTGAGGATTGATAATATAATTTCTTGTATATTGGGAAGCTACACCAAAGATAATGAAGATTAAAATGTGAGTTGTCAGAGCTTTTTGCCTTTTTGAATTTGAAGGAATTTAATGCTTGAGAATTGAGTAAAAAGTTAGGGTTTTTTAAAATAGAAAGAGACGCCATGGTGCATAAAAATATCTTTGAAAATGGCCGTAGCGTCGAGACGTGAGGACCCCGGTGCCGATGAAATGGGCGAGGTAAGCAATTTATAAGCCCATACGTGTAGACCACCTTCGAGGCCAGTCGATCCGCCGGGACCTATCGAGGACACCAGCCTACCGATGAGGTCTCAAAATAGTAGAGGCAATTAAAGGCGGAGACCAGGCCTTCAGTGGGGGTCTTCCGATGATCGATATTTCCTTGAGAAATAAGGATCGTTTAGGCAAATTCTAGAAAAGATAATGTGCAGTCATTTATGCGAGCCTATACTTATTAGAATCGATATACTTAGGGATTAAAAACTACCGGACATCAATTTTAAAACAATTGAGGATTCAAGCAAAAGTCATTTAAATACTTAAAAAGCAATAATATCTTAAAGTGTAGAGTTTCACTTCCTGTGCTTATAACGATAAAGACCGAGCTCCTTGAATATCTTGGCGTTGGTTGGGCACAAATCCTTGAACTACTCAAATGCAAATCCCGTCCAGCTGCTAAGCGCTTGAACTTGGTAAAGAAAAACGATTCATTCCTTGAAAGCGGGATTAGTACGTTTAAACAATTTGTTATCTTGAAACAAAGGTTTGAATCAGAATACCATTATTCAACACATGGCACTTAGTACGTTACGATGATACATAACAAATCATGGAATGAAAATAAATCACATGACGGATAGAAATGATTGATAATAAACTATTTCGAGTCCTGAATATTTATGGTGGATCGGCTATCCCAAGCTAACGACTTTCTGACAGCATGCGTGCTTGACACCGGTGTGACTCACCGCATTTGGAAAATGTGAGGGATCTTGAAGGAATAGAAGAAGAAGGTAATACGAAATGAGGAGCCAGACTGCTTGGGGTAAGGTGGCAATGGAGCAAAGTTGCGGTCATTGTTCGGGGATCGGTTTATTTTAAAGTTTGGAATGGTACTTAAACTAAACAATGTCTCTGGCAATACCTTTAGCGAGAAACATCATTTCGTTTCCACAATTTGGAAAATGATGGTTGTCTTCTTCGATTAGTGAAGTGGTTGAAAGGATTCTTGCCGAAATAGTATGGTTATGAGTATGAACATCTCTTCGGAGATTTTCTGATATTGGACACAGCGTTGGGACCTAAGAACATAAAATAATAAAGGAGGAATAGAGCCAGGAATGATTAGGATCCACTTACATGTGTGGCGTTCTGGGACTTGGTCATATAAGTGATAAAACGCGTTAAGAAATTGCATGTTGAGTATGTTTTTGACATCATCAGTTTTTGAACATTATGATTAATGCAAAATAAATTAACACAACTGGAGTAAGATGAGAAAATGCGCTTCAGCGGGGAGCAGTAGAGGGTGACCGATTTATTGGGAATCGTACATAGATGTATGTGGCTTAGATGGTACTCTGCTAAGAGGAGGAATTGCGTACTTAAATCCTTTCGTTGATGACCACTTGATAGATGCGGTTATATATATCTCTTTGGATGAAAGAATGAAGCTTTTGAAGCCAGGAGTTTGAGGAAAGAAGTTGAGAACCAACTCGATAAAAACAATTAAGGTTCTCAGATTAGAGCAAAGCGAGAGAATACTTAAAGTAAATGTATTTACAGAAACACGTCTTAAAAATTAATGGTATTGTGTCACTGGCTTCGCTCATTTGGAACACCTGACGTAATGGTTTAATATATTGGATCAGCATTCGATCCATGATGAAAATATCGAAGCTGCTAGTCGAGTTTGGGGATATCTTTCTGGCCCACCCCGTATCTGGCGCTTAAGACATGCGTGAGATGTGATTTGGGGAAAAATAAGTTAAGGTCATGCAGAGATTTTAAGGGTAGTGAAACCTATGTTAAGAAGTTGACTACGGACAAACTTGAACTGATCTGAAATGTTCATTAGTGGTTATTAGAAAGAAACCAAATGGTATTGCCCATCACCAGCGTGAAAATAAGATTTTCATTCAAACATAATATTTTCTTTGATAGGAATACTTGGCAGAGATATAGAAAAAGTAAGAATCTTGAAGTTCTTGAAGATAGTGAAATCAACGTTGAGAATGGCCGAGCCGATTCGCTTTCGGAGGTGGAGCCCCTTTATATAAGAGGAAGTTCAGCCCGATCCCGCGAGCTATCAATCAGGCCAAGTAGGGACTACCACTTGGGAGGTCACGGATAAGAACTAGAGTAGGGAACCCGATGGGTGGTATGGAGAATCTTTCATGGTGATAGTGAAGAGCCTTCTTCGTATGAAGAAGCCGTGAAAAAGCGAAGTTGATAAATGGCTTATAGCCTTATCTGAGATAAGATTGATGTACGAAATGATGTTTGGACATTGATGGATCCCCAGAATAATACTGAATATCTATCGGAGTGCAAATGAGTTTTTAATGCAAAGCCCCGGATAAAAGATAGAAATGTCCATGTTTCGCAAGGATATACTAAGTAACTTGAGGTTTCAAAACAAATTCAGAAATTGATTATGATGAAGCTCACTCCCATTGTGAAGTTTAAAATTGGGATTATCTTAGCCGTGACCAGCTATTCTGAATTATGAGATCTGACGGATGGATATAAAGGCGTATTCATACTTGAGAATCTAGAGAGGAAGTTTACATGACCCACAACCTCCGAGAACTTTTCAAGTATCCCCAAGGGACCTAAGAAGGTATCGCAATTACCAGAGAGTCCATTTATGGGCCGTGTGGCATCTGGGAGTTGGAATCTTTATTTTATGGAGTCAATCAAAGAGTTTTGGTTTCATTAAAATATTGTGTATACAAGAAGGTTAAGTGGACTGACATTGCGTTACCAGTCACGTATGTAGATGTGATCATAGGAAGCAAACGTACATGCTTGAATACGTGATCGTGGCTATATAGATGTTTCTCGATAAGAAAGATTTAAGAGAAGCTCAAATACATTCCTGATCCACTTTCAGGAATGCGATCTAAGAGAACTAAGTGAATTGAGACAAAAGCAGCTTATATTGACAAAGTGTTAAAAGATTTAAGATGGATAATTCAAAGGGAAATCCCAGCGGGAGCGTAGGCGTTACTCTCGATTATTAGAATTGTTCGCTAATAATGAAATTTGAAGAAAAAAGATGAATAGCGTTCCTTATGCATCAGCCATAGGATCCATCTTATGCCATGTAGAGGAATCCAGCTGGACTACGGTGAGATGCCATAATTAAAGTACATGCAGAATGACTAAAGATATGTTCTTGTATACGGTGGGATAAATAGGTTAGTAATAGAGGCCAACACTGATGCCTTGATTTCAAAGCTGATGGAGGATCTCGATCTCGATACAGTTATACGTGCTTTGAATGGTGGTATGATGGCTTGGTGCGAGTAACAAGCAAGATATTGTGGTATTTCGACAATGGAAGTTGAGTATATTGTAGCTCAGTATGAAGGAACTTCTTGGATCGAAATTCATGGTTGAACTTGGAGTATTTTGGCATTGAAGGTCCGATTGGAGTTATATTGTGATAACTGCTTGGAGCCGATAGCTTCAATCTAAGGAACAAAGATCACATCACAATCAAACATGCTTAATCAGGAAGTATAAATCTTATTCGAGATAACCCGATAGAGGAGATGTTAGAATATGTAAAGGTTAGGCCGATGATAATATAGCGAGATCCATAACTATTACTACTCAAAGCAAAACATGATAAAGCACATGTATTTTTATTAGTCTTAAAGGACATGCTTTAGTAGTGTGTTAGTCTTAGTAGGAGCTATTTTTAACTTTATATATGTCATAAATAATTGTAAAATGATGCTTGAATTTTAAGCTTCACAAATTCGATACATATATATATATATATATATATATATATATATCATTTGTTTTCAAGCTATGAAGCGATACATATATATAATGTGTATGTATTCATCATTCTTATGAGTAATGAAATTTATTCCATTCTGATATAAAAGTTTTGTAGAGAAGTGCTGGGTTAAAAGGACTAAAGAGCAGAAAACACATCTATCAAACCTAGGGGAACAATGATAAACAAAGTCCACCCTAAATAGAATCATTCACTATTGGAGATATAACCACTGATTGAGTTAGTATGTTGATTGTCTAAATCGTTTTAGGATGAGGAAGGGAGGTATTACTCTGATCGATGTGGGTATATGGTTTCGAAATGGTTTCGACAAGTGATCATAGACATTAACGGCGTGAGAACTTAGAGGGTGTATATCTGTGTCCTAAGAGGTTTCCTCATGAGGCTTATGTTAAATGAGGATGGTACAGGTGACTTTGTTTTCCTTTCACGGGTAACTGTACTTTGATCTTTGTCTGGCGTCTTCACGTAGCAGGGAGGATTATAAAGACTTGAGTTACGCCTTTCACAGTGTCGTTGTGAAATCTTGTACAGATGAAATTCCTTACAACCGGACCATAACAATTTTGATTCAGGGCCTCTTGGAGGCCCGGTGGTGATTTGTTGTGACTTTCGGTATTAGTAGATCATTACATTGAGAAAAGTACATGTGCAAGAGTATGGTGACATAAAATCTTACCGTAGGCACAGTGTTGGAAATCAATTACAAGGGATCGTTAATCGGATGTAATACGATTAGTAAACCCGAGTCTCGCGAGTGCATGGAGTTCTGCCTATATGTTGATTTAGTAAACCGGTCGTATGGATTACTCACTGAAGTCATAATAAACCCGGTCGTATGAATTATTATCGGCGTATTGAAAAATGAAATAACGTTACGCTTAAGCGATTTTATTCAAAATTATATTTACTTCGATTAGGTGAGGTGGGACCGGAGATGATAAATAATTTAGGAATAAATATCTATAGGCAGTATATGAGATGAGTAATGTATATGTCTCGGGGAATACTTGGCGTTTTGAAATCGGGTTTCGTTGAGGATTTAAGTGCGGGAAAGTGGTGAGAAATAAGCCAGAACCCGAATGGGACTTAAGTAAATCACAAAAATATCTTCTTACATCTTATAGATTTTTATTAATTATCCCAATAGCAAAACCAAATCTTTCTTTCCATTGTGTTATTTCGACCCATACATTCTCCTTTTTTATACACCGAAAATTTTAATTTCCATTTAACTTGTGGCTCGAGAACCGCAAAAAGTTGGTTTTGTCTTTCCCTACGGCGTTCTACCCGTGAGGCCGAGGATTTAAATCTTGTTGGATATTTCATAAGTTATGGAAGTTTGACTTTTGTTGACTTTTAAGATTTTGAGATTTGGAACTTTAGAAAAATAAAGGTATAGGAGTTTAAATGGCTCGGATTAAGTGATTTGAGGTGATTATAATCGATCTTTGGGGTTGAAATGTGTTGATTTTGAGAGTTGACTTTTGTTGACTTTTTCCCAAACTTCCTTAAATTATATTATGATGTTATGGGATCTTAATATAGTTGTTTTGGAGTATAAGTGGGATGTTTTGATGTTGATTGGAAGATAATATTATGAGTTAGGTTTTGTAGAGTGGTGGTAGTGGGTTTTTGAATTACAAGGTTGATTATATGGATTAATTGGTTAAGGGGGAATTGATTGATGGATTGATTGGAAAGTGTTTAGAGTGTTGGAATTAGGGGAGGGCCGAATTTATTGTGTTGGGGTGGTTTTTATTCAAATTAAGATTAGTAATAATATTATAAACTTTCAGAGTTGTTAAGTTGATAGCTTCTCAAATTTGTTGTAAGTTGGATAGTTCAAAACTAAAAAAGCAGATTGTTGTAGGGTTGCATTTTAATTTTAAGGTGTTTGTGGAGCATGGGAAATGGCACTTGGATTAGTTAAAGGCAGGCATTTATTATTTACTAGCCAAAGGTGAGGTATTTATCTAACGGATTAATTGCCCCTTAGTGAGAATGTTGGGATTTTGATATTGTTGATGTTGTGACGTGTTTTATGTATGTATCAATGTGTTGATTGTTGGTATATATGGATAGTTAGTGGTTGCCTTGTCTTATGAAGTATGAGTGTGTGGTAGTTATGCGTACTTCTGATTCGAGGTGTGTTGTGGTTTGCGCGTACTCACAGTGCGAGTGTGTTGTTTGCCTTGCTCTTCCAGCACTGGGGTGTGTTGTGGTTGCGCATACTGCAGTGCGAGGTGTGTGGTGGTTTGCTTGTACTGCAGTGCAGAGGTGTGTTATGATTACACTTGTACTACGGTACAAGTGTGTTGTGTTGTTGCCTCGTATCTCGTTACAGGAATTAATGCTATTATCAGGTATTGCCTTATGCCGGTGCTTAGTGTGTTGTGTTGCACTTTCATTACTCGTTACGAGGTGTGATGTATAGGCATGTCGACGGGCGTAAGTTTCTCCTGCTGAGGTTGAGGTTGATTATATGTCGTTAGTTGTAGGAATCGGTTGCGTTGGAGTTGATTGAGTTGTTTAGGTACGTGAAATTTAAAGGTAGTACAATGATTCTTTAAGTAAAGTTGAGGTGGATAGATCTAGTTGTTGGTGGTGAGGTTTATTGTTGGTTGATAGAGGTAGATTGTGGATTTGATTGGGTATTGTTGTCCTTGTTCTTGAGATATAGCATGATCTTCGGCGTTGGTTGTCTTTTATTAGAATCAATGTGTTAGTTTGATTGGGCACATGAACTATTGACCACGGTAATGGCCAGTATTGATATAACCTTTTGGCCATGAGCATGATACTTTTGAACTCACTCTTGATATAATCTTTATTTATGGCCTTGAATAGTATTGTATCATGCTCGTCGTATGTTATGGGAATTAATGATCTTATAATGCAGCTACTGACCTGGGAGTAGGTTAATTTTTCGCTCTTGAGATATCTCACACGTATTCACCTAAGCTTCGGCGACTTCGCTATTCGCTATGGGCGACATTTAATTTAATGTGGGTTGACGGTGGTGTTGTAGCGTTTTTAGAGCTTGTTGAGTGATGGTACTTCTAGAGCCTAGAGTGGCTTGACAGGTGGCCACAAAAAGATCTGCTTGATCTCGTTGTTTTGGATTGTATTCGGTTGTTTGTATTGTTGTTATTTGGATTTGGTGGATTGTTAGATATTTTATATGATGATGTTTGTTGTATGTTGTGGATTTAGGAAATACCACTGATAGGATTCTTTTTCTTAAAAGATTACTCTTGTCAATGTATATATTGTTTTTATGAGTTTATTTGAGGGCAGAATTGGGTTTGTAAATTAATTAAATCAATCGGCGTGGTGAGGCTACCTGGTGTCGAGGAATTTGGGCAGGTGCCTGGACGACATTTGGGGAGGTCGTTACAAAAATACCGAGGATTTACTAGTAAAAACTCAAAAGAGTAACTAATCAAAATTCAATAATTCAACTAATCAAAACATTCAACTAATAAAACCTCAAAACCACACTTTAATTTCACTAATACTTTGATGCTTTAATGCAAATCTCAAATTTATTTCATCAAAACTATTAAAATACTATGGCCGGTACATAAAATTAAACAATAAATTGAATTAATCGTAACAAATATCATGAAAATGCTTGTTTAACGAAAATAAGCTCAAAATATTCATTATAAAATTATTAATTAAAACCTCAAAATGCGATGACTTTGCATAAAGAAAACAATCAATTGAAATAGATTAAAAACTTAAAGGGCTTCTGCAAAATCATCAAAAAAATTGAAAGAACAATGAGAGATTTTGTATAGTAAATTTGAATTTGAAAGTAATTAAAGAAGGAGAACAAAGAAATAGAAGTCTGGGAATACATATAGAGAATGGGCTAGGTTCACTTGAGGTGAAAGAGTAGAAGCGTGAGAATTGAGTAGGAAAAATGAGCTGGAGCCTGGATTGTGTGTTAATAGACAGTCCATTATTAATGGGTTGGAGGTTTAAGCAGCTTAAACGTAAGTTTATTAAGCATCGGATACGACACTTTCTCAGGTTTTTTAGTTGCATCATCATAGTAAAAAAAAAATTTTGTTTTAAAATCTTTTTATCCAAACTTTTGGAATTTCGATGAAGTATTTGATTGATTTTTATTAAACCCTAAATTTAGCTCTATATGTAATAAAGTTTTAATACTCAAATACATTCATTAAATTATTGTTTGATTCGTTTAATTTGAGAGGATATATGTGTAAAATGTCGTTCATTCTTAATTGACGTAAAAATAAATTTAGGATATTAAAAAATCGAATATTGATGCTTTGTGCTTAAATATTCTTTATTTTGCATAGTATTATAGTGGTGAAGTAAAGTTTTGAGTTAAACTAATATATTTATTAAGCGAATAACATTTATTATATAACAAAGTAATAAGATTGTATGTAAATTCTTTACTTAATAAGTTGTTTAATATTACATTTTTCTTACAAGATATTAATAAAAGTACAAATACATTAATATACTATTCTTTATATAATAAGGTGTTAAAAGTAATTAAAACAATGAGATGCATAATTATATTATTCTTTTAAATGATAAAAATTGTTTAGTGTTAAAGAATGAGGTGCATTTTCATTACAAGACTTTGAAGAATATAATTAAAAGGTCGTTTGTCACAATATAGAATAATATATTATTTAACACTAGTTAAATTTAATTATTTTAAATAATAATATATTATCTGAATGTTTTAACTTTATTAGTTAAAGGAGGCATGTATATGAATAAATCTTATGTTGTTATCCATTTTTAATGCAATACTAAATAACTTTTATGATTTAAATAGAATAAATTTTAACTTGAAATAGTTTTTAATACAAATATGCTTTATTATTGAGAAGGATAATATATTTTTAAATATCTTTACATTTATATATTATTTAATGCTAAATAACTATTAATATATCGTATTAATAGTCATTGACATTGACATGATGATTCTTAATACGTCTTATTAGGAAACGAGGTTCAGCTCATGACAATGTGTATTTTGTTTTGGAGTGCGGCATCAGGTAAATACATTTTATCTCATGGTCCCATTTGTTCTGTGCAGAATCATAGAATATTTGGTGAGAACAGAAGGCACTGGCTGGGCACTGGGCCCGATACCTCGCCCTAGATTGATCCGTTAATAAAACTAATGGGCCTGTCCTCCAGGTCGGTTCGTTTAACATCTGAGCTACTTTGATTGTTCGAGCTTGACCAGTTAAGGAGTGGGTGTTCGACAGACCGTCGATGACATAACCAAGATTTTGAAATCATGCAAAGTAAACGTCATATTTAATTTGTTAAAACAAAAATACTTCGCCGGGTGCAAAGATTGTCGACTTTTAATTTTTTGGTAGTTTATGCTTTAAAAGCTTTTGGCCAAGTAGATATTTTGTTTTGTATTGTATAATCTTGATGAAAATTATATCGATGAAAATATAATTTTAGTCTTTTAAATTGATATATTTTTTATCGAAATATTATCATGTAGAAACAAAATATATTTAAGATGAAGCTATCAAATCCCACTTTTAGAGCGGAGAGAGTAGTATTTTGCTACCAAAGAGATTTGATCAATCGTGTCGTAATTATAAAATAAAGTACTAAACCATTGAAAGTTAACTTGTATGTAATCACACTTTTTCGTTGTATATCTGAATTCATAGAGATTTTTTAGTTGTCGTCACAGCGAAAAAAGAGGTATTTTAAAATAAATTATCAACACTTTAGAATTTGATCTGACGTTTGATTGATTTTTTTTTTAAACCACATTTAATATATATATGGCAAGAAACTTTTAATAACAAATATAATGATAAATTATTATTTGATTTTTAATTAAAAATATATGTGTAAAATATCGTTAAATTTTTATTAGCGTGAAAATATACAGAATGACGATTAAAAAATTGCTGAAATGGAGATATAAAAAATACACTCCTGCGGACAATGGTCAAGTGCACTAGAAACATGATGTACAGTGTGCTGAAATCCGTCGTATCATGGATGGTTTCAGCCTCTCAGAGTCTCAGGAATCACATGAGTAGTTGAACAAGGACTTGATAAATTGGCTCCATTCAAAAAAGGCAAAGCAATAGGATTCATTGAGCTGAAAGTAGATCAAATATTCAAGATAATCCGCAGAAAAAGTGATACACACAACTTGAATGAATGACCCATCAGCCATTCCGCACTCACTTATCTTTTTCTACTTTTCTTTTTTCTCATTTCCTTTACCGACATACCAGTATACCGCATACGTACCCCTTTCATGTATTGCTTTTGGAAAGAAAGAAAGAAAGAAAGAAAGAAAAAAAAAGAAACATGAGTATGTATTTCTCTAGAAGAGGAACTAGGGTCAAGGATTCAACGAGAGGAGTCGGTCACTCTAAAATTTTGATAACAAGATTTTTACTATCAAGAAATAGAATTTTATTATTCATTTATTCAAAAAACAACTTATTCGTCCCCTTAGATTTGAATACTTTCTTATTTCATTTGTCTAATATTAATTCATTCGTTCACTATATAAAAAATTTGATTATGTCACTGTTTTCTTCGATGCTTTGTCACCAAAACACTTGGTCGAATAAACCTTATAAAAGGCACTCTCCATTCTCCACAAACACTGACATTACACTTAGTTTTGCAAATTGTATTGCCTTAGGTTTTCTCTTTCTTGACTTGGAAAAATGAGGCGCACCATGCATTTCCTAGCTACCATTCTCTTCATGATGATGCTTCTCATCTCAACAGGTGTGTTCCTTCTTTCTTGTTAACCTTTTCATATAACGTTGTCATGTTAAACTAAGCAATTACGAGAAAATGCCTATTTTCCTGAGAATGAGAGTTGTGAATTGTGATGTCTGGATGGCCTCCAATTTGATGGATCCACGACAGATAACGATTCATAATGGAGCAACTTTGGGGGGGGGAGGGGGGACAAAATGATCGTCCAACATTAACCTGTCCAAATGTTTATAATGGCTCCCGTCTAAGCGAAGTAGGGAGACCGAATAGTAAACATCATTACTCTTATGATAATAAGGAGTTTATTTCCGAACTGACCCGAAAGTAAAGTGAAAATGATACTCTAACATTGAAAAATTTACGTACTCTGTAATTATAATTATTTTTGAAAAAACAGAATGACTACCCTTTATAATATGACAAATCTTTAATCGAAAAAGTTTACATGGCTCCTGATAGTAGTGGTGGAACCAGAAATTTTATATAAGGGAGGGAATAAATTAATATTATTCAAATGAAGAAAAATATATAAATTTAGGGTGGCGAACAACTTTATTTAAAAAAAATTGTAAAAGTTTATTTTCTAATAAGATTTTAGAGGGCGACTGCTCCCCTACTTCCCCCTCTAGTTATCGGCCATTAACGATGTAATTGAGACACTATTATTAACCTTGAAATTGTTTGGTTTGTTGATACTTGATAGGATTTGGTCCTGTATCAGTTGAAGGCAGGACATGTGAGTCACAGAGCCACAAGTTTAAAGGGGCATGTGTGAGTGACACAAACTGTGGTAGTGTCTGCAAGACTGAAGGATTTCCTTCCGGTAACTGCAGAGGATTCCGTCATCGTTGCTTCTGTGTCAAGCATTGTTAATAATGTCTATGTACTATGTAATTTGGTATAATGTGTTTGCTTTGTGGAATAAGAATGTGTGATTTTCTGAGGTTCAAACATGGGAAGGTTTTGCTCTGTAGGTTTGGAAAATCTTGTGTGTTTTAGTACTTTAATAACTTACTTTTGAAATGCTAAAAACTAAGAATGGTATGTTTAAACCTTTTAAGGTTTTGTGTTATGTATCTAGTATAATTGGTTATCGCATTTACTTTGATATTCAAATCTTCATTATTACCTGTGTATGATCTTTTTACCAACTCATTTCCACCTTTTTGCCCTTTTATTTTTGTGTTAGGGCTTGGGAGGATTCTATATACTCTATCTTCAAGAAAAAGAACTAGTTTTAAATAATTATTAATGAGTTATAGATAATGTATACGCACTGTGAGTGGTCATGTTCAAGTAGGCTAATTTCATGTCTGGAATCAAAGGTGAATTATTACAGTGATTATGTAATTTACCCAAAAAACCAACTAAGAAGTAAAACTTCACAAGGGATAAGTCTAAAAATTCTGCAAGAAGTAAAGCAAATTTTTTATGGATTTTGACTTCCAGGACACAAGCATAGATCGATTTTGCCTTCTAAAAGATGGGCCTAAAACAAAAACAAGAGGAAATAATTTTTTTTTTACAAAGTCTTGTTTGTTTTGACGATTATAAGAAAATATGGTCAAATTAATTGTGATCTTTGCTAATAAAAAGAAAGACATATTAAATACTTAACGTGGTGATCTTTGCTAATAAAAAGAAAGACATATTAAATACTTAACGTGTGTATTTTCAAAACGATGAAGTCGCCACCGCATTTCATCGTAGCGGTTCTCCGAAGTTTCGCCTGGGATTCTTCAGAGAATAAATCGCAGCCTAACTGTTAGGGGACTTGAGCTTCCCTTTAAACCACTTCAATACGAGATTCTGGCTCCTCACTCTATGCGTGATTCAACCCACAATCGCACGAAGCAGCTTGTGCGCCCAGATTTCAAGACTCAAGCCTTACCGCCTGAGCTATGACCGCAATGATTTTCAATATTAGCATGTCAGTTTCTGATTTCAAAAGCTTGTGAGGACAAGCGATGAATCTTATCATTCGTTATATTTTATGTGATAGTCTCTGTTATACTCCGTTAAAATCATACCACATATTTTATTTTTCACTTTTAAATTAACTTATAAACTACCATCAATACAAATGTCATAATTTTAATTTCATATACTCCCCTCATCCCTAAAAGATTGTCACATTTAGAATTTTAATAGTTGACTTTTTTTTAATTTTGAACTCAAATAACTTTTAATTGTTATATATTTGTTTGGGAAAAATGTATCAATATGTAGTATTTTCAACACATTTTACTATTATTAACTTAATAATTTTGATTCAAATCAAAATTTTGGATGAAATAACCCGTTCCGTATAAGTATTATTTTAATATAATTTGAGGGTTGAAATAAGACATGTTCGAGTTGTGTGGTTAAACCGAGACGAGTTTTAAAACCGCAAACCAAACGGGACCTAACACCATTCTAGAAATATCTCCCACCAACCCCCAATTCACTATTCATCATCTTCATCAACACACCAAACCCCCTTCTTTCCCCTTTTTGGCCGAACCCCAAAGGTTAAGAAAAATTCTTCCTCCATTTTTCTCTCTTCCTTTGTTGCTTAAAGTTTAAAGTTGGTTGACAAATTTTCCTCATCATCCTCTACTCTTAAGTTAAATTTTGAAGTTTTTTGTATTTTTAAGACAGAAAGTTTTGACTTTGGCTGACTATTATGACTTTGAGTTAGACTTAAAATGGTATAGAGATGTCATCTAAGCTTGATTATGGTTAGAAGTAATAATCATCGATTTTTGGGGTTGAAATGTGTTGGATGTTGATAGTTGACTTTTGTTGAGAGTAGTTGACTTTTTGAGGATAATGTAAAACTGGTAAAAGTGTACTATTGGACCTTAATAAAGTTGTTTTGGAGCAAAAGTTTTGACTTTTAAGTTGTTGTAAGAGTTTATGTTTGATTTGGGTTGGGTAAAGTGAGTAATATTTGAGTTTTCGGAATTAAGGTTGTTAATAAATGGGTAAATTAGTTTGGGAAAACTTGATTATGGTTAATTAGAGTTTCAGCAAAGTGTTGTGTAGGTAATGCGAGGGCCGATTATGGTGGGGAAGGTGTGGTGGTTGAAATGTTGTCGTTTTATTATCGCTATTTACCGCTGCAGTGTAGCAATCTTTCCACCAGAAGTTAATATTTGGTAACCAAATTGTTAAAGTTGATAGTTAACTATATGAAGTTAAATGGCGAAGTGGCAATTGTACTTCCTTTAGTGTTTTGGCAGCGTGGAAATGTAGAAAGAACAAATTAATTAGGGGTGAGGCTATTTATTGCTAAGGCAGAGTATATTTATCTCATCAAAGCGTAGACAGTTTCTTTTACTTCTGAATGCGTTTAAATGGCACAATTGTGAGCAATTATCTATGTATTGTGTGTTGATTATCTGGAGTATTGGTTGAGTAGCTGGGTTGTGTGTAATGTTTGCCATTGGTTGGAGTGGCATGGAACTAGAGTTGTTTAGGGGGTGTATTGATGGCGATGAGTTGTACTACCTAGTGTTGCCTTGTACTTAGGTATGAGTGTGTTTTATTTTCTCATAATTTTCATTTGCAGTGTTACGTTCCTCGGTATTGCCTTGTACTTCGGTATGAGTGTGTCGATTTGCCCCATTACGAGTGTGTTGTTATCCTGCACGCTTTATACTTCGCATGAGTTAAGTCAGATTTCAGATCTCGTTATAGTGTTGTTTAACTTACGCCGATTTTACATGCTTTCTCCCCGGCAAGGTTGGAAAGGTTTATTATATGCGCATTAGTTGTGGTGGGAAACTGATCTACCATGAGCTGTTTATGTTGTAATACGAGTAGTACCAACAAGTTGTTGGCAGGTTGAGTGATGGTCTAGTTGTTAGTCGTGATGTTTTATATGGTTGGTTGGATAAAGTCGAGTTGTGGACTTTATTTGATATTATTGTTATCGCTTTCCTTGAAAAGCATGATTTTCATTGTTGATGTCTTTTATTATGAATGTGCATGTTAGTTTTGATTAAGGCCTAAGGAATTAATGACTACTAATGACGGTATTTATGACTTTATGATGCAAGCATGATAATGAACCTCACTAACGATATTCTCTTTATTATGGCCTTGACTTCTCGATTCGGCTTGCATAACAAAAATCGATTTTTTCTTATCCGAACGGAACTGCATTTTCAGTTTTTTTCGATGTTCCCCTACTAGCATGTATTTATGATTTTCTTAAAGAAAGCAAGCAATTCTAATGCTTTAATGAAACTAAAAATTCACGGTCCGATTCAACAAAAAATGCATTTTTTCTTTTATCCTAACGGAATCTATACGAAGTTTTTTTATCGATGTTCCCCTAATATTGCTAGTATATATAGGTGTATAGTATTCCATCTATCTAATTTGTTAACTTAACCATTCTTATATTACACTAAACGTGGGAGTGAGTTAATTTCGCTTCGGTATAAAAGATTCCTTCACTGTTTCTTATATTTTACACCTTATTCGGCCATGGGCTGCACATTTTTTATTTGTGTCAAGCGATGTGTGGTGCTTCAAAGATACTGGATCTTATTCGAGTGATCGTGGCTCTTAGAGCCTAGGTGAAAGGATCGGTGGCGTGACATCCTCACAAATTTCGTTGTTTCAATTGTAGTTCAATTCTTCATTTGATGTTACTTCCGATTTCGCATCGACTTGTATAAATTATTATTTTGTACTATCGAATGTTGGATGTCAAGTTATTTTGGTGCTACAGAAATATAATGGCGGATCATTTTCTTTAAAAAACCGTTTTCTAAATGTATATTGCTTTTATTTGGTTATTTAAGAACCAAAGTAGTCTTTTACATTCGAAGTCATCCATCAGGACCTGCCATATTTTGTGATTTGGATGATTCTTAACTCAGACGCATCGACTTTATGGGTCGTTACATTGGATGTCACCGTAAATTGTAAGATTTGTTAATTTTTTTAAAAAGCTTAAACTGACAATATTTTACTAATCGAGGAGTTGGTATAATAGAAAAGAGTCACAATAAAAGTGTAATATACTCTCCGTCAGATCAAAATGTATTTATTATCTACAAAATTTTAGTTTTTCATAATATTCGATTGCTTACACTCAATATATTTTTTATATTTCCAATGTAGTTTTTTACATTCTCAATGTAGTTTTTCATAATTCAATGTAATTTTTCATAATTCCTTAATAAATCAATTTTCATCTAAACAATCATCTATTATAAAATGGAGGGAGTATGATTTATTCCAAAAGATTGCCATTTTCTCAACCAAAGCTTTGGCAGACATCAAGACTATTATCTACTCTGGAAAGCAATCTATCTAGATTACGGAGGTACTAAAAAGGCTCAAATGAAGAAGTAACATACGAGCAATATTTTGTCTTATAATTAAGATAAAAAGCTGAGAATTATTAACACTGAAACCAATCAAAAAATCAGACATCCATTCATAAAAATAGACCTATTCCATTTCAATCTAACAAGATTTCATTTTCTTCCTCACTTTTCCAATTTGGATAATCATAGACTAACCAATGATCATGGCTGCATAAAATTCCAGAGTTGCAAGGTGACCCACGTCGCGAAAGAATGTCAGTAAGAGCTAACTGTACAGAGCACAATACTAGCGCAAACTTTTAGTAAAGGCTGAAGTTACTAACTCATGAAGCTAGAAAAGGATGATATCAATTCGTATGGAATGTTAGCGAGAGGTCCTCGTTCGCAAGCAAGGTCATGAATGTCCTTAACAATGTCAAAAACTGCATTTGGTTGGGAAAGTTTGATTGCATTCTCTGACATTCTTTTGAGTTCATCAGTTTTGGTGCTGAACCATTCTGCTACAATTCTAGCTGTTTGCCTGGAACTCCGCATAAAAATCCCAGCACCGTTGTCAACTACAAAGGGAACATTTCCTTTCTCCTGTGACAGAAAAGAGAAATGGCATAACCGATCCTTTCTTTAGAGTCCGAAAGGATAAAGAGCACAAAGTAGGAAATCAACTCACTTGTCCAGGAATGTAGTCGTTGAGGATGATAGGGAGCCCTCTGATTAATGCCTCAGCAATTGTACCAGGTCCAGCCTATGACAATTAGATAAGAGTATAACCAATTAATCCTAAATCCAGTACCAATACATTGTAAAAAACTAAAAATGGGAACTTTCAGCAAATACAACTTGAAACCTTACTTTTGTGATGATACAATCACAAGCACCCATCCATTTCTCCATTTGCTTCTCAAATCCTCTAACCTACATGTGGAAAGAATAGAAGCTGTTAATCCTGTAGTTAGAGGTGCAGGTAAGGATATAATGTTGACTGAAATTTCTGAAAGGTTTAGAAACTGTGAAACTAATTACCCTCACTGGAATCTTCCACTCATGTGACTTCAACGTTGTAGCTAATCCTTCGTTACGACCACAGATAACAACTAATTGCCCGATAGGCTTCCCAAGCTCTTTATCAAACAAGGACTCTCCAAGAGCCAAGGCAGTCTTCTGAACTGGCCCCATTCCTTCACCACCTCCCATCAGCAAAACTGCAGGCAACTCTAAGTCCATCTCAAGTTCTACTCTCAAGTCATTCTGTTAAGTATTAAGACAAATGCAAAATATCAGTAATTCATTTTAATGACCATCCGGAGTATATCAGAAAACTCAATAGATTAATCACTGGCGTATACCTTGACTAGAACTGCACGGCAGAAAGAGGGCCGAATTGGCAATCCAAATACACGAGTTTGAGATTCTTCCAGGCCATCTTGTAAAGCCCTCTTTGCCACCTCCTCCGATGGACAATACAACCTATTAACTCCCTGGTGGAACCTATACAAATAAGATAACCGAATTTAAATTCCTGAAGGTGGAAAAGACCCAGAGTGAGCAGCTCAAGACACCATGACAAGCAAACTCACCAGGTTCTGTGACAGGTGTTAAGGTCTGTTATAACTGTGACAAAAACTACTTTCTTTTGAAGCCCTTGCCATTTGAGAACCCATAAGGGAATATGCTGCATTAGAGGATGAACACTTATAATAATATCGGGCTTGTACTCCATTAAACCAGCCTCTATCCCCCTGTAGTAAAACGAAACAAAACAAATTTGTTATACAAATTAACATACATAATCATTTAACCTTTCAGTAATATTTCACCCACTTGACAATTAAAATATTTCATGAACTTAGACAATATTATTCACTCTTGCTTAAAAATTAAGCAATCATGTGAGCAATCTTTCTTAATATCAGGTCAATCTTTAGGAGACAAGTTTTTTATTGAGAGAAAAACAAAGGAAGTGAGAAACTAAAAATATAAAATGAAACGTAGTCAGGTCACAGGTGATGTGTGCTAAATAATAGAGGTGATCAACTTGAAGTAACATATTATAAAATCTCTCTTCTATTCTGGAGTAAGCGATTGATTACTTAGAATTTTTATGATCTATATTTCACCTTTAAAATGTAATGAAAAAAGAGATGAACATACTTAGCATAGTAAGCAGCGAGGGCAGCAAGATAAAGATTATGAATCCAACGAGGAGAAGTGCCATGAAAAGCAACTGCCCAAAGTTGCACATGTTTAACCATAAATTTGTATTGATTCTCCATGTCATTCAACGGCCAACCTGCGTACTCCTTCCCCACGTCCTTCACAATAATCTGATACAAAACGACTAATTGATCAAACAATGTAAGTTTGAGCATATGAAATTGAAACAAGAACGTATTACAGAGTCTATGTTTAGGATGATATCAAGAGAAAGCCCTAATAGTTCAAAGGGGTTGCATAAAGTTTAAGGTTCATATGAACATTTCAAGGGGTATATTACAATTAGCATTTGCGTATGGTAAATCAGATCATATAAATCATCTCATATGCTCTTGTCAATCATCCTTTTTCGATCTTTCCCTTCCATTTTTTACCCTTTTATCTTCCATTCCGCCTCAAGAAGAAGCCTCCACATTAAATGATCAACTTAATGGACAAATTCTTACCTTTTACATGAACAGATTCCCGGTAAAATAAAAATATAAGCACTTACAAATTTAATTTATTCTACATTAATGCATATATGTTTTTCTAGTCTCCATCATGTAAATGGCCTGCTTATAATTATAAAAAATTGATTATAACACAAATGGACAAACAAAAACAGAACGAAATGGAGGACCACACAGCAAACCATGAGCTGGAATTTCCATTATAAAGGCAAAACTTTAAGCTTTGGAAACTCCGAATAAATTATACGTAACATAATAATCAATACACATATGCAAGAAACAACAATAACCATAACCATGCCAAACATAAAAATCACATTCTCGATGACTTTGAATAGATTCCTCCTAAACGATTATACATAATTACGAATATAATGCAAGAAACAACCATGAACATGCCAAACATAAAGATTAGATTAACATGCTCCCGCATAAACAGGATAAGGAGGGGTCGGATAAAACGTAACCTGTAATGACAATGATGCCAAACATAAAGATGTAGCCGTAGGATACACATCAAATAAAAACGAAAACGTGAATTAAAAATAAATTACCCTATATTCCTCTCCATATTCAATCTTGAATGCATCACGAATGGACTCAGCAGAGGCACGATGGCCTCCACCTGTATCACTCATGAGGATCAATATAGTTTTGGTCCTCTCAGCACCAATTTGTTGCATCTCCATGGTTTCATCTTCATCATCCACATCATATAATACATCATCATCATGAATGCTTCTTTTTGGGACAAAACTCATACCAACTTTCTCCATCACCGTTTGGATCGGTTTCCTAGGAGAACCAACCTCTGACACCATCCCTTTAACGTACAAAAATCAAGAGTTGACTTTTTTTTTAAATGCAAATGAAAAGGAGTTCAATATAAAAATATATTGAATTCCTTTCAAATGAGAGGACGATGGAGTTAAATGGTGAAAAGGGAAAAAAAAGTGTGGATATAAATATGTAGAGAGGGGGAGGTAGAAATTAAATAGGAAAATGGAGAAGATCAAGAAAGGAAATTGAGGTGGAGAATGGAGATACTGAGAATTATACTTGTGGGGAACTTAATGTTATGTTGGGGAGGAATTATTAGCCGTGGGATAGTCCATGTGGAGGAATGTACTTTATGTGCCATGGAAAGATTCGAATCTTTGGATCCCATTAATCCAAATTATTATTCTAAGATATTTTCTTGCAAAGTTTTTTATTTATTTATATAATTAGCATATACAGTAATAAGTATTTTTATGGGACATATATCATTCATCATACTATAGATTAGAAACTACGGATGAAACAAACAAACCATTCCAAAATGAACAGGGCCTAGATATCAATGAACAGTCGTTTCCATAAATAATGGTTGTATGTGACTGTATAAAATAAGATCATTCTATTAAATAATTTTTTTCTTATATGTAAAATTAATAGTCATATATTAAAAACTCAATTCCTCATTTATAAACTATTCAATATTCATCGGAAGTTTCACAGAAAAAATGTAATTATCTTGTTAATTTCATCATCGATAATAGATTATCAACATCATTCGAAGCGACTCATTATTGTTATATTCATAATAATTTAATATATTAAAATTATGCATAATTCAAATATGTAAAACTAAGTATCACAACAAAAATTCAAATTGAGGAAAGTTAAAAAAAAAATTATAATCTTAAGTATTTACTATATCAAATATTCAATTGATGAAAAGTTGGACAATTGATGAAGTTTTCTACTTTATCTTCCATCTATATCTTCCATATTGATGAAGTTTTCTACTTTATGTATCTTCCATATTGATGACGCCAATGTTCAATTAATTTTGAAGGCTGGAGAAAACAAAGGTTTGTATGCATTATTCTTGCTCAACTTTCACACTAGCTCAACCATCACAGCCGCCGTCGAAGTGTTCCATTCCCTTTCTTGCCCCTGCATAGTGATAGTTTTGTTGGTGAAGGGCAATAAAATCATCCTCCATTTGAAACTCTTCTATCCCCCAGTTTCATCCAATCTTGATATAGTTTTCTTCTTTGGAGTTGTGGGATTCCATCGGAAGGTATTTGTTTTGTATGTTTTTCAATGCTTCACTCTGTCAATGGATGTTCCAATTTGGAGGTACTGACATTTGCAGTCTTTGAATAATTAAGCAGTTATAGACATCATTTGTTAAGCCGCGATCATTTTATAATGTGCTGGTAATTGACTGAAATAAGAAATTTTATTTATTATGATCGGTGATCAAATTTTTGATCCGACTAAAAAAAAAAAATTTGGCACCCAAATATGGCCCAATTAATAAAGAAAAGAAAAGTACTGAAACCATTACCGGCTCAAAGATGGCAGCCGACGCATTTCTTTTTTTCACTCATTTTTAAAAAATATTTTTATTAATAATTAAGTAAAAAAAAATTATATATTATTTTTATTTTTCGAGCTCTATAAATAGAAATTTTACGTTAAGGTCATTTCGACACTAAAAAAATCGTGTTTTTACAATCTCTTTTTATTCTTCTTTTAATCACTTTTCTCTCATGATTTTCAAGAAACTCGACGTGGATCCTTCACAAAAACTTTAAGGTTTTTTCGCAGAAATTACAACTCTTCCTAACTAACCATCGATCCTAATACGCGACATCCAAATACGAATGCCTGAAATCCTTAAACATCTGGACACAACCCAATTTTGGGTCGCAATATATGATGCCACCAAATTTCTACTTATCACCCATATACCTATCCCTTTATACGCCTAAGTATATGAGTCCACTGCTCCGGAAACAACTATGTTCCCTCCTCAAACGAACTGCTCAATTCACGAACCAAATCCCGAGACAAACACACCATGCTTAAGAATGATCTACCGGAGAGTCTCGTAATTTTCGTCACAAATATCTCTTGGAAATGTTGATGGAGATACTCCTCATAGTTTTTTACCTCCAACCCAATCATTAGGCAACAAGAAATCAACTTACGATCCCTGGAGCACTGAGGAGAACAAAATATTGCTAAATGGTTATTTCTATGTTAGTAATGATAGCGAATTGGGGACAAATCAAAAGGGTGACACATTTTGGGGTAAAGTTTCAGAGTACCCAAGTGAGAACTAATAAGATGGGCAGCATGTGACCTCGGCACAACGCAAGAGTCACTTTCACAAATTAATAAAAACTATCCATTTTTGGGTCGTATACGTACTCCATGCATGCATGTAGCGGCCGGGTCCGATGACTACCACATATCCAAGCAGAGTCAACTGGGCATCATGTAAAGGTTTACTTACCAAGAATGGAAGTCAAGTTCTGACCAACCCACAAGAATGCATCCGAAAGTAGCGGATCAAGAGGAAAAGCTGCGATGATGATTTAATTTCTCAATTCCTTCCCTTTGTGTACATCCGGCGTGTGGACGCAAATAAAAGAAGAAAGCTAGAGCTTTATCGAGCAAAAATCATCTGCCGCTAAAAGCAAAGGAAACCCTTAATGTAAAGAAAGGTTCACTGAATCTCTCCTCGTGAAAACCTAAAATCCGTAGCACACGCCACAGCCTACGCCGGAGTACGCACGCAAGCGTTAAGTTGAGATGCTAATGATATCAAGAACAAAGAAGAACGATCGTAGACGTCGACTTTTATGTTTATGTCGTCAAGGAGTTGTTCCAAATTAGTTGCGAGTTGTGTGTGTTAATTTCGAAGTTGTGTGTTTTATTTTCTGCTGTGTGTATTTTATTTTCAAGTTGTGTGTTCTTCTCGAATAATTTGTGGATGTGAAATGTATGTTTATTTCAATGTATTCGCCAATAAAAGCTGATGCTTTACACGATACGATTCTGACTAGTCAGAACACACAAAATTCCAAATCTAATAATCCAAAATGAATTCACTATTCCGATACGACGAAGACAATAAAATTTCAAATCTAATAATTCAAAATGAATCCACTAGCTCCGGCTACTTATCGTGACTAGTCATAAACAATATACTTACCTTTTCAATATTTTATCTTCGTATTCAATCTAATTAATTGAACTTCTTGTTAGTCCGATGATCATTCATTATGAATAAAGAGTCCATAATTTGAATACCACTCAAAAACTTGAAGACAAATCTTCTTCTTCGTGATCATCCAATGGATGTACCTTAAATCCATCTTTTAGTCTCAAAGAGTTACAACAACAAAGTTGGAGTTAAGAAGCTGCTATACTTGATAGGCAACAAAAAATTCTTGAAGAGTCTAAAGACGCAAACAATCTATCAAATAAAGAGAAAATCTATAAGTGTGATCATGCCAGCCGCTTCATCGGTGCTCATGGCCGAAGGCTTCGACGATCCATGCAATTGCTAATCGAAACGCAGCTCGCATTTAAGATTTCTAATTGAGAAGGCTAATGTTTCTACGAATTGTAGAAGTTTCTATCAAATTACTTAATAACTACTTCAATTAAAGGCGGAATAATGCGTGGCAAGCTTCAGTTCGAGAGCTATCCAAAAGTGTACAACCGCTTACGCATGTTCTAAGATATGTAGCTCCCGTGTGGATGCTTCGTGACGAGTATGTGAAAATTGAAGACCCATCGTGACTGAAATAATTTAATTTTGCAAAAGGTGTAATTGCCCTGCTTCAAGATGAATACTTTTAAGATCTAATTAACGTGGAGGACTCAGATACTACTAAGGTCAATAGAGCGTGGTTTTCCTCGAAATGATTGGAAGTATCGATCAAGATTTATCAGAGCGGAAGAATTGTCCTAAGGCTCGGGCAAGTGACGCCATAAGCGACATGCGGCACAACAAATGCTTATCCCCTATAGTAGTGGCTTACAGCGATTCAGGATATGACATGCTTTTTTATTTCATTCGTGAACATCGAACGACATTAATGTCTCAAATAGGTCACCGCTTGACGACATCAGTCCTCCGGATGCGAACTTCACCGTGAAACACCGATGCGTATAATCTCGAGATACTATCTTACCGATGGTACCTTATTCTAAATGGCCCGTTTTTTGTCCACGATTCAAATGCCCCAAGACAACAAAAAGCCGAATCATTTGCCAAACAACAAGAATCAATGTGAAGGTATGAACTAGTATCTCTGTGGGTTCTCCAAGCACACTTTGCCATTATTCGCCAAACTGGCCTGTGATATGGATATTCATGTCTTAGGTAAAGATAACGAGGACATGACATTTTACATAAATACGATAAAATGAGGATGATATACATATTCACCAACCGGAAAAATCTCACTTCTGAACCATCTAACAATCTGGGTCGAGCTCATCTTCGATGTCTAAACACAAGTCACCCTCACTCGTAAGTGTACGCCCAAGGCCGATCCTCAACGGATATTCATAGTCGGTAATTACATGATGTGGTCAAGATATTCATTGGAAGAAGGATCTCGCCGAATTACATCCGAATAAATTTGGAACCCCGAGTAGATTTAAAAAAAATCTCAAGTTTACTATGTTTTATCAGACGCTTTTCAATAATTTATGTATGTTTGCTTATTATGTAATGTATCAAGCTCGAAATACGAATAATATCGTTATTTTAAAAATTATAATATTATTTATCAGATTAAAATATTATGAGTTTTTGAGATTCACAAAACATATTTTGTCAAATTTAATTAATTTTCATGTCAACTGTCAGAAGTAATTATAAATTTAATAATTATATATACGAAATAAATAAAATAGAACAAAAATACAAGCAGATATGTTAGAGCGACGCTGAGGTGGAGAGTAGCACTGACACTCTAAATCTATTACTGGCTATCGTAAAAAGCGAAAGTATTATTTATGCGCGTTCCGACTATAGTTTCACAAATCTGAAGCCAACTACTCAAGCTGCGACAGATAAGAAGTCATACAATCATGGTTACCATGCAGATTGCCATTTGTCAATGTTCATATTCGATGACAACTCAATATAAAGAGCAATTACTTCCTGCTTCAAGAAGGTTTTACTTCATTTATAAATTTTTATTTTGTTTATAATTTTAATATATCTTTTTTCAAATTTAATGTATTTTTTTTACATTTTCAATATAACTCTTGCCAATTCCAACGTAATTTTCACAATCTCTTTAATAAATTAATTTTTATCTAAATAATTATCTATTTTAAAACAGATGATATATTATATTAGGAGACCAACTCAATCTAAGGCATGTGTTAGAGTGCAGTTATGTGGCTAATGTTTCTTATGGCAATTCCTCTTAATCCAACTATCCGAGTAGTTTTTTTAGTTTTTGGATTATTAACATAATTTTCTCATTTATCCTATATATAATCTATCCTATATATGGGACATTGAAAAGCGAGGCAATTAAAAACTTATTTTTGTAGTTCATGTTCTTAATAATTAGTTAATACATACATGTATCACTTTAGAGAAATCAATAGATTTAGTCATTATATATATTGTTTGTCAAATATGCTAAAATGGTCTACTTTGTATTTGTCGAGTTTTTAAATTTGGCATCTCGATTTCTTACGCATTTGATGTATTGAAAATAATCTAACGCGAAAGATGATTACACTTATTTCACTTATTAATCTATCAATTATTCTCTTTTCATTTTCTTCCCTTATATGTTACTACATATATAATTTTAATAAGATTATATTAATTGTACAAAAATTAATCTATAAATAATTGTTGAATAACTAATTCGCATAATGCTAGATCAGCTACCTTCAATAACTAGTTTTCTCGATAACATTTCAAAAAATACTCAAATAATCGCTAAATGATGAATAATCGCGCGCCAATGCCAAAAAATGCTAAGTGACAAAAACTTTGCTAACTTCTCAACGTGAGTGATCAATATCAGTGAAAATGAACTTTGACGAATAAGTGGAAATTATTATCAAGTAGCGAATCTATTTTAAAAATTACTTGAAGTGTTTTAACAAGTCAAGCTAAGCATGTAAGTCACAAATCTATTACCAACACTAAAATATTTTCTTGTTAGTCATTTAGCCTATTATTACTATTGGAGTGTAGGCTCCTCGAGAATGTAATATGAACTTTTGTGAGAATATTTCGGCCTGACCGAGCAGAGTTTATGTAAAGTTCTGATGGAGTTCTCGAAGTCTTTTTTTCTTTTGAAATTTCTATTTAGGATTCAAACTTTTTTAGTATGATTGAATGTAACATACTAAAGAAAGTTCATGAACTTTTGTGAGAATATTTCTGTCCGGGACGAAGAGCTCTTATGTAAAGCCTCGGATGGAGTTCTCGAATCTTTTTTTCTTTTTTTTCAAATTTTCATTTAGGATTCATAACATTTTTTAGTATGATCGAATGCAACACTTCGCCAAGTAAGTTCATGAACTTTTTGTGAGAATACTGGTCGTATCGAGTAGAGTCGTATGTAAAGTTCTGATGAGTTCTTCTGAATCTTTTTCTTTTTCAAATTTTCAAGCTCTAATCGAAGTAGAAATTCTAAGCCCATCTCTATTCCGCTTGACAAAAAGAGTAATGCCATCTTCACCATCACCGTTATTTTTTCAGTTTGCATTTCATATTTTCAAGTCACCATGAACTCCTTTACCTCCCCAAACCCACCCCTACCCCACGCCACCCCAACCCCACCCCCACCCCACCCCAACAGCCCCCATCTCCACTACCCATTCCTCCTTCACCCCTCCCACTCCCCTACCCTCCCCCAAAAACCCACCCACCACCCCCTTAAAAATCCATTCCACCCCCTCCTCCCAATCCAAACTCCCCAACCCCACGCCCCCCCATCCAAAAAACTCAAAATCGCAATTATCGGGTTCGGTAACTACGGCCAATTCCTATCAAAAACCTTCATCAAACAAGGCCACACAGTCTTCGCACATTCCCGAACAGATTATTCCCTAATCGCAAATTCCTTAGGCGCCACTTTTTTTAAAGACCCTAATGATCTCTGCGAACGTCACCCTGACGTCATCTTAATTAGCTCTTCAATTCTTCTCTACCAGTCCTCATTATCATCCTGGTGCTTCTGCTTTAAAACGAAGCACGCTTTTCGTCGACGTTTTGTCCGTTAAGGAGTTCCCTAAGGACCTCTTTATCGAGTTTTTGCCCCCGTATTTCGATGTTTTATGTACCCACCCGATGTTTGGGCCCGAGAGTGGGAGGGAAACGTGGAGGGGGTTGCCCTTTGTTTATGATAAGGTTAGGATTGGGGATCAGGAGAGAGTGGAGAGTTTCTTGGGTATTTTCGCCAAGGAGGGGTGTCGAATGGTGGAAATGACGTGTGCTGAGCATGATAAGTACGCGGCTGGATCACAGTTTATTACTCATACTATGGGACGGGTGTTGGAGAAGATGGCGTTGGGGACTACCCCGATTAATACCAGAGGGTACGAGACTTTGCTTGATTTGGTGGAGAATACCAGTAGTGATAGCTTTGATTTGTACTATGGGTTGTTTATGTACAATGAGAATGCCATGGAGGTGTTGCAGAGTTTGGGGGAGGCGTTTGAGGAGTTGAAGATGGAGTTGTTTCGCCATTTGCACAAGCATAATCGGAATCAGTTGTTTGGGACTCAGGGGAAATTTAAGGTGAAGATTAATGGGGGTGCATTGCCATCGCAAAATGGGAATAGCTTGGCATTGCCTTCACAACGGTCTAATGATACCGGGGAGCCAAAGGTCGATCCACCACTGCAAAATGGGAATAGCGGGGAATCGCCTGCACAACCGTCTAATGATACCATGAAGGCAAAGGTCGATTCACCATCGTCACAAACTTGTGACTAGTTTGGAGACTCGGGAAAACCCAAAAGATGCTAAAACTAGTTAAATATGGTAACAACATTCAAATTTGTTTTCTTTTGTCCCTAAATTGACATAGATTTTAGTATGGTTATTGTTATTTTATTGCGTTGCATTGAATTATATTGGTTAAGATGGTACTGCAATTGTTTCTTGTTAGTTTTCATGTTTGAGTGATTATATACTGGCACATATATTAATTTTCTTCTATCAGTTGGTGGACATTATTGTTTGATTATTTTGTTGTTGCACATAATAAAGTCTTGTTCAAAATAACATTATTCTATATGATTTCACTATTGGAGGGACAGTATGGTACACTTAGTTCCCCAAGAATACAGTCACAAATCATTTCTCAACAATACAATAGCACGTCCCAATACCTCAAAATTATCTCCCACCTAATTGGGGTTCGGGGGTCGGATTGTACTCGGTTTTACCCTTGTGATAACAAGGAAGTTGTTTGCGAGTTGACCCAAGATGAATTGCAAATACTATCTACTACTTCACAATAGATTAGAAGTGTAGGTAGTGTAATGAGTCATTTTAATTTATTCCATTATTTCCAATAGTCAGAGAACATCAAAACTTCTGCTCCATAGGACATGGAAATTACGAATCCTTTCTTTTGCCTCAAATTGTAGTTTTTGCCTTAATTTTTTATCTTCACTGTTTAGAGTGTTGAATAACACATATTGGATGAGTTTCTGAGGCTCAACTCTCAATTTGAAATGAGATGGTATGAAATCTCTGACCTGTCTCATATGGTCTTCATTTAATTTTATAACATAATTTTAGCTGATGCCCAATGAAGACTGATGAATACCACCACAAAATAATTGTAAGGTATTTGGAACGTTTTGATGTTAATACTCTGATCTCGTTGAGCATATAGGAAACAATATTGTAGGTATAAATATAGGAAACAATAAGAGAAAGATGTGTATATTTTTCAGTTTGATTTTCAAAAGAGTTCTTCTCTTATATGTAATTGGCTAGTTGTTGCACCAACATCAACATTAACATGTCCCAATATCTCTAAAGAGGCTCCGCCTACTGATAAGATAAATTTATTTCCAATCGACTTAAGAAATAAGCATCAAGCACCATCTAGCACACACAATAGACAAAGCAGTTGTCAATTATGTGTAATGAGTCAATTTGATTTATTTTATTATATCCAAGAGCCGGAGAATATTCTTTGACTCCGAAATGGAAACTCTTTATCTGTTAATTATTGTGGATGAAAGTTTATTAGTTGTCATATGAACATTCACTAGATTGCCTCTAACCTTGTTGAGAGAGTCCTTATTCATTTCCCGTTTCTTACGTTAGGGATGGATATTGCACACCTCTGCCAATTATATCTTTGTGCTTCGGTTTGATCACTTTACTATTAAATTCATGTTCCTTGAGTATGACCATGAATTGATTGCTTTAGTGATGGAATATCCTATGAACAGAATTTAATGCTCAATTAGCAAAGGTCGTACCTCTGTGTACACCCACACTACCTGCCTTGTTTCTTTTTCCCCATTGCAACCCATTTATGCTATGCCTGCCCAGAGTCATAGTTATACTGAAAATTGGATTCAAGATGGCATCATTTGTCCTGTAATTTTTTTTGTTCCTTCCTCTAGGATCTTACATGAGCTTGTATGAATTGATGTTGACATCTAATCTTTACTTTGTAGTGAAGATCTTACATATTCTTGATATATCTGATAATAAAACCTGGTTTCCTAATTATCCATATTTATATTTCCATTCTTTGATTGTTTTTTCTGCCTAGTTTCTGATGCTGTGCACATCTCAGTAAATAATTCAATGGGCTCCCAAAATCCCTGTTAAAATTTGTGCTACCTACCTAAGCTCTAACATGGTGACTGCTATCAAAAGAAATAGGAAGCCTATAACATGGTTAGCTGTTATAGTTATTGGGGCCCTCGGCCATTGAAGCTACTGAACTTAAGGCTTCACTTGTTTATTGCAGTACCAGGCAGCAGTCAGAATTGTCCGTGTCCAAGATACAGACACTTAGTTATTATGAAGCTTAAATCGTCTCTGCTAAGTGAAATCAACTCCAGATATTAAACTTCTATCAAATGAGATAAGAGCGCCATATTAGGATTCGCTTAATATTAGATGCTAAATGTGAGAGTTCATGAATCACGAGTATACAGGTCATTCATGGAACTTTAACTGCTTCAATTGGTCTTTTCCCAAGCTGGTAATGTTTGAAGTATATGCTTACATAATTCTTGACTGTCTTGTACAATCTTGGCCTGCTTTCATCAACCAGCTCGGCTAACCTAATCTCATTTTGAGGGATACAAAGATCAGTTAATGTCCTATCATCTTAGTCATATCAGCACCACTGATGAATCAGCCTTTAATATCCCAGAATGCTCATTATCTACTATTAGGACAAAGATTCAATCACTAGCATTTCTATCTTCTTAATGTTATGAACAAGCATATAATCAGAGATTAGATCATTACCTGTTTCGATCCCCCAAGGTTGGACGAGAATGGCACCATACCACTGCCTGATCTCAGAACTCTCTTCCATGCCCAGAAGAAAAGTGATAGCAGATCCATCAGCGTGAGGCCTTGGCGCCCAGAATCGATCCAGAAGCTGATGTGACAGAAACTGAATCTCGTCTCGATGATAGTCAAGTTCACCGCCCACAATATCCAGAAAGCAACTTTCCTCCAAGAGATTTAATTCTATCCAATACCCTTGACATTGTTGACATATTCCTCCAAGTTTTCCCTGCAATGTAAGTTCAAATTTCCTTCAATTTCTTCCTTCAAATGGAAAACCCAACATAGTTAACTCGAATGAAAATGATTGCTGACTTTTCGGGTTAACGTTGATATACAATCTATCAGTCCAATCAAGAATCTGGTTTTGGGAAACAACCGGGTCGTTTCCATAGCCTTCCATATTGTCAGTTCTTGCATATTTAGTCTTCTCCTCCATTGGAAGGGAAAAGAACTGTTTGCTCATTTCCCGGATTTCATTGAGGAATGAATCTGTCATTCCATGATTTATTGCCTACATAAAGCAAAACCGATAAATATCTAGTAGAACGTAACATTTCTTTTTGTGTAAATGTTCAAAACAGGTCTTCTAATTTAGAACAAGATGTCAATTATGTTTACAATAGCTTATCTCAGAACTTCAGCCTATGGGCAAAATTATGCCAGGACCATTGTAAAAGACATGATTTACCTCGAAACTTATCAGTCTTGTAATGAGATTATTTAATTTTTTCTATCACTTGTGGTCCATCTGGATTGGGGTGTATAAAAGTGAAACAATGATAATATTCATCTCGTTTGGAATCTTAATTTGATTATTGACATAACTTAATTTTTCATATAGGTTGAAGGATATATGTTCATCATATTCATTCTCTTTATCTTCATTGACCTTTGGCCTATTTGAATTGGGGTGAATAGGTGAGGGTAATCAAGATGAATGAACATAAATGTATTATTTGGATACGTTTTAATTATTAACGAGACGATTTGTGAAATATAATTTAAAATATTATTAAAACTCGATTTGGAGTTGATCAAAATGAGTTAATTGAGGTTCATCATGCTAAATCATATCTGCTTCATTTACCCGTGTGAATGAAAAATTGTGACGCAGACGAGAACTTACAGATTACTGTCGATTTCACCTTTTTCACTCTGATAACAAAACAAGCGTAGGGTGCAACAAGGGTGGATGAAAATTTTATATTTTTCCCTCACACAATCATTTCAATTCATATAATAATACTATCGGTTCACAAGATTTATAAATGCTACTCTGTACATAATATTTAAATAATATTTCAAAACATTTATCTCGATTCATCATTGTAATACCTACACGATTGATTGTCATTGCTACCAAACAAATTGATTAATCGATTCTGACAAAACCAAAGCTCAAACGCATCAAATTAATTTGGCTCTAATGCATAACTTAACCCTCGGTTAAAGCTTCCAAACTCTCAAAAAACTTACACACAAACAGAGATTTTATCATATTATAAATAAAAGACAAAAAGTTTTTCACAAAGATACAAACGATAAAGTGTGAAGCGTCGAATCTTTCCAGCTTAATTAAGAAGATAAACACGATAAATAATAATATTTTAGGTTTGCAGGCTTGAATCGCAAGTTTTTACCAATGTAGATAACAATCATGAATAATACCCGGAAGTTGGGAACTCTTTTAAATATTTTAAAACACTCAAGAAAGTGCTGTATTTAATCTTACACTTAAATTTATTTTCAAATATTTGATATATTTTTACATGTTTAATTCAAATCATTCTAAAATCATGTGAAAAACTTACACCTATTTTGATTTTTTTTAATTAATATTTTTATTTTTTAAAGGATACTTTGATCATGAATAAATCTTTAAATATAAGATTTAAAAATTATTTATAAAAATATGATTAAATATTTTTTAAAAAGATCATTAGTATAAGTTTTATAATACACCGAAAGGCTTAGATAATATTTTTTGTTTTCTAGTACATTTTATTTCAAGTATACTTTTATTATTAGTAATATTACTTAAATGCTATTAATATATTATTATTAATACATATTCCAATAAAAATAATAAGTTTTATAAATTTAAATTAAATATATTTCAACTGTAAAAATTTTAATACATTTTTTTTAGTAAAACATTAAGTGAATATAATATTAACATCCAAAATTACATTGTTTTGAATAATAATCAATCAAATACCATTATAATTGATAAATGTATATAATTGGCTTCAAAAGACGAAAGATCTTCATAATCTTAAAACATCCTCCTTTCCTCCAACCAAGAAAAGAAAAGATTTTTTTACATAATACATTAATCATATTAATAATGCTCTAAATTCTCTCTGGACATTTCATCAACTTAACTAAAAACATCGTTATCTATGCAATGATAATATTAAGGAAACAATACGGGGAATTTGACTCAGATGCTTTACTTTACGATTTTGTTACCACAATGTTTCAAGCAGTAACGAATAAAAATTTGCTATGATACTGCTTATAATGTCATTGGGATGAAAGGTCAATTTCTGCATAATTTTTTGTTCTACTTAAATAATTAATTTAATTTTAACGCCTATATTTACTCTTTTATCATTATTTGTTAATTGAAATAAAATTATTAGGTAGTTAACATCTGTCATTGTCTAAATGAATAATTAATAATAATAATAACAATAATTCTACCAAAACATATAAAGATATGCTTACATATTACCTCATTACTAAATCACACAAATATCCACGAACGCGACATTTCAGAATTATATCCACGTACATTTACATTCAGAAGCAGTGATTGAAAAAGAAGATAAGATACATATTATTTTATTAATTTGGAGCATGCCAATTAGATAGACATATTACTTTAATAATTACGTCTCTCGACTAAATATATCGACGAATCGAACATCAATACAAGATCACCGAATTATTTGCTTTTGGCTGCAGTGCTAAATTCAGATAACTTAAATTTTCTAGACACACATATAAAATTCATATATAGGGAATTAAACTGGATTCGGCCTCGGAAGCATTTCAAGAGGATCAATCTTTCATAGGGATATTGAATAGTTACTTAAAAACGATTAGAGTGGGACAAGGTAATGATAACAGGAAACTAGGAACATGGAACAAATATTCAAACCTGAAAGCATCCGCAAGATTCAAGTGCTGATCGGAGTTTCGAAAGCTCATTTTTCGCAGCAGGAGATGAAGATTTGAGGAGATTTATATCAACTTCTGCTACTTCCAGCACAGGGACTGATCCATTCTTGATCCCATCACTATCTTTGTGGACAAACCTTTCCATAATGTTACTTTTACTACTCTTAGCTATTTCTTGGACCAGTATAAACTCAGGTTCTGTTAGAACAGAAGCAACAATTTCAGTTTCAGCCATGTTTTTTCGAGGTTAGAAATGCAAAATTTGGAGTTTGCCACAAACACAAATCTAGAAATAGATAAGTCACTCACAGACTCGATGTATGCTAAAAAAGGAAATACGGAGTAACATTTACTTATAATGGCACTCAGGGGAGGAGTCAGCAATCAATTATAGGTGGGTGTAGTATATAAAAAAAATATATTAATTTAACTAAGGAGAAAAATTATAAATTAGGATGGGTCAATAACAAAGATTTATAACATTTTAAAAAAAAATATATCATATTTTTTAAAAATGTAAAGGTAAAATTAACATTTTAAAAAGATTGGGACGGACATTGGCATGTGAATAGCTCCGCCTTCGATGGCAACTCTTTTATTTATTGTTTTCATCCAATTTTAAATGAAAACCAATGTTATTATCAACAAGTGGAATAATAAAATTATGTTGAGTAACTTAAGTAATTAAGTTGATGGGAGGGATGGTGTAATTCAGTGGTTATGCGGATTTCGAGTCGTATCCAACTATCTAAACGAAGATGATGATGTAATAAATAAACTTCAGATAGAAGATGGAGTTATCTATTGTGATGGTACGCCCAACTATATCATAATTTTATATACTCTCTATCCCAATTTGTATGACTATTTTTTCTGAAATGGAAATTTCAAAATTGGTTCCACATTAGTTCAAGCTCGTAGAGAGAAAATGGAATAATGTGAAATGAATTTAAATTTTATTAAAACTTTATGCAAAAGTAAAGTTGACAAACAAAATGAGATGGAGAAAATAAATATAATACTTATGTAATCTATCCATATAATAAAGTAGGAAGGGGAAGATGAAAGTTACTTTGATGAAGCCCGATGATGTAAAGCTCCCTTGATTATAGGAATATAAATTTACATATTTATATATAAGTTAACTGCCTTTTCAAATTTATGCCGATTTCATAAAGAAAAAAAGAAAATAAAAATTGTATGACATCTTTGATATTTTTTATCATCATTTAATGAACTGTGTATGCAAAAAGTATGTAGTTCCATTACATATTTTATTTAATTATTTATAGTTTTATCATTTATACTCCGTATATATTTAGTATAATATCTCAACCTACTATAAACAAATATGTAACATTCTGTTTTTTATTTTTTCTTCTTCATAATTTGATTCAAAAAGTTAACGATGGATAAATTATATTGTGTTCAAATAACTAATTTCTATAATCGATTTAAATATTAATGAAAATGATAAATTATATTATGCGCTCCAAATAACTAGTTTTTATAATTGACGAAATATTAATAAAAAAGTCGTCACATGATTTGATCTTTGGTAGGGACTAGGGACCGTATAACCAAGAGAAGAAATCCAGATTGGCACCCAGCTAGTCTAGCTGATGTTATCTAAGTCAAAAAAGGCGATTTTCATTACGTAACTACATAGATCAGACAACGAAGATGCCAAACAATCAAAGGATGTTTTTTCTTTTTTATGTTTCTTTTAGTTATCTTGTAATAATGGAGGATGGACTTCAATCACCACATTTCTTTTATTCTTACATGATTGTTGAGTTTAATCTTAAATTGTTAAAATTAACGGATATTGCAATTCTAATAGCATGTATAATTAATTAAAATTATAATATATAAAGAATTTAAGATAATCTGAATTACTTCATCATGAAGTATTTTTTCTAAACAAGCAGGTGAAAAAATAAATTCTTTCTTAAAGACTTTGCAAGTTCAGCCACCATCAACAACTTAATCAAAAACAAATCAGCTTAGAAATAAGAGAAAAGGTTGAGGATGATATCAGATTAAGTCAATCAAAATCTAAAAGAATCATCTTTGCAAATCAGGTAAATTTTTATCTGTCCAAGTTTCTCATGTTCATATTTATGAAAAAATTCTAAAGTCTCAAATTGAAGAATCTAAAACTTATCAAATATGTAGAAAATCAAATAAATTTACAATGTGATTCTAGGATCTTTTATCGCTTTTACTATCAACAAAGATAAAGCCAATGAAGTTCAAGTAAGGATTCTTTCATGCTAATTAAATATAATAGAGTTTTTTCTTACTGAGTATAGAAAAAGAATTTCACAAAGGTAAGAAAAGAAATCGAATAGCTTCTAAGGAAGGAGGGAGTGGAGTTGCAAAATGCGTAAAAAAAAAAATTAAAACCCTAGATTCATGGGACTTGTGTTGCTCTAGTGATTCAAAGGGTTCACCTCAAGAATTATTTCACACTCACCATCCAGTTTAGGCGCGAAAGGCAAACAAATGGAGGGAAATTCATCCTTGCATATACTCAATTTGAATTCCAACATAATCATGGATGGTGAAAGGTAGTTAAGAAAAAAGTATTTAATCAGCAACAAAAAAGGAAAGAAGACTGAATTCGAATAATGCAAAGTGAAGAATCACGCCTATTATGCCCAAAGCGAAAGAATATTACCGGTGATAACAATATTAACGGTAATGAAACGATAGACTTTGAATTTCAACAGATCAAACTTCACTTTCATCAACTGTCAACAATTAGAAGAAAATGGAGGAGGCTTTGGAAGATCATCCTTTAGATTTATGACAAAGATAATACTTGAGTAGGATCTACTTATAGACGTAATCATTTCTGTTCTTCATCTTCTACTTCTCATATTAATTCATCTTATAATTATTCTTGTGTCTCTCATTTATATTAAAAACTCGTTATGTTGTCGATTCCAAATCGATATAGAAAAAATATCCACTTCTGACATTGACCAAGAGAAGCTCAAGTTTCTCTTCTTCTCATGTCAAATCTCTACTTCCATTTGGCCTTCTTATACCTTACCTAGTCGAAACATACTACACCGAAAATTTCTCTCTCCACCAAAGTTGATATCAATTAAAAAGCAATCCTCGAAGCTTCTCTTTTAGCGCTCATATCACGATTCTACTTCCACTTCGTTTCCCTCTCAAATCCATCATGTTCTATATTTTCTCAAGCTAAGCGATCTTTAAGTATGAATTAATATTTATTTTATGAGTATTGCTGAGATTTTAATCTACAAAGAAACTACATCTCTCTCATAGTGGATTCTAACTAATGCACGATATCAAGCTACTAGTCTCCCATTTAAGTTTTTTTTTTAATATATTATGTATGTTTTTGTAAAACTCTGTCTACTGGAGTATCTTTCTGCCATATAGGCATGTTTGTAATATGTATGAATTGTTGTTTTTATCAATGAAAGTAATTATAAAAAACAATTATAATATAAATAATAAAATTTAATGAAAATTCAATACATTGAATTTCTCACCAAATATATACAATATATATATATATATATATATATATATATATATATATATATATATATATATATATATAAATATTTCAATTCAAAATTTAAACAATCAACCATGAAAATTCAAAATTTTATAATCATTTTAGGGATGTAGGGACTAAGAGTATACAAGACGACCCCTTAAAATTTCTCTCTTAAATGCACCTCAAAATCATCAATTTTCTTATTTGGCAAGCAATTTTTTATGTATATACTTTAACAACTTTCCTATTATAAATCCAAAACATAAAAATCAAGTATTAAAAATTTTCTAATAACGAAAAGAAAGAGGAGGAATAATATAGTAATAGCATAAATTGTATGTGGCAAATTCTTCTAGGCCTCCAAGTTATTTTAGTGGGAGCCAAAAAAGCATTAATTAATCAATTTTTAACCTTTCACTCTATTTTAGGATGAATGTCGAAATAGCGAGATGTTATATCTCATGGGCCGTGTCCGCTGAACAATTAGATTGTGACAAACTCTGAGCAATATAGTTTTAAATAATAATAAGTTCGACATATGTTAATTGTCGACAATTAATATATTAGGTAACTTGATTGACTTGAAGTTATGATGGCTACTGTATCTTCGCTTCATATAATCTATATATTAATATTCTAAACATAAATTAATATAGTGCTAATTTCCGATCGAAGCCCGGTATACACACACAACTAAACGAACGAACAGTGATTACACTCCTCGGAAATCACACAACTAGAATAGCCAAGGAAACTCAATGTTGGAAATCACCCACATAAGACAAACCCAGAGCTGAGGTCAGAGTTATAGAATCTTCTTTTGTAAGATTTCTAGTAATATCTTAAGGAGTAAGAGTTTTACCACATTTCTTAAAACATTTTGTATTTAAAACTTACACCAATTCTTCTAACTTTTGAAGTTTTAATTCTAGATTTCCCCCTTCATATAGTCGAGAAAAGGAAGAGGGAAAGTAAATTCCATTGAATTTTTCTGCGTAATCTCGTATACAATTTAACATTTTAAATAGCTCTAAAGAAAGTTCTCGCCGTATGCTCGCTCATACGTCGCATGACTATTCTGGCACACCCACGCTGATTGTTCACAGAAATTTCGATTTATTCCGTTGCAAATCCCCCAAGAAGGCCATGTATAAAATAGAGTTATTTTATTATATTCGAGAATTTGCGCTTTTATAATTATTATTTAATCCTCAGAACGCCAAATAAAAATCATCAAAACGAAAAAAGTGATTTTTCTAAATAAAAATAAGTTTCCTTATAAAACTATTCACCCACCCTCTTCACCCCCTAAATTTATACTCTCACTATTATTTTTTTCAATAACGAAATGAACATACATAAAAAACAACTCTTAAAAGTAAGAAAAGTAATAATTTAAAGTGTATTTTAGAATTTTTTTAGAAAATCAGATTTACATGCTCTAATAAGACGTAGTACAATAGAGTCTTTTTCAACAAAATAAGACACCACCAATGTCTAATCCATTATCTTATTTAGAGCATCTCCAGCACGTAATTAATATTTAATACCTTCTCTTTTGTCACATCAAATTATTCTTTTTACCTCTCATAATTTAACACCCTATTGCATTTCATCCACATCACTTCATCATATATCGTACCACATTTGTTCGTTCTTTATCCTCATTTTATATATGTGATTATTAGTTTATACTATTATTTATTACCATATATTTATAATTACAAACATTAATTTTTTTCAATGGAATATATAATATATAATATGTAAATTTATATTTTATCTAAAAAGGTTGAAATACTAAAACGAAACAAAATAGGTGAAAAATCTTTAAAAAAATTGGTGTCCAAATTATAAAAAATTAATCTCTATTTATAGATATTGAAAAATTAAAAAAGTAATAGTGAAAATAAAATTTGATTCTTATTAAATTATTATCATAAAATATATCAAATAAAGAATTAATGGAATACAATATAAATAGTATATAAATTTAGGGGCGAACAACTTAATTTTTGAATAATTTCCTTTGTAGTTCCTCTACCGCCTGATCTGCCATTAACGATGTAATTGAGACACTATTAAACTTGAAATTGTTTGGTTTGTTGATACTTGATAGGATTTGGTCCTGTATCAGTTGAAGGCAGGACATGTGAGTCACAGAGCCAGTGATTTTCTGAGGTTCAAACATGGGGCTAGCTGCTTTGCCTGTGGTGTTTGAAAATCTTGTGTTTTAGTACTTTAATAACTTACTTTTGAAATGCTAAAAACTAAGAATGTTATGTTTAAACCTTTTAAGGTTTTGTGTTATGTATCTGGTTGAGATCATCTTTAACGAGTTTCAAACTTCCTTTGCTCCACTGTATTTGGTTATCGCATTTACTTTGATATTCAAATCTTCATTATTACCTTATTTATTTTTTATTGTGACAGAAATCTTTATACGTAAGAGATTTTACGATACCCGATTTTATTTTTAGCTTCTGCGACCCGAAACCCAACCCGACACTTGAAAATATAAACCCGTTACCCTAGCCTGCTGCCCCCGGCGGCTGTGGTTCCCATTTTTGGGGCCATGTAAAATTAAGCAAGTTTAGTGATTGAGGACAACCATTCATCGAGTTCGAATCCTAGCAATAATTGTTTTTCAAATGTTGCATTTCCCAATTTTAGGGATCATTCAGACAGCTTAGAATTAGAATTGGATTTCTATTTATACAAATAGATCATACAACACACTCCTGTATTTAATTCCCTAGCTTAATACATGATCCACTTATAGATTGTAATACGAATTTGTTTTTACAATGTAAATTATCTTTTATCTAGTTATATGTTTTTTTCAAGGCTATAACATATTGTGTCGGCTCGTCTCAATAGCCACTTGTATACCTGCTAAATATAAATTTAAGCCTTTTTAATAACAATAAAAACAAAATAATCATATAAAGAAAAATCAAGAGCATGTATTATTCATTCAAAAGTTTCATAATGAAAGAAAAATTCATTTTAAAAATCGAAATTTTCCCATTCTTCAAGGAAAATCATCAATCAACTTTCATATTTCAAACTTATATCATCTGTTAAAAATACTAAAAAAGAAACAAAAATAGGGAAAACTAAAAAACACTGCCCAAATGATACAAAATTATAAGCCTAATACAGACCAAAAAATAAAAAATATAAAGTGAAATAAATCAGTTTCTTTTTATTAAATTATTATTATTATCAAATATACCTAACAAAAAATTAGTAATAATAGACTGTAAAGTTGTTCCATTTCTAATTTATTCAAATCATGCAAATTTGAAAATTCCTAGTCCCTCCCTTGTCCCTTTTTCCCATTTAAAAGCAACACCGAAACAAAGTCACAAAAAAAACAGAAAATTACTATTATATCCCTCCTATTTGTAAGTGTAGTGTTTGAAGAAATTTTATTTAGGGGCAAAATAATTATTTCACATATTTTCTTTTATTGTTTCGGTGTTCCTTTAATCGGACTTATCCTTCCCTCCCTGTAGACCAACAATATGGAGCATTGTGGGCTCTTCATTCTCTTTTTATTTTTATTTTCAGCGGAATCCACTCTGATACGGTTGTCTATAGACAATATTTAACTCGAAGAGAGACTTAAAATCATTTTGTCTATCTACTTAATTGAAAAATATTCATCTAATACCCAATTTAATTATCTGCTACACTTGGTCTTAGGAGAAAGGAGATAAATGTCTTAAATTTTTCATAATGGTTTTTTAAATTTTGTGGGAAATGTCAACATGCGAAAGCAGCAAGGTCCGTAATTTAAAAAATGGATGTTCCTTCTACCATATTATTATACACTTTTTTTTTTGAAAATATAGAAAAAAATCAATGACAATAATTATAATAAGAGCTTTTATAATATACGAATATTATGTAATCGTAATATAGTAATATTTTAAACAAAATTTCAAGCATAATATTTTTAAGAGTTAATAGACCATTCAACTCTTTCATTACCAAAATCTTCGATACGAAATGAACAAGTTTTTTTTACAAAAGAACAAGTCTTTTTTATAAGATTGTTGCATCGATCCTCTCGAATAGTATTATATTAGTTAAACAAATAAATGAATCAAAATAATTATAGGAATTTTAAATTGCTAATAAGTAATTTAAAACAAAAGCCAAAAATTAAACTTGTAAGTGTGTTTTATTGATGTGTTTTTCAAGTGTACAGTTGCTAATGTATTTAATACAACAAGCTGGAATATTGAGTATTATTACCGTTGATTCATTCCAACCAATCGATGTGGATCAAGATTTCGCTTCAATCAAAAAAGCGAATGCTATTTACGCGAAGATACATGTCGAAATTGGGCAAAGACTTTGAGAAAGCCTTTTCCTTTTGAATAAATTACTATTTATTACAGCCTTTTAAAAAGCATTTATCGTGAGATCGATCAAGATCAAGGACAAGGCTCCTCTCACATTACACACTGCCATTTAAGAAGATGGAATTAAGATCTGTCTCCATTAAATACATTCTCATTTTATTCTCTTCACCATATAATGAAGTTATTTTGAATTTAGTGTGTTTTGAATTTTAATTCTTTTGACTCAAACTGCTTGTGACACTGCTGGCTGACACATCGACAAGTGATGTGTCTCAAAACCAATGATATATTTGACCTTAATCACATGTCATATATACCGCTGTATCATAGCCAAAGATTATAAGAATCGTGGGGGTTTCCTCCGTTCGAATGTCGATAGAGTTTTCGGGCATGGGTTGATATCAGTTTACAAAGAATCTCAAGGTAACACCTCATCATATTGCAAATCTTTACCGGTTTATACCTCCATTTAGTGCCATGGGCACCGAACTGCTAACAATTCTTGGTGTTCTTGTTATTTTTTTTTGTAATTTGCCGTTATCGTTGTTACCAACTCTCGTGACTCTACATCAAGCATGCTAAATATCAAGCACTTACTTTTTCAATTGGCATCGAGCGGGAAACCTCGAATGCGGACCGAGTAGATCGTAAGAGTAGCATCACTGGACGGAATGAAGCGCATGAAGCCGATTAGTCGCCTCCGTCATGGATGGAACAAACCATCCATGCTATCGAAAGGCCAAGATGACAAAGATTCCAAGATCCGCCGATACTAAGACGGGAAACTGCTTTAACCGGACGGACTACCTCCAACCGTTACTAACAATGGTGTTGCCAACCGCAAAAGGAGGCCGATCGAGCATCGTTGAAGAAAACTATCTCTTGAAATAGTAAGGCTCTAAATGCTAGCTTCTCACAAGTGGATCCAAATATTTTTAAAATGATAAGCTCATGCATCGAAAGGCTGGATGCCGGAAGTTTCAGAAACCGCCTACGAGGCACACAAAAAGTCCCGAATGTCAAGGCTCCAACAACTTACTACCCGAATGGGAGTGCTCTCAAGATGGAGGAATATGGAAATATTTCATCCCTACAATTTGAAGATTAAAGATATTGTAAACGAGTCATTTGCACTGGGGAGAAGCAAATGAGCAACGAAAAGCTTCTCAAGCGAGGAAGATCCTAGAACCCTTCCCAAGAAATTTGCACTTCTTAAAGTCACCGCCATTGAAGAGGCGCAAGATCTTACCACGATGAAAGTTGATTTAATTGGTTGGAAACTTAACTACATTCGAGATGAATCTTCATTTCGCTTATAATTCCCGGAAGAAGGCGGATCGCGCCAGTATTCACTGAGAAGGAAACAAGAGAACTCGTCGAAATTACGAACATGTTACCAAAAAGTTTCAAATTTAACCATGCGCAAGTTCAATAAAAATTCATATTGGGGTAATGAAAAGGCAAATCAAGCTGGGCGACTGAGGAAACAATAGATGGAAAAATCGTAACAAAACGAAGGGAAATTATGTAGTCGACATCCAAAGCCAAAGGAATACAAAGTGTCAAGTGAATGCTGCTGATATGGCCACATACAAGCTTGGAATGTCCTAATTACGTAAAGAAGCAAATAACGAGCTATTACACCACATCAATCGGCCGCAGATGCATGATGAAATAAGAGTCGATCGAAACAAAGCTTAGTAACTTCTAGAGCTTTTTATGTGGAAAGATTACTTACGTGCATAACTAGACAATCCAACTATTGATAACATACGACTCCTCGTATTTGACAGCGATTTAGAAAGACCTTTACTAAAGACGCAGCTTATTTCCAAAACTACCGTGAACTTTTCAAAGAACGGGTCGGTTAACCTCCCTGTTCACTAACGCAAGGTTTGAAAGAAAGGCTAACAAAGGAAAAATGATGAATTAAAGAAGCTTGTTGAAATATTACAGAAACGAGTCAAAGGAACGGAAAAGCAAGTCAAGTGGATTCGAGAAGCGGTATCGTAACGATTTAATCTCAAAGACTAATGTCTTGGGATGAAATTTACCAGTGAAAACCACGGTGATAACTCGGGACGGATTATGTGGGAGATCATACCATGCAACGTGTTGCCGCACTGTTGATGACCGATGCGCTGATCAACATACAAAAATCGTAATGTATGTATCCTGAGGCGCATATCGCTGAAAAAGAGGGCATATTAGCACCTTATTGCTACAAACTCCGTATGGAAAAAGGGAAGATCGTGTATTCAATCTACAAAAACTCAACGGGTTAAGTGAAGAGTTGTCAATCAAGTTGTTATACTCTCACACCGAAAAGCCAATGTTTCTAACGGGGCGGTATTTCGATAACAAGCTCTAAACACACGCATTTTTCGGTAGCCTGATTGTTTAACAAATCCGAAGTTCATCGCGAGCAGAAATACGTAACTTTGGTGATGGAGCAAAAGGGAAAATCATTGGAAAAGGGACAATTGAATATGCAGAGGGCTACTCTGGGTTGAAAAAGATATTTGTCAGCGGAAGGATTAACCTAATGACAAATGTGTTCGGCTGTGCTGAAACGACAAAAGCATGCAACGGAACGACAAAGGGCGTTTCGACAAAGACAAATGTAGAAGGAGAAAAAATAAATCAAGTAAATGATGATGAGGGTTCGTTCAAACGATAATCATACTCTTCCTTTGGGTTTCATTCACATCGCCATGCTGTTCCCCGAGGAGTCTATTTTATGGTATAAAAAGTCAGTCATACCACCACGAAAAGTTGATTAAAATGGAGGTCAAGTGGTTCACCCAAAGTCGAAAATGTAAGAAACACGTGAGTAATGTCAAGTCAAACTCAATAAAGCGCTTACACCACCGCTACAACCGCGCTGCAACAACTCGCAGCCAGCCGACGCATATGGATCTTAAGGGTCCAATGCAGTGTGGAAAGTTACGTGGCAAAGAGTAAATGTTTACGTATGTGTTGATGACTTTTCTCGCTACACTTGGGTGGAATTCATAAGGGAGAAATCAGATACCTTCGATGTGTTCAAACAGTTGGCCACTCAACTTCAGAGGGAAAAAGGGCAGCCTATCATAAGGATTAGAAGTGATCATGGCAAAGAATTTGAAAATTCTAGATTTCATGATTTTTGTTCGAGCGAAGGGATTCATCATGAGTATTCATCACCCATTACACCACAACAAAATGGGGTCGTCGAAAGGGAAGAACTGCATCATTCAAGAAATGACACGCGTTATGATTCATGCCAAAAGCTTCCTATCAAGTTCTAGCCGAGGTTTTTCAACACAAGTGTCATATTCACAAACCATTAATTTCTCTCGACCGGAACAAACTGCACAAATTATGAAATATGGAGGGAGAGAAAGCCAAATGTTCAATATTTCCACATTTTTGGCAGCTTGTGTTACATCTTAGCGGACCGTGAACCAAGACACAAGTTTGATGTAAAAGGCGATGAAGGCATTTTTCTAGGTTACCCGTAAGTTGAACAAATAGAGCCTTAAGAAGTCTTCAACAAGAAAACTCAACTCATTATGGAGTCTGTAAATGTTAAGGTGATTGACCAAGAAAGCAATGTAGAAAAGTGGAACAATGGACGAGAAGTGATGTTACGATAGTGGTACCACGCTGATCGAATCCTGCGTAGTGCTAATACCGTTGATAACAAAATACCAACTGCCACTCGCATTCAAAAGGAGCATCTTGTTGATAAATATAATTGACAACCGGATGAGATGGAATGAATACAAGAAGAAAGAGAGTAGATTATCGGGAAGATGAGGGATTTGGTTGAGACATGTTTTATCTCTTCTCGTTGAACTCAAGCAATGCCTCGAAGCTCTCTAAGATGAATTTTTGGATAAATGCTACGCAAGAGGGAACTTCTTCACTTTGCAAAACGATGTTTGGGAATTAGTTCTCAGACCGAGGCGCATAATGTTGTTTAACAAAGTACCTGCTATGCATTGTGGTTACTCATGTCAGGAAGGCATAGATTTTGAAACCTCAGACCTCGTGGCAGCATTAGAAGCCATAATGCATTGTTACTGAAGCTGGGCTTAGCTAAATGAAAGTCAAGTTATTTCAAATGGATGAAAAGTGCATTCTTGAATGGGATCATTGCGAAGAAGTTTATGCGAAAGAACCTAAGGGTTTTGTTGATGCATTATCCAGTATGTATATAAAATAAAAAGGCTTTATATCGGCTTTCAAGCAAGCACCGGCTCGTAATAGAGAGACTTACTAAATTTATGACGAAAATGGGTACAAATGAGGGGAGTCGACAAATATTGTTCTTAAAAGTGGAGAAAGCAAAATTATGATAGCTCAAATTGGCCGTGGATGATATTGTGTTTGAGGAACGTCGCACTAAACGGTGCAACAATTTGTTCAACGTGATGAAAAAGTGAATTTGAAAACAGTACGCGGGGAGTTAAATTACTTGGACTGCTGTGTAAAGCATAAAATGAAAGATAGCATATTTCTCGTCTCATTTCAAAGTATGCCAAAAAGATCTCGTGAAGAAATTTGGTTTGGAAAAATGCTAAAAGCAAAAGGACACCGCCGGCAGAACACACGCGAAAGTAGGAAAAGATCGCATGGTTCCAAATTGACGCGAGGCACATACGTATAATGACAATTTACTTATTTAATGCCTAAGAGACCATATCTTCTACTCCGCTTATGGCAGATTCCAAGTTAATCCCAAGCGAGAGTCACTTTAAATCACGTGGGAGAATAATCAAATATGCGCACGGTACCACGTAATTATGGTATTTTTGTACACATTTGATACAAACAAAGACTTTCAAGTTATCAGGATGCCGATTGGCCGGAAGTGTGTCAAGATAGGAAAAGTACATCGGGTGGATGTTTTCTTTCCTCGGGAAACAATCTGCTTCATGGTTTAGTAAAAAAGCAAAACTCGTCACATTATCTACCTCAAAGCCGAATAGTCAGCTGAAGCAAATAGATCAACTCTTGTGGATTTAAACAGACATTGAGGAATATGGCGTCAGCAAGTGTGTTATGACACTTTACTACGACAAATCTCGAGTGCTATAAATATAACCAAGTAACTTGCTCAATATAGCAAGTGACCTCCAAACAATATCAGAATGCATCATTTCATTAGAGAAATGAGTGAGAAAGTCGAGGCTTGAACACGCGAGCTCTGACAAACAATCGCGTATATATTTACAAAGGCTCGATACAAATCACTTTCAAGCTTTAAGATCCTCAATCGTCTCAAAGGCCTCATGGAGAAATAGCAAATACTGAACGGGTTGTAACACTTCACAAGAGATGATACGTAAGTATTATAACAAGCTGATCGACAAGTGGTTGCTTTTTATTAGATGGAAACACATTTATTCAATTTTTTATTCCTTTCTTAAACCCATAAACCTTCCTTCCTCAAAAACAAGAAACCTTTCAATTACCTTCTCTAAATCAAATCACACAAAATTCTCTACAAATTTTTTTCTTTTTTCTCCAACCAAAAAGTTCTCCCCAAAACCCTATTTTCTCTATCATGGCTCGCACAAAAGGTGGAAAACTTCCCAAGCAGTTGTTAAGGGAAGCGCTGTCGCGTTTTTATCGAAAGCGTATAATCAGCGGCTCGCATTGTGGAAAACAATAAATACCGCGTGAAAACAATTATTTTGGTCGAGCGATAATTTTAAATGGAAACAATTATTCAATTTAAAAACAATTATTTAATAATTTATTAAAATTATTTAATAAAAACGCGGATAATTTTAAAGAGTAATTCAAAAATGTATAAAAAGAAAGTTAAGACCAGTGTTCCTACGCGAGATTTGAACCCATGTTGGTTATGTAAAATGTAGTTACTTTAACCATCTCTTTCGATAAATAGTTGAGAATTTTTGGGCAAGCTCGAAAATATCAGAACACCTCCCAAACTTCTTCATTTCTTTCTTTCATTTCTCTATTTTCATTATTCTATAAATCTGAAATTTGTTTTCACAAATTTTTTTTTTGCATAAAAAAATTCTGCCAAATCAACATCAAATTTTACTTTATTTTATTGAAAATTAAGAAACATTTTCATCTAAAAGTTATTATTTCTAAGACACAAATGAGCATTTACATCGCCTTTCTCTAAAAATTTTCTCTAAAACGCACTCATAATCATCACTTTTTTATTTTAGCCAGCTTAACGCTTTACGACGCTTTATTTAGCGCCTTTCTTATCATTCACCAAAAATATAAAATCAAGATTTCAATATTTTCAATAAATCTAAAAAGCAAGATAAATAATATAGAAGCGCAAGCATACCTGCATACAAGAATTTTTGTGTTTCTCAAGTTATTTTTATGAGACTCTAAAAAAAGCGATCATTTTATCAATTTTTTATTTTTTCAACTTTAATTATAACTTTTAAAAAGTTCGATTTAATAATGCTCTAAAAAAGCTTTAAAGATTTCATGGTGCTTATCTAACAATACGAAAAGAGAGAGTAGTACGCACAATGTAAAAGTTATAGATTTTATGAAATAAATACGACACGGGTGAACATAGCCTAATCATAAGAAAGAAGAATTTTCGGCTCCTTACAGGTTTGAATCTACTATGTATCTTATTCAATCCAATCGCAAAAATGAAATCTTTTCTCCCCCTTCGCAGTTTTATGCATCCTGAACCCATCTAATTGTAAGCAGAATATTATTTGATGAATTTACTAAATACGGATCCAAATCAGGTGCTCAGGACTTTAGCATCACGGTACTAACCTATTCAGGGATGAATTACCATTTAAATAATGGATGTTCCTTTAAAAAAAATGGGTGTTTCCTTTTTTTTTCTTAAATAATTGTTTCCATTTAAGACTTATCTGCTCAATAAATAATGAATTAAAACTTTATAGAACTAGATAATAACAATTAAACTATTAAAATCGGGCACAACAATCTAGTGGGCATGACTTGACGATTTAATTTGATTGTAGTAAGAAAAATCCAAACCTATTTTGACATTTGAAAAGGTAAAATCCTGCCTATGATTCAAATCCGGCCGACCTGATTTTCTCGGATATAATGGATTTTACCGCTTTATCGCCGATTTTTTATTAGTTTTCTATTTTTTATTTACGCCCATTTTTATTGTGATTTCTGCATGTATTTTATTTATATTTTCGCTTTCCTCTCTTTGTGGGCACCATATACAATTTCAAAACATCGTTACTAGCCTAAATTTGAAACATCGTGGTAAAACATATGTACAATTTCAAAATGTTCAAAATCTAAGGAACAAAGGCCGCTGGCGCCCCATCCATATCCTCCGCTGCCACCTGGCTGGCTGGGCGCTGTCAGGTGTGTCTAAGCAAGGCTGTGTGGGGTTATAATCATGCAGCATACCGGTACAAATTATATCTTTTCAAAAAATGTGATTGTGGTGGAAGGTTTTCTTACAACAATATAGACAAACACAAAGTGGTAAATACACATTCCAAATCATATGAAAATATCAAAGCAAAGCAAATGCCTTTGAATCGCGGGAAGTGGGGGGGAGAATGGTTTATACCGACGGCTAAGATATAATTTTTTTAAATAATAATGAATCGGATCGGACCGGACCCAAGTAAAATCCGTCCGTCTGCATTCCGATAACCGGATCCGTCCGCCTTTCATGTAAATATCCGTTAAAAACCGGTCCTGGGCCCAGCTCTGCTTTTATCCGAAAATCCACGAACGACTCTGATCCGACTCTTTTAAATCTGATGAATCAAAAATTCAACCGAAACCCTACAAATAAATCATTTGTAAATTGAAAGTATCAATAACATCTATTAAGAGGAGTTTGTAGAAATATATATTCTTACTTTTCTAAAGAAAATGGTATTTGATGTTTAGGCAACAAGAATACATTTATCATTAAGAATTGTCTGTGAAAAGTGGAGGTTGGAAACATGAAACAAAAGAGAGTTTTAAAAGTGTAAAACCCTATGTGCTAGAGAATCGAACTCTGGTCAATTGTACAAAAATTTACCACTACCATCTTGGAAAACAGTGATCTGCTTTACTTTAAAAAATTCCTGTAAATGCAGGGTTACCTCATGTAAATCCGCCACTGAACATATTCAATGAGTCATCTATATGTCAAATGTATCTTAGTTTATCAAATTATTGGTGGATCATTTGTATTTCTTTCTATGAGCACGATCCACCCATAAGTACACGGTTCATTCCAAGAAATGGAAAAATGAAAATGGACCATCATAATAATCTAAATCTTTGCTGCTTCAATTGGTCTTTTCCCCAACTGGTAATTTTCGAAGTATATGCTTACATAGTTCTTGACGGTCTTGTACAATCTTGGTCTGCTCTCATCAATCAGCTTCTCTGCTGGTCCAATCTCCATATCTGGATGCGGGATACAAAATACGGCTAGTGAATGTCTATCCCTTGTTGCGTTTGGCACGACTCTATGCACTGGGCTCTTGAATATCCCATTGCTCATTACCTATACACGGATATATATGTTGTAGACATACATTAACATTTTTATTCTCGTCTTAAAGAAAATGGAAACAACAATATGAATATATTTGGTTGTTGGCTGGTTTCTATTTCACTTAATGGACTTGTTTGCCTGAAAAGTAAGATCACTAGGCAAAATGGAAACCAGCTATAAGACGAGTGAATGATGATGACTTTTCAATCTTGCCCTTAAGAAATCTATCGAGTTTATCTTTTTTCGCCTCCAAAAGAAACATGGTAAATTAGGACTTGAAGTGATATAGAGATCGTCATTACCTCAGCTTGATCCCCAATGTTGACGAGAAGGGCATATGGAACAATTGGAACCATGTACCACTGTGCATCTTTCAGAACTTGAAGGCCTTCGACTTCTTTATCTTGCAACAAGAAAGTGATAGCAGATCCATCAGCATGAGGTTTGGTTCCAAGGATTGATTCAGGCTTCGGACATGGAGGATAAAAGTTGAATCTTGCAACCATCGTAGCTTGTTCATCATCTCCATATTGATTCAAAAAGCAACTTTCGCCCAACTCAAGTGACGCCGCCATAGATCTGAGGATGGTTTCATTCAATACTTTGACATTATCGATATATTCCTCCAAGCGTTCCCTGCAATACAAGTGAATTTCATTCAATCTCCTCAAAATTTTATAAGTCGATTCAGTATAAGAACTTGTATCCATGCCTGAATTTGGGAGGATTTTCGGGCCAAAATTGTCGTTTCTTCTGACTCTCTGGGTTAACATTGAGAAACAATCTGTCGTTCCAATCAATAATTTGATTTTCAGAGAGAATCGAGTCGGTTCCATAGCCTTCAATGTCATCAACTGTTCTTGCATAATTCTTCTTCTCTTCCATGGGGAGGGAAAAGAACTGGTGGCTCATTTCCTGGATTTCGTCAACAAATGAATCTCTGATTCCATGATTGATTGCCTATGAACACACATAAAGGTCTCAATATTTAAGTAGGATAATCAAAATGGTCGAAATTATCTTAGATTTACCTTGAAACTTATTATTTGACTTCAAAATTTAAAAGTGTACTAAAATTCAAAATATTTAGGGACAAGGTAGCATATGACTATTCTTTCTTTTGAATTGTGACCTGCAGCTATTACTCGTTGAATGTACACTGGTAGATGCAAATCGTGCTAGTCAGATAACTATACTAGACAAGTCGTGTGTAACATATTCGATCAAAAAAGTATTGACAGGGTAATAGGTCATAACCTTTTGGTTATAAACTCATCTACTCTACTAATTAACTTACTTAAGATTATTCTTTCTTGAATTGGCCTAAGGGGGTAAAAGAAGACAACAAGGAACAAGGTATTGGTACTCAAACCTGAAAGCAACCACAAGAAGTAAGAGCTGATCGGAGTTTGGAAAGCTCATTTTCTGCTGCATGAGATGAGGATTTGAGGAGACTTATGTCAACTTCTGCTACTTCTAGCACAGGAATTGATCCGTTGACCCAATCAGCATCTTTGTGGATAAACCTCTCAAGAACACTATTTTTGCTATTTTTAGCCATTTCAGCCATGTTTTTGAGAGAAAAAGCCCTTTGGGGATCAACTTCACCAGAAGATAAATATTTGACTAGATATAAATGTCACAACACAAACTATATAATAGAATAAAACTGAATTATACAGCTTTTCGAATTGTGCCTCCCAATTTATTTCTAGCCTTCAGGTGCTTTCAATTGTTAGTAGTTTTAGAATTGCTATCCGTCTCTTTTAGCGATAGTTGAGCCGAGTGATTTGAATCAGATTGGAATAGTTTAGAAGCAGAAATAAATCGTAAACATGTGGGGGAAAAATTAGATAAATGGGGCATAGTTCGAGGGCAATATTAAATATGTGATAAAAATTAAATGTCTAGCTACCATGGTAATTTTTAAATTACATTTAATCATTTATAAATATTCATATGTAGCTACTTAAATTTCTCAGCTTTTCAATTATTTCATTTTTACATAAAATTGAATAAATAAATAAAAATGCGTATAGCTGGCATGTCATATTAATTATATTTTAATTTATCTAATTATGTAAATTATGTAATGAATGAAAACGATACAAACTATGAAGTACATAATTATGATAAATTAAATATAATTAATAAGGTATTATCTGAGTCTGCAGCATTCTATATTATTTAAATTTTTATATAAAGAAATGAAATAGAATTAAGAAAGGTATAATGGGGATTCGTATGAATATTTGTATAATAGTTAAATGAATTAAAAAATTACCACGAGGTTACATGAATTTTCATTGAAGCCATTATGAATATATGTAAAAATTTTAACTAGAGACAAAGATGTAATATTTAATATAAAATAATTAAAAAGAATAATAAAAATAAGGGCAATTAAAAGTGCAGTACTTGATGTATAGTCTGAATTTGCTTATTGAATTATAAATTATTTATTTGGTGTTAAAAGAGCGCGAGTGCGGATTTGAAAGCCAACCTCAGATTGGGCAGGCGATTTAGTTAGATAAGTTAGAGCGGAATAAATCTCAGCCAATTCAGAGCATCTTATCACCCAGATAAATTATAAGGATGCACTTTCCAGTAAGGAATGCAGATCAAATTGAGAGCAGACTAACATCGTGTTTTTTTAGGCGTGCGATTATGGAGTATTTTGACGGTCTACTCTCATTTTTTTAATTACTTCTCTGGTATTTATTCGAGGTTTATGTATATTCTGAAAATTAGTAAAGAGCGCGTGTGATATCTCGAAATGTAAGTTTTAGAATCTTGATATATTTTTTATGTTTAAGAAATCGAAATCATTTTTAAATTGTATAAAAACTTACACTCCTTGATTTTTAATTAATATTTTTATTTTTGAAGGATATTTTGATGTGAATAACAATACATATATAAGATGAAAAATTACGTCTAAAATATAAGTAAAATGTTTTTTTAAAAGATACGTTATTATAAATTTTATAAACACACGACCGAGTTACGTTTTGTGGATAATGTTTTTGTCTTCTATGCGTACATTTTGTTTTCAAGTATACTTTTATTAGTAATGTGTAAATTATTAATATCTGATATTATTAATACATATTCAACAAAAAATAATAGGGTTTATAAGCTTAAAATAATATATATCAATTGGGCTTAATATGTTTTTGTGATAAAACATTAGTAATATAATAATGTATATATCCAAAATTACATTGTTTAGAATAACAATAAATCAAATATAAATATAATTTAATGAATATATAATTAGTTTGAAAGATGAAAGCATCTTTGATTCAAAGATCAAGTACTTTTTTCCTCAGCCAGAAAAGAAAATATTTTTTACATAATACATTAAATGTATTATTTATGTTCCCAAGGCCTCTAAATTCTTCGTATTAGCGAGGCATTCTATAATGATAATATACTTATAATTTGGTATTAGAGCTTTAAGTTTCTTTATGATTTTGTTATAACATAAAGAATATGGAAGAAAATCTGAAAATATGATAAAACATGGCTAAATGAAACATTTTGAGATATTAGGTGTGCTTGAATTTACGTATTGGAGCCGGTAGAAATAATTTATTAGAATCACAATATATTATATCGTTGTTTACTTTGAAACTAAAGTATTAATGTTATTCTATGATTCAAATGAATAATTAAGCAATAAATAATAACAATAATTCCTCTTTAAAGCGAGATAAAGATATCTGCAATATTAATTTATCTAGTTTAAAATTGTGTCGAATATCCGAGAATGTGATATTTATGTCTAAATATCGCGAAGGTAACGTTTATGTGTCGTGATTGGAAGAAAGATATATATCATTATCACAGGATTGAGATGTCATATGACGAATACCGGTCGGCCTTTATGAGTTGAGGATAAATAAATCAACTTTGGTACAATTAAATTTAATCAATTGAATAACAACGTAAAAGCTTCCATTTGGTATTATCTGTCTTAACTTTTTTGTCGATGAAATAATAATGTAATAAAATATCATTAAAACAATCCTTGCATCAAAGTTTAGTAATACAACCAAACATATTAGACATAATCTCCCAAAATACATCGTGAAGTAATATGTACATAATTAACGCCCATTTCACCGAGCGACGCATAAGTTTTTCGAAGAAGACACGACAAAGGAAAATCAAATGGTGAAAGAGTATTTGAGGACTTCTTGTAGCGTCTATGATCTTAGTAAATAAACATGGAAACTTGACAAACGCTCCTAAAAAAACTAGGCATAAATGCCTCCATGAAATGGGGTGTGAGAAGCTTAGTGAATACAAATACCCACGATGGTATCCAATATATATAATCACGTTTATATATAAGAACATATGCATAATCGATAATATGAGTAAATAAGGTAACAACTATTCATACGTACACAGTAGCCTCTTATTGAGCATCCTACGAGATCGACCATATATGTATACTCAAATTTTGTATATTCACTAAAATTTAAACTTTGCATAATTAAATGTTCGTTTCAGGTAAAAACAACATAACCAACAAAAGTTAAGTCCAACAAATACATCAATCTAATGTCCTCGTCGCGTATCAAATCCTTTAGGCATATCCGTCGTCTGAGATATCTCATTGGAAACCTCAGCAACAACTCGGGCCTTATATTTGATCCCTAAGTTGGTGAAATAGCACTTCTTCTTCTTGTGACCACTTACGGTATTGGCACCATGTTTCTAACTCCATTAATTTTTACGAAGTGACTCAGGTGGCAGCAAACTGGATGACTCGATGCGATGGCGCTTCTTTATAGAAGCTAGCTCATGAGGATCAACTTCCTCTGCAACCTATAAAGCTTGAAATGCAGCGTATCACCGTACCCGTACCAAATAGGAGGTACTCCCAATGGTTGCTCTTTTGGGCGATCTAGAGCAAACTCAATGTTCTACGAGGGGTGGAATGGCCGATGCCACTACGCCTCACGAATATGATTGGGTTAAACATGGAATTTTCATCAATACAACATTCTTGCTCAAAATAACCTCCCTCAGATGGTGACCAAACTCTATAGCCTTCATGCCCCGTGCGTTACTCAGGCTCCAGTACCTTTATTAATATGATAGTAAACTGTACTGACCAAAGCTCTGAAGATTAGATGTCAATGGACTTTTCCATACCGCAGTTCACTAAGGAGTTTTCAAATTTATGCCTCTTTGTGGGTCTGGTATTAGATAATATGTTGGCACTAATTGCCTCAGCCCCAAGCTTTTCTTTCTGATCTGACGTCGGGAAGCATCCCAATAACCGTCTCGAAGCTTCTGATTCATCCATCTCTGACACCATTTAAAGTGTACCTAGATATAGTGTATGTGATTCCCTCATTCTTAGAAAACTAAATCAAACTCGGATGAGCAAGATTCCAATCATTATTCGATTCTACGTCTTGATCTTCTTCACTGCTGGTTACTTTTGAAATCTTCCTTATTTGAATTGCTTGGCGTCGCCATAACTACTTCATTATGAACACCCAGTCGTCCTTGAGTGTTCTCAATCAAAGATAGAAAGTATACGTGACCCTCCAAATAATCAACAATGAAGGACCCCAGCAATGGGAGTGGATGTAATCGAGTGTGCTGTCTTATAGGTTTCCTTGAGAACTTGTGATCTTAGCTTCCCAAATACACACAATGCTCACAAATCAGAGATCATGGCAAAGTACCCACAGAAGATTATCATGGCTAAATTCGTTCCCCCTCTCCTTTTCATATGCCCAAGATGTATGCCTGACTTGGTATTATGCTGTCAACCTGGAAACAAGCACATGAGAATCTCTAAGAATAGCAACTTGCAAAATACCAAGGTAGCTCCGACTTGCGCCTTTCAAAATCGGTTTTGAATCGTTTTAGACATGCGAGACTCCCATTATATTTCAAGCTAAATCCTTCATGCAAAAGAATATATAAGATTCTTCGTCATATCTTGTGCATACACTTGTCATTCAAAATTAGAAAAACTTCCCACGTCATGAGTCTAAGCTTGATTGAGCTATCAAACCACGCCTTACAGAGCCTTTGCTGGCTGGAAATATTCCCGCCCATCCAGCATTGTGAGTCCAAGAACCATTCTCTCCTAGGACATGGTATATGGAAACCCGGAGGAAGCTATAACCCCACCGTTGGTGTAATGTGTGTGTCATCGGCAACTAATACGATGTCTGCCCGGACTTTGAACCGTCACCGGCGATAGCGATGGTCCCCGATGCGTTAACAAATTTCCATTGCCTTTTCTTGGGACTGTCGCTCTTCTGAAACCGCTTCTCCTGGTAGTTACATGTATCTCCTAACTTGGGACCTGTTAATGGTTTTCTTGAAGCTTTAAGCCCTGCTTTCACCAGTTTTCTACTTTTGAGTTATTTGACTCTGAGGTCGACAACGATTATCGAACTAGCACCCAGCTACAGTATGTGAAGTTTCTTTCTTTGTGGAGACCGACCTAACCTCCTCTAAAATAAAGAATCCTTTCATTTGTCATTGATTCTCTAGAATTCTCATAGGGGATGGAAGTAATGAGGCTAAAATATAAATGTAGGTCATTGTAATCAATTTTAATCTCAATATTATGTGAATCAATAATGTTGAATTTAAATCGATCTAGATGATCTTTTCATAGATGTATCTTCACAATTCGAAGCCAAAGAGCGTTGCTTCAAAAACAACTTGTTGGTTAAGCTCTTGGTTATGTAGAGAGCTCTTTAGCTTCGCTTGTGATCCATGATTGTGTCTTTGTTAGGAAACCTCTATGATGATGTCCTCCGTTATGATAACATAAGCGTTGAATATGCTTCTCTTGAGGGATGCCATATTTTTCGAGGTTGAGTTGAAGATGAAGCTTCAGAGGTGTCCAAATCCTTCTCATTCAGCATTTCCTTAACCTTGGTTGCATGGTATGGCTATTCACTCCATGAACTTTTCAACAAACTTTTACCGCGTAAAGTCGATGATAACTTTATCTCCGATACGGTTTATTATAAACGAAGACATCTTTTGTTATAACGAAATACAATCACGAATATGAATTAAGTAAAAGACTTGAAAAGAAATAACATAGAATTTTATATAGTATCTGAAACAAGCGCTTGTTTGGACTAATCCATGATAGAGAACACGAAAGAATTTCAACATAACATATAGGAGGAATACAAATTACAACTAAAAATAGTTGAGGTATTAATACTAATATAGCAAAATCCACTATTATTTGGTGCAAGAAAAACTAAACTAAGGCGCTTTATATAGGGGCCATTGTGAAACTACAGCTTACAAGTTTAGATGTGGGCTTTCTTTCGAGCTTAAATTCAGACATTTAATGCCTTTTTATTTTGTTTATTTGCCCTTGGAAGCCATGGTTATCTTTTGAGACCTCTCCGGGTAGATAATTTTCACCTTCGATGTAGTGGGTCTTGAGGAAGACAAGCTACTTTAAAACTCACGTTCCGTTGTGGTATCTTTGCCAAATGGCCACTTGTTTTAACATGCAGCCCCCGGAGAGGAGAATTTGGTCTTGTCTAAGGAGATTCTTCATCTCGAGGGATCGGTCAAAGAATCTTAAGGCCCTCAGGGGATTTCATTTCTTGGGTAGCGATTATAGGCCAATTAGGTGATATGGGTGAGCCTTTGAAGATTTGTAGTAATTTTGATTATGTCTGAATGAATTTGAGATATGCTCAAATAGTTGTGGTGCCATGCCCCACTGAGTGCTTCAGTAGGCGATTACAAGCTTTTATGTTTATGATTGTACAAATGAGTTTTAGAGGCTTTTGTGAGGCGGTGTCCCAGTTCACCCGATACTCTTATCATTATTCATGAAGTATATCCGTATGTTTTGTGTGGGATTCTTTTGACAGGGTTTTCCTAGATCGTTTGTTTGATGAGGTTGTCCCCATAAGCTAAGTGTTTATCTGAGTCCTTGGTGATGAGGCTGGATCCACTGTATCTTATAGGTTTTACTGCTCTCGGGTTATTCTTATTTAGTACTTTCGGTCACATTGGGGCGTCTACATTTAGTTGAACTTTTGGAACCATTCTTGATCGCGTATAGGCTGAGGTAGCCGACTGGAGTACTTCGACCAGTCTATCCTCACATAGATCGCTTCTGTGTTGGCCTCCCGTCCTTGAGATTACGCTGGAATACCCGTTTGCGATGTCTTTGGAGGAGGTTTATTGTGCATCTTTTCTTGGAAACGTTGGTTATGTGCATTTATTTTTTCTGTTGAGCGTCTAGACCTTGACCGTGCTGGTGTATTCCAAAATGACTTCATGACATTGTCTAAACAAACGTTAGTTGGCGCTTGTGTTGCTTGCTTGCATTTAGGTTTATCTCATATATCTTTGATCTTCTGACTGCTCCGGGGTGTTTTTCACCTTTCATTTCGTCTTTGGTTGGGCAGGGTATTACTTGCGTACTTAGCGCTGCGCCACCAGTGAGCCGGAATGGTCCTCAGGTGATGTGGTATCATGAAATAGAAGCGAGAGGCAAGGTTTATATCCTTAATTAATTTTTTCCGTTTTAAGTGCTTGTCTGGTAATCTAGAGGACGCTAAATGTAGCCGAGATCTGACCACTTCTTTTACGGTGATCGTCTTGCGGCGTTACCGCTTGATAGAGCCCTTTTTGGTGCTTTGCATACTCATGATGCGTCGCAGAGCAGTTCGGGTCCATTAGTGAGCCTTGATCACACCGGTTCGGGTACACTCTCTTATCCGGCTGTGAGCGCTAGGGAAATGGTTGAGCAGCGAATTACCGAGTTTTAGGCGTACGTGGCTGTTTTCCAGGCAAACCAGAGGCGATTACGTTTCCTAAGTACTTCTCCCCGCAGTCCTCTTCATTTCCTCAGGCTGAACAAGCTATTTCTTCTAAGGTTCCTTGTTGCAGCAGCATAAGAAGCATGGGAAAAGGGGAAAAGCTTTGCTGGCCCAGTGTTAAATCCTTCTACTTTGAATTTTCAATCGTGCGGATCTTCTAGAGAAATTGCTCCTCCCGTCACATGTAAGATAAGGACCCAAAGCATGCAGGGAGGTTTTCGGGAAGGAAACTGCCCAAATCCCGTGGAGTGCAGGGTGGTTTTCTCGGTTTTCGTCTTACAGGAAGGAGTCGACAGCTTCCGTGGTCCCGGATAGCGTCTTCGGGACCAAATATTTCTATTTTCTTTTGTGTTGTATAGATTATTCGTGGTTTCTTTTGGTGGCTTATCCCCCCCCAAGCAGCCGATGCCGGAGAATCTCGAGTGTCTCATTGTTGAGGTGGCAAGTCGTGTCCGCTGACTCTACTGTGTTTACCGTTTGCACAAGGAGTAGAGGCCGTTCTTGGCGCATAGGATCCTGCTTTACAGTGCAATATGTGATGGGCTCCAGAGAAGTCTCACGAGATGGTACTAAAGGAGGAAGAAGAGAGATGAAAACTTTCAGGTCCTGCTTGAGATAGGTTGACGATTTTCGACACAAACAAGTTATAGAACCTTTCAAAAGGCGATTGAGATAGATGCAACATCGGTGGTTAGCCGTGCGATAGTTATTACGAGGGGCTTTAAAGGCTTTCCACTTCCTAAAGGTATCTTTGGGGACCAGGCGGCATTGATTCGGAAGATAGAGAAGTTGGAGGCGAGGAATTAGGTAGAACGATGGCCCATTTTTATTGTCGTTGTCTTTTTAATTGTGTGTAGTTTATTTGTTTTCTCGGCTTGATCAAAGGCAATTTGAAGTACTTCCTCGACATATTCACTCTTGGGAAGAGATCGAGCAAAGGGGGTCAGTCGAGGACGTTAGCCTGGATCTACCGAAGATCTAGAAATTTCTGATAGGCGCGCGTAGAATTGTGCCAGTAGCTTTGACGCTATATTTGTCTTGACTTCATGCTTTATTCGTTTGATGCTCTTTGAATCTCTTTGACTTTTGTCTCATTTAATGCATTTCTTTTGATAACTTAACATTGTCATCTTTTAATTATTGGCAACTTTGCATTTATCTTTTTAGTTCAAACTTTTATGGGGCTTGTATGGATGTTGTTTTAAGTTATAGTTATTAAGCATTATGTATCCAGCTAAATCTAAAGGTTGATCACTTGGAGATCGAAGCGAAGCGTAGTTCGAGGGAGTTCGGCTGCTCGCCGTATCAAGGAGAAAGTTGGATAGTTTTATCATCATACCAAAGCGAGGTTGGATGACTTCGTTATCACTCCGGAGTAAAACGATTCCTCTAGATGAGAGAAAGGTTGTCGTTTAAGATACCGTATCGAGGCGTAGTGGGCCGGTTGTCTGTCTTCGGGAGGTGTTGGGTAGTTATCCTCATACTGGGCGATCTTCGGGAGGTGTTAGGCCGGTTATCCTCGTACTCGAGGGAGGCGTCTGCGGAAGTATAGTTAGGAGTATTGAACACCGAGTTTACAAACCGCATCTCATCGCGCACGATTACGATTAATACATTGTCGGGCTTGAAGTCTCGGCCATCAAGCGCTTTCCATGAATAGGGTGTTATTGACTTCATAGCGTCTTGATGGCGAACATTCATTCATGTTGCAATGTACGCTCGTGGGCTGATACTTATATAATGCAGTCGTCCCGATGCCTCTTGAGGAACTGGAAATCCCAAAGTATCCTTTCAGTCGTCGCTAATCGAGTATTCCCACTTATGGTTTTATACTGACATAAGCTGGCCCGGATCCCTAGCTCCTCAGTTGTCTAGAAACTGGTCACATAAGACTTGTATCCACGAACAAATACATCAGCCCAGATGCAAGTAAAATCTTTTAACTGCTTACGATGGCGGGGTATAGACATAAATTTTACCTTCATTAACTCTAGGGGATGAGGCCTTTATGTGCTTGTTGGGCTAGAGGTAGCCCTATACGGTATACCTTTCCTCTTGTTCTTACGGAGTATTTCAGGCCAAAATTTAGGCGGGAGTTATTGACGCTTCGTTCCAAAGGCACCTTTTACATGAGGGTGGGCGGTCGTTCCAGCGTGTCGTTTGCTTATTTGATGTATTTGTATACGAGATCTTGGCCATTGCTTGAGAACTTGTCCGGAGCTCTTTGGTGATGCATACAGGCTATTCCCATAAGGTGCTTTCGTGAACATAAGCATGGACTTACAGTTCCTCTACTCCTGCGGGGCTGCAGTACTCGGGATCTGTCTTTGAATTCAGCCTTGGCTTCTCCCGTTTACGCCTCTTTTCACTTCTTGATCTGCTGGGAGGTTGGCCATAAACCTTTCCTTTATTGTCTTTTCAAGGATGAAGGTTTTTCATGCGCCTCTTGGGCAGGGAAAGATACCACTTACTGTTATCTTAACTGCTTGTTGTACATGTTAAAACTTGTGTGGTAGAGCCTTGCCTCTGTGGGTTCTCAGTTTTCTGGTCGTAGTCTGAGTTTGTCAGAATGATTCCGCTTTGAGTTAGTTGTGGCCTTTTCACGTTTGCCCCCGACTTTGAGGAATACTAAAGGCAGGATATATTTGGGTTTGGGGCACTTTTCACCGACCTCTTACATATGAGTGGTTTAACACCTCTTGATTAGAGCGTGCGGTGGTGATTTTGATGTATATCCAGGCCTATGATTGAGTTCTTGACGGACCATCCGCTTAACTTTCTTAGCGTCTTTTGGGTGTCGTTTAACCCACATGCGTTTTATTACTAGCTCTGCTTTGCTTCTTGTGAAATTTGAGTAGTCATTTGAGGAGTCTTGGAAATTGCAGCCTTCCTGACATTCGCAGTTTGCTTGCTTTTCTTACTGTGGCCCCATCGGCGAAGTGAGTTCTTATTTTAGTAGGTTTCATTCGGCTTTTAACCGTTTTTCTCCATCGCATCTTTGCGGTATTTCCAGCCTTTGGTAAAGTGTTGAGGGGACAAATGTTGTGGATCGAGGTCTTCCTAATAGGATAATCTATTACATGGAACCGGAGAAGGTGGTTTATCACAGTGCATACTTGCTTTTCCGAGCATTGACTCCCCACTTAGTTAAAACCATGAATTACCATGTGGAATTTGTTTAAGTCTTGGTGGAGATGTGATGAGCTTTTGATATGCGAGGTGGTAGGATGTTTACAGGCGGTCACTCATCTGCACCCGACCGTGCAACAACTTACGTTCGCTTACGTGGCACGACCTGAGTGGTTTTATTGTAGGTACCATGTTGTGGCGAGGTGCCACATCGATGAATGTGATAGCGACGATTGGAGACTCATGACGGGTAGCGTCGCTTTGATAGTTGCGAGTCTTCGTCGACGACTACATGGCATGCTTCGTAGTCCTCGTCATCTGAGTAATCAGCCATGCTTTTTCGGGGATAGGCTTCACTACTGAAGTCATGAGTCACTTTACAACAAACTTGATGTTGAATGGCCCCTTGAGAATTAATATATGGATTTGGAAGAAACATGCTTCGAGGTTGTTTCCCCGCTTTCTTAGGAATCCATTTACTTTCTCTTTGAATAGAAAGTATTTTCAATGGATACGATTATACTATGATACTTGCAAAAGTTGGGCTCCGTCCTTCGATTTTCCTCATCTGGCTCTCTTTGACTCTGGGAGTTCTGGGCTTTTGTTTCGATAGCTCGTGAACGTAGAGGCGTCGGACTCGAGGAGGGGTAATCCTTCTTTGCGTACACAGGTATGTGAGACGTTCCTTAACAGGTCGGCCGCCCCAGTTAGAAGAGGAGAACTTGAGTGGGTTTTAGAGTTCACAGCATTGTGCTTTTTCTTTTTAGAGGCTTGGGAAGCTTCTTTGGGCACCATGGCTCATGTTATCGGTAAGAGGCGCTATGAGTAGAGTGCATTACTAGCACGTTGTGATCTTGAGCTCCGTGTCATAAGCTCATAAATTCTTCAGTTGCTTCGAGAAAGGTTTTGGGAAGTATTCGGGTGCATAATGTCTTGCCAAGTTCAAATGCATGCGTTGGATACCGCATCTTGAGGTTGATGGCACAAGGAACCTACTCTTTTGCATTTTAAGTTAGTTCTCCGTAATTGATGAAATGCATGCTTGTCTCTTCTTTTCTTTGTAGCGGTGGTGTTAGCCTAGATTTAACCTTAGGGGGTGAATAAGGTTTAAGTTCTATATTAACTTTTTAGAGTTTTAATCCAGAATCTGAGTGTACAATAATATAAAGTGTGTGATAGATCTACTACTGACTCACGAGGAATTGACTATTAATATCAAATTAAGTTGGCAATAATAAAAGACTATGCAAGGAAAGAGAAAACGATGCGCGATTTTAGCAGCTTCGGTTCCCTCTTGCTTTCTCGACCGTCGGCTTTAAATACCGGGATTTTAGCAAAGATATGTCAGCAGAAGAAATGTTTGAATACACCGCAACTTGACTTCTCTCGGCCTGTTATCGAACACACAACCTCCTTTAAGTGACACATTGCCAAGGATTTATTTCCTCAGAGCACTTGATTTAAAGACGAAACAACGCTCCGGGATTTGTCTGCTACTCGGCCTAGAATAGAAACCTATGCTTCCTTTTCCGAGATTTAAAACCAGTAAATAAATGATTGAGAATTGGAAATATCGCACTTAACTAGAAGGAAACTCTCTAGTGTCTTTAGAATTAAATGTAGGAATTGCTGACTTTTTGCTTTTTGTTTTGCGATATGAATTGAATGCTTTCGAAAATTAGGTCAAAAAAGATTTGAAAAAAGGTGATTGTTTGTGTTTGAAAAGAAGAGGCTTTAAATAGTGCACAAAATTAAAATTTGAAAGTTGCCCAGCATCGTGGCCTCATCGAGACCAGGGGGTCTCGATAGACCTGACTCAGATCGAGAGAACAGCGGTCAGCCCGTTACGTAGACACATCGAGGTCGAGGGTCACCGATCATGGGACCGAGGAACCCTGCCGTGGGGTCTCGATGGTTTCAAAAATTTTCTTTAAAAATAAAAAGATGCGTTCCATGCGATTAAAGCTTGAGAAATGACCTGCTGATCATTTGTATGAGGCTTTAACCATGAATCGTCTATACTTGGTTAAAGTACGGACCCTAGATTTTAAAACACAATTGATTAAATCACAAGAAGTCATTACTCACATATTTAAAAGCGACAATATACTGAGTGTAGAGTTTCGCCTGGCATATAAGCGATAAAGAACAGGCCTTGAGGCTTGCGTTTGATAGACTAAATCCATGAGCCTCCGAGCACGTCGATCAACATTTTAAGCGTTTGAACATATTAAGAAATAAGCACGAAAAACATATTCACTTGAAAGCGAGTTAGTTCGTTAACAATTTTATTATCTTCAAAAATGGTTTGAATGGAATACCGTTATTCCATGAGCTCCCCTTTTGATATTAACAAATTCAACCTTCTGGGGAAGGAAATATAAGACAAAGGCAACAACTCTAACACTTAAGATTCCCAAGGCTTTCTTATGAATATAGAACCATAACAACCATGGATGAAGCCAACAATGAAGCTCAATAAATAGAGATTGCATAAGATGAATATTAAGCATCAAAATAGCTATTATACCATGAAAGCATCAATCAAGTTGTAAAGAAAACCAATAAAAACAAAAAACTAAAGTTAAGACCACTGACAAACTAAAATCCACTGAAGTTTAAAACCTAACACAAGCATAAGTCTACTCGCTCCCACTTTGGGATATGTAAAGGGTATAAATAGAATATGGTAAGCCATGTCTGTAATTTAAAGGTCGAGCCAACTGAAAGTCGCTAGTTGATCTTGGACCGCCGCTTGCAATGAAGAATGATCCCATTGCCATCCGCCTCATCTTGTCTAAATAATAAGAAAATCTTCAATCGATCCCGGGAGGAAAAGTGGTAGGATCTGAAGTAGATGCGGATGTGTAATACCGTGTACCCAGCCTTGGGTGGTATCTCGACCTCGGCCTCGTCGTCGAATACACTAAATGCTTAACTTTGTTGGCACTTACATTCTTCTCATTACTTTCTCCCAGAAAGCAAAAGCCAATTTCATAAATTCCTTTTTACATAATCTTTAAGCTTAACATTCTCTTGATGAGAGTTTGTATTTTATAGAAGCACTTGATTACTCTTACATGGCTTGTTACTCATTGCGATCTGTTTAGCCTTATGCGTGGTCTTGAAACATCTTGCTCCTGCTCGTAGGGAGCCTGCGTCATCACTATCGCCGCGCCTACTCCGTCATTATTATCCTCGTCATCTTCGTCGAAATCATAAACTCATCAACATCTTCATCACGTCCAGCCACGGATCCTCAATTGACAACTTCCGAAACCATTTCATCCCCATTATGTTTGGATTGCTCCTCTATCCTCATGATTTGCCAATTTTGCCTCCATAAAGCGGTTATTATGAAAGCATGGTGTACAATTCTTAAAATGTCTTTGGTAAATCCTAATGTGCCCTCTTATTAAGGCGTACCCCCAGAGCCTTTATGCCACGAGACTCAAGTATGTAATAAGCATCCCGTATGGAAGGTATTCGCCTTAAATATTACCCGTAGAGTGGCATGTGGAAGACAATGATAGGAAGGTTGATCCGTTGGCGAAGTAAAAACTTGTAGGTCGAAAATTCGCAACCTACTGGATTCACATCCACAGAACCAGCTGAGACAATGACTTATGACATGTATTATGAACGCCTCCCATGGGATGCCAAGCATGGCTGGTCTCGGCTACCCGCTTTCTTTCGATACCCGTTTCTAAATCTCCGACCATTATTCAACATGCGGTCATCATGCCTCGATCTAAATTGAATATGAAGATCAAGCGTAACTATGAAGCCGTTTGCGGTTAACCCAGAAGTCATCTCCCAAAATTTCCTCATTTTATATTCAAATGATCTCCATTAAATTCCAACTTAATATTAAGATTGTTTGCTTTACTAAGGTGTGAATGATAACATGCTCATAAAGAAGTACAAACCCAATAAAGGAAATATCAAATAGGACTTACCCAAAATTTCTCATTTTTTAAGAATTTGACCCAGGCTCCCGAGGAATGTAGTCATAAATCAACTTCCGTCATGAAGCCTTATCCGCCAGTATGTTGGGCTTCCGATCCTTCCACTTTTCCTCCTCTTGAAAGCAAAGTTCACATTGGCGCTGGGTGTAGTTGAGGAGCTTCAAGCATGATAAATAACAAACTTGGTTAGAAAGTTTGGGATTTTTGTGTTCCGCCCTCTTTTTAGTTTGGTTTGGAAAAGTTTGAAGACCGACACATGATGAATTTTCTGGAATAAAGGATAGTGTTTGGGTTCGTAGAAAGCTTGATAATAATAAATTTAGATGATAAAATGGTGAGTTTTTGGTGAATTGATGAGAAGGAAAAGATTGAATGTGGTGGTTATAGGTAGTCCTAGGGTTGATGAATTTGCAGAATTTTGGTTAAATGAAGAAGAAATCGGTGATAGGGTATTTATAGAATTGATTCATCGAGACCCATTCGAGACCACAGGGTCTCGATGGCCGGTCTGATTCAGTTGGCATTTCATATAGGAGAAGGCCCGATCGAGAGGGAATACCGATGGGCTATGTGACCGAGACCCGGGCCGGTTTGTGCCGAGACACCAAAGCCGAGAGCGAGAGATGCCGATAGGGTCTCGAATGCGAGGTTCATGAATCCTCGTCACGCCGCCGAGACCTCGTGGGCGGAGGTCACTGATGCAGGGGTCTCGAGGCTTAGCAATAAAGCCACAAAAATTCACATATCCATGATACCCAAATCTCCCGGCCAAGCCAATCACTGCAAGCAATAATCGCTTGGCAATGAGCTTGCATCAATCAAATGTATCACCGATATCATACAATCGATCTGTGACCTCGAGACACAACCTGTAATCTCAATGCTAAACAGCATCCCAAGAAATTCCTTCATAACCATTTGGGACAATTTACTCATTTGGTTATCGTCCAATACTAACAAGATTTAAAACCAAAATTTAAACACGCACATGCATAAATTAAAAAGCAAAAGGCATGAGAATACAAGATTACTTACTAGAAGATCAAGCATCCCATTTCCTTTCATGCGGTTAAATTGATCCTGGTGAAATGGTTTGGTGAAGATGTCCATGAAGTTGATCATTTGTCCATAAACTGAGATCGATGTTCCGCTTTGCACATGGTCGTGATGACGGATTTCAATGTCGCGTTCTTCAGATATTGTACAGTTCTTAACTTATTGATAGCGCTTGTGTTGTCACATGCTTTGAACTTGTCGTACTGATTCGAAATCTTCGAGGTTTGTTCATCAACATGGCCTTTATTCCAACATGTATTCGGCCTCACCGTGGGTAATCACAGCCCAATGACACAACTGCTGCTTGGCCATGAAGGTGAGGCTATATCGTGACAAGTCAGCAGGTACTCTTTTCTATCAGTATACCGACCACTTGAAATCGGGATCCAGTATCGAGTTCAAATTTTTCATAGGATACCAAGCCCGTACTTTCAGTGTTCTTTTAAATAGAAGGATATTTTAACCTTGACTTTAAGATGAGGCTCTTTGGGACAAGCTTGGAAGCTTGAGCACCTGAAACAAGCAGCAAACATAATATAGTGCTGCGGCGGTAAGATAAAAGACTACTGATATAGATATTTGTCGTTAATAGCGATAATACTTTGTTAAATAACATCCGAGTTTTTGTTGGAAGTAGGCATTGGAGTTCAAATCTGCTGCTCTTCGTCCCAAATTTTATGAACTCTTTGAGAACTTGCTTTGACTAATGAAGATGCCGTCGTCCATTTTGCTTAAGCGGAGTCCGAGAAAGAAGTTCAGGTAGCCCGTCTTCTTTAAATATTCTAGAGACTCAACATCATTATTTTTTAAGCAAATTCCTCATGACGAGTATTAGTAGAACCGAAAATAACCTTATTAAATTTGAACTCTTATAAGATGTTTGCCCTTGGTTTTAAGGAAAAGCGTGGAATCGAGGCTTTCCACTTCTTGGAAGCCATTAGCGACTAAATATGTGTAATCTACCATACCCGAGCTCACAGGTGCTTGTTTTAACAAAGTAAGGGCTTTTATCTAGTTTAAAAAGCGTGATGAGGATGGTTGGGATCTTGAAACCGGAGGTTATTTTAAGCTACTGTATTCAAGAAACCATTTAGAAAAGCGCTTTTTGGCATCCTTTGGTGTAGTTTGAAATCCATGTAGCTAGCGAGAAGCTGGGAATATCGAATGGATTCCCTGACTGTACCGAACAAAAGTTTCATCAAAATTGACTCCTTCGACTTGATTATAACTTGGCAAAACAATAGGCGACTTTTATTTTACTAAAAGCGATACGGTTTAAGTCAAGTTTATTTGAAATACTTTGTCGATAATGGTTTTGTCATTTAGGTTTTCAACTAAATGCCAAAAGCTTTACATCTTTCAAATTGTTCATTATTTACATAGATAAATCCAATCCGGATCTCACAGAGCTTGTTTAATATTTAGAGGTACTACTTTGAGATACATAAGCACTATGAAGGCATACATTATTTAAAGAGGGATCGAGTAGTTACCCCCTTTGAGATATCACTAAATGAGATCAAGGATGATTAACACAGCGATCCTGTCTCGCAGAAAATCTTGATATGTTAAGCCCATGGAATAATCATCATCTTTGCGGTTCAGATGATTGTTGTTTCTGGCTCATAATTGATCTTCCTCGTTTTGATACTTGGTTTGAGGCTGTTCTTCTTTGAAATTCTCGTACATTTCCACTATTGAATGCATCTTCATCTAATACAACTTTACCACGTAAGCAGTTAGATTAAAGCCAGAAGTTAACGTGAATAAGTGCTGCAACGTTGATCTACAACCTTATTATAGATGATATACTTCTTTACTAGTTTAGAATAACCAAGAAAGATTGCCTCGTTAGATTTAGCATCAAATTTTCCCGATATCTTTGGTGTTAAATATAGCATTTACATCAAAGACTTTAAAAATAATCAATCTGAGGGGATCTTACATTACAGTACAAGTAGGGAGTTTTTGTCAAAAGAATGAGTCTAAGAATACTGAGTTGATAGTGTCAACTTGTCTGCGGTGTCAGCGTAATCCCAAAGTATTTTGACAGAGTGTGCTCATTGACGTAGTACATTTCGTTGCTTGGGCTAGTCACAATTAACACCATTTCTGACTCCATTTTGTTAGAGTGTTCTTGGTGCCGAAAAGTTATGTTGGATCCATTACTCCCCACAAAACTCCCTCAGACTCTCATTTTGAACTCACCTCCATGATCGCTTCTTATGGCTTTGATTTTGAATCCCTTTTCATTCTTAGGCTTTCTCACCTTGACTTAGCAGGCTCTTCAAGCATCACTTTTATTGTAAGGCCAATTACCCAGTAAACCTCGAGTGTCGTCATGATAACATAAACATATTCGATCCACCCAAGCTACCAGCGTCGTTTCACCAAACAAATCATATATAACAAATCAAGCACATGGTTTTGACGAAACAAGATTTATAGGTTTAAAAGCGAAGATTTGTGTGCATTTTACCCCGAGTTGTCATCAAGTTAACCTTTTTTATATGAAGATTTGGTAGACGCACACATGTAATGAGTGCTTATGCGATTTAGGTAACATTTCAACTTCTTTTATTGTGTCATTCTACAAACTCACGTCATCATGGACCACATTCATGCAAATATTCTTGCTTGACCGAATCAAAATTAACATAACCACACATTATTGATGATGATAGCCGTACACAACAAATGAAGATGAAGCGTTTGAAATAACACATTTATGTTTAGAAAATTTTACCTCAAATAATTTTCCTGGTGGCTCCACACTTATAAAATTAAACTTTCACATATCCAACAAGTAGAAGTATTTTTAATTTTAAAACAACCTTTTCTTGCAATCGCACTTTTGTTCACACAAGTTTGGCGGTTTCGTTGTTTGCGAACTTCATTTCAATCGCCTTGTTACTGACTTCAAGAAAAGTGGCGTCATGTCGTATTAGCAGACATCGCTATCACCCATCAAATGTTTTTCTGCTTTCCGCGATGGGGTCCTCTATTAGCAATCGATTTACCGTTCGAAGTCTGATTTGGGTCCTTGGTTAAAAGTAGATAGATTTTGATCCGTTTCGGTTTTTGAACTTGGACCGCCAGTGCCCATTCACTTTGAATAGGACATTTGAAGACTTGTGATTTCCATGCAGTGATACGATGCTTACAAACTTGTGGCGGATGATGAAGCAACATTAGTATGATAAAATTCTCGTTTAAGACAGCTAACCTTTTTGTTGGTTGGATAGATTGAGCATAAAATTTCATTCAACTTGTTTGTTCTCCAAATAAACGTTAATTGTTCTTGGGTTCGTTTTCTAATATTGCCTTTAAAAGACTTTGTTTGAGCTCCGTTTTCCAAGAATACCGTCGACAGAATTGGAATTGACTTTAACCGAGTGACATTTCGAGGGTGGTTTGTGGCCAATTGGTTTGAAGTTTCTTTGTTCTTTTTAAGCATTTTCAAACTTTCAGCTCATTATAATTATTGCTTAACTTGTCAAAATCACTACTGGGTCTTCATGCATCATTTAGTGAAATTAAATGTCCGAAAAAAGAAAGAGAGTTAAGTGCCTCAAAGCTAGAATCTTGTGCCGTATTAGAACTTGCGCGGTTGCATGTTTAGCTTTGAATCAGGATTAAAACTTCAGTTCATCAAGTGACCTTGTTGCATATTTTCTTGGGTTGGGAACCTCTTGTCTAATGAGGACAAAATCAAGTCTGAGATGTCGGGCTTAACTGCATTCAAAAGCATTATCTCTTGATTTTTGCCTGCTTGTCTTTTGCTTTTAGTGCTTCTCTTTCATGGTATGCCTCTTTTTTGATTATTATCTCGATGAGGTCTCGATCGCCGGGACAGGAACCCTCTCATTCTGGGGTCTCGATGGACCGAAATTTTTTTCTTTTCTAAAATAAAAGATGGTTTAGCAGTCTCGAAGCAGAAATGACACGATCATTTATATAGGGACTTGCCGTAGTCGATACATCTTGGTTAGAAATTACGGACCATCGATTTTCACTTCAATTAGATTAAAGCCTTAAAAGTCATTACTCCAGCATGTTAAAAGCGACAATATACCAAGTGGGAGTTTCGCCTGGCAGCCTATAAACGATAACAAAGAACACGAGCTCCTTGAAAGGCTTTGCGTTTGATAGACCATCCGTGGCGTCAGAGCATCCAGTCGGCATTTTAAGTTTGAGCACTATTGAAATAAGCACGAAAACATATTTTCGCAGCGGGATTAGTTCGGATTAAACAGTTGTTATCTTCAAAATAGGTTTGGAATGAATACCGTTTATTCAGCGAGGTGGCGGTTATTTCAGTAAAACACTAAGCTATCTTTTGAGAAAGGTCAGCAATTCGCTTTCTAGGTGAGCTTAATATCTGGAAGCGGGCTCCAAATTGATTATTACTTAATCGAACCATTCCTTTGAGGGCCCGAAATGGCTTGTTTGACCATTTCATTCCGCCCGGTCCCGACATTTGTTGCATGCGTAAAGTGATGCAATGTTCTTTGGATTAATTCGTGAAGTGTTGGGCTTGGGTGGGTGATACCGTTAGGTATCTTGATTTAGTTTATCTTGGGATGTGTAGGGTTTTACAGACATGAAGGTGCACTCGATTCTTCATGACCTTTTATTGCCCCAGTTATGTACTCATGATTTGTCTGCTAGAATTATTCCATCTACTAGAATTATAGGAGTTTACTATATTTCTCGTTGGTAACTGCGATGAACACAGTGTCAGTAGAGGTATAAGATAAAGAACGTTCCATCTCCATTTTTGAGGGTATAAGAAGCGCCTCTTTTTTGTTTTTAGAGTGGCTTGACTGCCTCTTGTCTGCTCTTTCTTGATCATTATCGTTAAAATTTAGAATACTTACGAATTAAATTTAAGGGGATGTCTTTCATTTTAGTCAAGTCATGTTTGTGGACATCTTGTTGTGACCTTTCTCCTTGTAGTACCACTTTGGTACATGAAGAGGAGTTAAAGAGACAAACCTCTCTTGGAAACATCACAGGAGTTACCCGGTGATGAAGGTAGTTGACAGTCCCTTTGGCGTGCCATGGTATAAAATTCAAAGAAGAATTTTATTATTATTTATTTAAAAAGGGGTACAAAGATAAAAGCCAGCTATGGGAAAAGAAATTCTATCGGTATCTGGTTTATATCAGATCAAGAGGATCATTGTCAAACATGGATCCACTATAATTGACGGATTTGTGAGATGTCACATTTGCTTGACCCACAGTGTGATATGACTCGGTTGATTTGAGCAGCTTGAAACGATTTGATTTGGATATAGACTCTATGCAGGCTGGATATAATGTCACAGTCTTATTGAATTTGGCTGATGCAGACTTGGATTATGAGTCAAGTCCGAGGAAGCCTTCGGCATATTATAAGTAATGGTATGATGAAACGTCTTTGATGCTTGGAGCGATCTCCGGTCTACTATCGAGGCTTGATGGACTTGTAATGCAGCGTCTTTGCGATTAATAGGATTGGAGTTTAAATCTGTGGGTGTGACTTCACTTTTTGTACTAGGATTTGGGGATATGATCCGGTGGGAGGCTGGTAGTTGTATAGTACACTTTCTGTGCCAGGACTTTGTAAACAGGGGGCTCTTGCCTGTCTTTAGTGGATTATTAGATTTGGCTCATTTGGTTTTATTGACTTTGAGTAGCGTCCTTTACATTTATGCTTGGTATTCTTTATGGTAATGAGGACTTGATTTTTAAACTTAGAAAATTTATATTCGCTTGTTTATCTTCTATTGGCCTTACTTGACTTATTGTAGTAATGGTCGGTATGAAGGTGGATCGTTCCGGCCTTCATTGATAATCTTGATCCGTCAGACGAGGGCATAGTAGGCGTGTTTCTGCCTAGGAATCCCGCTATGATTTGAATGTTTGAAGTATATTCACATATCGAAGCTTGATGGAATCAGGCATGAGATTTTTAGTGTTAGGTGCAAAGGAACTGTGAATAATCGGGGCTATTTGCGACATTCACCCATATTAGAAGAGTTCTTTAGAAATACATGTGATTCGTTAGATTTTTGCTTAAGCAGGCAATTATTGCGTTTGTCGCGATAATTCCCTTTAGGCTCCTATTTTAGGGGACTACAGTGTTCAACCTGTGGTGTTTATTTGTTGGTTTATAAAGATTAACGAGGAGAATTCCAAATGTCGTTCTCTGTATTTCAAATATTTTTTTATTTTGAATGATTTACGATGTTGTGAATTTTGAAAGCATAGAGTTTATATGAGCTTACAGGCTTCGAAATACTCGCTTTTGATAGGTTGGTTTTAATTCCCGGTGGATTACTGATGCGCAGAGATTTGAATTTTTAATGATATCGAGCCAATCAGGTTTTTGATTTACTTGCCTCAAGAAAGAATATGATTTTGATACAAAATGAAGGTTAGGATCTTTAAATTGACCATTTCATGTTTACCGCGGACCTTTTGGAGACTTCGTTTGAACCCGTAACCTTTGGAGTGTATTTCATTTGAACCTTGGAACTTAGGTATTTTTGTAATAAAATTACGTATTTTAGCGCCGGCCTTAAATTTAATGAGCGTTCGTTGGAAATTTCAATTTTCTAAAGGAAACCCTTAGCTTCGAATGAGGTTTTACATTAAATTAGGGTTCGGGTAATGACCAATACAGCCACGTGGAATTTACGTAGTAACATGATTTAATTAATTTTGATTAAGTCGTATTAATTATTTTAATTAATTTTTAATAAATTTTTAGTGTCTACAGAGTCAATTGGTTTTTTTTTTAATGATTAGTTGAATAATCATTCGACTGATGGAGGTAATATAACTCAACAATACAATGAATATGGCATTGCTTAGTACTTAGTAGCATACATGTTACATTTAACTACATACAATCTGGGCAAACAAAGTATTGTTGAGTTACATCATAAATTATGATTGCGTAGTTGACGAAAGAATGCCCATGAAACAATGTTGGGATGCAATCATTAGGACAGGTGGTTTAGTGAGCGCGAAGATCTCGATGGTATTAACAATAATGATTTCGAATCGTCGCTTGTTGGATATAGTTTTGAATCCAAAATTAGGCAACCTTTTGTATGTCAAAGAGTTGTGCAAAGATTGGAATGAGAAATGAAAATGAAAATTTGAGAATTTGCCTTTGTCCTACATAGAAAAAGAGTGTGAGTAAAATTCACTTAATAAGTGGGCTAGCTAATTGACTTGATTTTCAATTTCAGTTTCATATTTGATATAACCATGACTTAGGGTTAATATAACACAGTTGAGGAAAACTCGTTATGAATAATGATCAAAATTTGAAGAAACTTTTGCTCGATAAGTTGGATCGCATCAAGCTTCTAAGATGGGGCCAACATGCTTGTCGAGGCTCGGCTTTGGCAATTCACTGTAAATCTCGGCCTTGTCTCGTTTAAGTGTGGATAACTATAACTTTCATACTCTTTATTATAACCCCGTCGAAAACCCAGGCCAACTTGCTGGCGTAGTGCATAACGTCGACGATTAGGTAATTAAGAGCACCCTGACCTGGGATGTCAGTCGAAGGTTAAATGAGAGTCATTACAAATCAAGTGATGGAACAAGTAGCAACCCGTCTCGGCCAAAGGATTCTATTGGTGGGGGCGGTACCCCCCAGCGTCTAGGGATCACTTTCGCATCAAGACTCCACAGGGTCAAGCGAAAAAGAAGCTGGACGAGAACAAGGATATCGGGGACCCGATCCGCTCGAATGAGTCATTAGGAAGCCAGCAAAAAGTTTGATGAAACCGAGGTCATAGGCAGCCTCAAGGGTCTCGAAGAAGAACCATTGATATTCCTATCAATTTCCTGGGAATTCTGATGACCTTGATTTTTTAGATTGAAAAAAGACGTCATAAATGTTTCTCTCTTCTACAACCCCTTAGCAAACCATCCATCTATCCCACTAATTTTATTAAGCATTTTTCTAAAAGTTATAATTATTTTTTTTAAATTATTTTTTTCGCTTCCTCTAAATTTTTATATTTTTATTTATAAGTATGATATCAAATAATCCAATTATTATATAAACATTCGAATTCCTGCGATATTGTTCTGGCTCCCAAAATGTTTTATATGTCATACTCAAATTGCAAATCTTTGTGGTCCAGACATTGTTTACTTAACACGAACTGGTTTCTAATAAGACCAATAATGTCTATTCCAACATTATTGATAGAAATATCAACAAAGAAAGTAAACATTATTCTTTGATCATATCCTACCTTTAACTTTCAAGCGGTTGTGGAAGCTTCCATTCCCCAAAAAAATTGAAACATTTCTTAGAAAATTAATCTTTAACACAAATGACCTCATTGCAAAAAATAACCAACAAATTGATTGATACCTCCTATATATCCTGGCTATGAACTCACTGACAACATCACCCCTGGCTTTGAACTCACTAACAAACAACTTGAGGACACTGGCTGGCATTTTGGAATAGTGGCAGAATCACAAATTTTTTGTATAAGAAAGGTAGAAAGATATTAATATTATAAATGAAGATAAATATAAAATAATATTGAAGAAGGTCGTCACATTAAATATACCAAAATATATGGCGTGGATTACATTTTTCCCTAATCTTCCCTCGCACTAGTAGAAAAAATGGCTTTGAATAACACCTCGCATAACACTTTAATAAATTGAAAATTGGCCGAGTGCGTAGGTAACAATATGGAACAACTTTTTTATTATGTAACCAAGTATAGCAGTTTAAAATGAGTAATATTTTTAAGGTATCGACTTTTTGTTACATACTTTAGGTATCACTCATGTAACACTTTAAAAATAGGTAACATTTTAAGGTATCACTTTTTTGTGTTACATAGTTTATGTATCACTCAATGTAACACTTACATAATAGGTAACATTTTAAGGTAACACTTTTTATGTGTTACATAATTTATGTAACACTTAATGTAACACTTAGAAAAGCAATAGCAATATTAAGTTATCACTTTTTTGAGTTACAATATTATTATAGTAACATTAAAATATATAAACATAAAAATATATATATTAAAATTCAATTTACCTTAGGTATCACTTCAGTAACAAATTAAAAAATTGTTAATGATTAATTTATATAATGCGATATCTTACAAGTAAATAGCTTGTTCAGATAGCAAAGTCCTTCCATTTGCAAAAAATTGACGTGGGTTCAAGCCCCCCCTCTAGCAACATTATTTTTCGAATTCCCCCTACCCCAACACTTTTATATATATATATATATATATATATATATATATATATATATATATATATATATATACTTACATTAACATTATAATCGAAAATTGACGGTTACCCTTGAGCTCAAATGTCTACAAATTTACCCAACTATGGGGTTAAAATATAATTTACTATCCTTTTTCTTGAATTTCGGTGTCACGAATAACAACTCAATTAATTTGTTGAACAACACCATTTTGAATTAGGGGTTAGTAGGAAATAATGTTAAAAGATGATTGGTTAAGTAGCATGCCAAAATTTAAAAATAAATATTAAATAGAAGTGTATGAGAAAAATAAATATCCAAAATAGAAGTGTATCAAGGCAAAGTGTTATAAAATATTAAGGCCCCCAAGCATGTAGCGACACTATACAGACACCGCCCAAATAATATATTTTTAGCTAAATGACAATTTTACCCCTAATGAAACTTGATCAACTATTACACCGACAAATAGGGAGGGTAAAATAGTCATTCATTAAAGCAAGCCAACTATTTAGGCTGTCTTTGGTAAACGCCCTCTTAGTCGGCTCCTGGGCCATCAAGCTCTCTCACGGTCCCCACTAACACGCGGCGAGGCCACACCTAGAAGTTGAGGCCGAGGCTGGCTTCGATCTGATTGAGGATATTCGCGCCGAAATAGTTCGGTCGATGTTCGGTTTGAATTTCAAATGTAAGAACCGAGCCATGAGTTAAATATTCAAAAGCGATGACCCTCCCCTCCCCCACCAATAACCATTAAACTGACCCCCAAAAAGCAATAAACCATTAACACTCCCCTCCTCCTCCTCTGCAGCTCCCCCCTCCGCCGCACCTCAAAAGAAATCTCCGGCGAAGTCATCCTTCACTCTCTCCACCTCCCCCTCCGCCTCTCTCTCCCTACAAAGTTCTCCTATCTTACAACTTCCAGTTTGTTTGAAAAGGCCCAAAAGTAGTAAAAAAACATGAAGATTAGAAGTTAGAATGGCGTTCTTCAGTTTCTTTGATGAGAGTTTGATTAGTATTCAATTATTTTGTTCATTAGATATTTAAAATGTTTCAATTTGGAATTTTAATTAATATTTCAATTGGTTTCAATTTGGTTTGATTGTTTCAATTTTGTTCAATTATTTCAATTTAAGATTTTGATTGTTATTTTAATTAGGATTTGATTAATTTATTTGTTCAATTGATTAATTTATTTGATTAATTTATTTGTTGTTAATTTCTGATAATTGACTGCTTTTAATTTATTACTCAATTAATTAATTCATTTAGTTATATTATTTTATTTTTGGCTGATGTTAGGCTATTTGTGATTTGTTCTCAATTAATTACTTATTGATTAATTTATTTGATTTTAATTTCTGATAATATTTCTGTTTTTAATTTATTTTTGTGCTTGAACCAATAGGAAACTCAACGTCTTCTTAGCGAACCAGGTAATTTTCTCCTTCTGTATATTTTTTTTATTAACTAGATTTTTTAAGTCCGAAAAGATTTTCTATTTTTGGATTTTGATAGTTGCTGGAATATTTTTATAATGTTATATAATATTTTGCTATTAAAAATATCAAAAGATAGTTTTTTAGCATACTTTATTATTAAGGTGATAATTTTGATTAAGAAGTGGAAGTTATTTGAGAGCTAATTAAAGGCTGTAAATTTTGTTAATTTTGAGCGTTGAAAATCAAAGCTGGAGAGATCTTTTAGGATTGAAGTATTTAGATGGTTGCTCAAATAGTTTTGTATATGTTATATATTCAATAGAAAATATACTCAAAGTTCCGTATCATCTATATAATGCGAGGGTGGATTAGCCGGTTCACCAAAGTGAAGCCAAATTTTGATTTTCTATTTTTATCATTTAATTAATACTTTAAAATTCAAATCTACATGATTATTTCTTTTATTAAGATTTTCCTTTTTATAATAGCTACGATATAAATCTTCAGGTAATTACTCACCTATATTGTTAACAAATTTTTATATATTAGAGTTTACATCACATATAATAGATTAAATTATTTTTCTTCAAGTATAATTTTGAATTATATAAAATCACATTTTTTTTCTCCTCTTACATAATTTTAATTCATTATTTGTACTATAAAAAATATATTATAAAATTAATGAATTAATTTTGCCTGAGTTAAAGCGTGCACAAATAACTAATGAATAGTCTTAGAAACTGAGAAAAATTTATTTATGTATAATACCTTGATAGTGCAAAATGTGAAATTCATGCTTACTTTCTCATGAAATATATCAGCTTGTCTCACGTCACAGTGAAATGATAGATTGAAACTTTTGACACTTCATTGTAGTATGTTATGTTTCTGTAGTTTTAGAATTTGTGGCTATGGTTTAGCCAAATGCCTTATTTTATAATTTTTCAGTAAAATATGTTAATTCCTAAATTATTATATGCAGTCGATGCAGAAAATGAGAGCGCAGCCTCTGAACCAAAGGCTACTAAGGAGACCATTGATTTCAAGGAACTCAAACGAGTAGATCATATACTTGCATCGCTTCAGCGGAAGGTACTAAATACATTTTCTGCTCTTTCTTGCTCCCTGCTGATAAAAGATTGATCAAATTCAATCACCAGGGGACTACTGAGTAGTGCATAAATTTTCAAAGATTATTCCATCTCTTAGTGACATGCATTTACAGCAGACATTGATTGATCATTCTTTCTTACCTGAGTAACTCAAGCTTCTTGATTCTAATTAGCAGACAGTACCGGTTTCTTATATTATCTATCATTGAGTAATTCTATAATTGACATTAGCTTTGAAACAATCATCGAGAAATTAAGACGAAGGCATGTCATCTTGAGTCATACATTTAGCACAGTTATATTATGGCTAATGATTTTGACACTATTTTTTATTGTGGCACTCCACTCATTTGTTATTATTCATCTACTTTTATACTAAAAGTGGAGTGTCGTTATCACTCGTTAGAGTGTAAAATTTATTGACCTATATTATATGGTAACCTAAATTTTTCACTCTTGTTAAGGAACTTCATTAAAAAATTTACTTAGTAGTGGATAAAATGCTACCCATATTTGTGTTCAGTTGCTTAGATCATTATTTTTTTGCTACTATATAATGTATTATTCATTATTATTCAGTATACAAAAACAAAAATACGTAGTATATTACTGCTACATGTACGGAGTATTATTCGTTATTATTCAATGTTAATAATATTTTATTTATTTATTGATTTTTAGGGAGTGATTGCATGGAGTCAAATGGAGGTGAATCTTCAGCATTGTATAGGAAGCTGTTGCTTCAAGGTGAGATTTCAAAATAATTGTCCATTTTTATTTAGTTTTGATTGATTATTTTGAATTTTGATTGAAGTAAGGCTGAAAAAGCAAACTGGATATTGCACCGCTCCAGGTTGATGTTTAATTGCCAGATTCAAATGAAAATTGTATGTAGTTACCATTTTTCAATCACGAAATCTTATAGGCCCCATTTGTGCCCTATTAATGTGATATAGAATTTTATTATGATAGTATGTGTATGGCTGCAATGTGATGCACTGATATGTTTAGTCATTCAAATGTATATATTTACATATATCAATGATCAATTATTAACATTTCTTCTTCTATGTATCGAAATCTCTTACATTTTATAGCAAAAGCTTTAAATTTATGCTTACATGAGCAACATAATTGTATCGATTGAATTATTCTAGAGTATGTATGCCTTGTGATTGTCGATTGTTGTCGGTATCTAGTGCGAGGTATGTAGCAGTTACGAGTGATATCAGATTCTTTGGTATTATCGATAGTGTCCGAGTTATCCGATTACAGTAGTAATATCTAATTCTTTAGTATTATTTCCACTTAATGATGCGATATGATCTCAACGACCTCGATGTCGTTTGGTACCAATATGATGGTATGCTCACTTATGAGAAAACTTAGATCATTATAACCCAAATAATGAAAATATGGAACTTGTTTGCGGAAGCTGGCGGAGTACCATTATTCTTTTGGTAAATAGTAGTAATATGTGCGATACGTTCGTGAAAGTCCATTATTATTAAGGCCGATTTCCTTGAGATACCTTGTATAGAATACTTATGCAATTACTTGCTCATAGCATTGTTGGTGCAAGATGAGGTACTTGTTTTCTTACATGGTTACCTTGGAACTGCTAGAGATTAGGTTCCCATTATGAAAATCTTTGTGTGCATATGGTGATGTTTTATTATATGTCAGCGTATACAGTATTTAATCACATTGTTGATGAAGATGATGATGGTAGTGGTAGTGGAGGCTGCAATTGAAAGACTGAACTGCTAGAGATTGCAAATGTTGGATGGTATATGAAGATATATAGAAAATAAAGAACATGCTATTGCTGTGATTATCGATGATAGAAGACAGAATTGAAGATACATACAACTTGCTTAGTTTAGCAATTATGGGAGCTATTTTTTATATTTGCAATAGACAACAACTTTGCTTATTTTTCAATTATTGAATTTTCAATAATGTGTTTTGACATACTATGAATTATATCTTATTGGATTATTTGAATAAGTTAATTATAATTTTTATCAATATATATTTTCTAGATTATTTATTCATAAATGATAAAATATTTCTTCTAGTTTTATAGTAATAATAATAATAATAATAATAATAATAATAATAATAATAATAATAATAATAATAATAATAATAATAGCAAGTGTTACTTAATAATGAACAACGTGTTACATAAGGTAGTAAATATATAATCGAAAGTGTTCTTAAAGATATTTAAAAATGTTACTAATAATAAAAAGTGATACATATATAATCGAATAGTGTTACTTAAAGAAATTTAGAGATATCGAAAAGTGATACTAATAGTAAAATAGTGTTACTTAAACAAATTTGAACTATCTAAAAGTATTCTTAATTGTAAAATAGTGTTCTGGCAGTGTTCTTAAAAATTTGGAGATATCTGAAAGTGTTATTAAGAGTAAAAATGTGTTACTTAACAAATTTTGTAACACTTCAAAAGTGTTATAAAATTTTTCTACAAAGTGATACATAAGATGACTTTATAGAACACGTATTAAAGTGTTACCAGAATTGATCAAAAGTAATACTTAAGAGTATAGAGTAAACGGGCAGAAGTATCACCCAAAAAGTGTTACCTATGGGCTATAGTGATAGTTTAAACCATTTATGTATCACTTTATGGGTGTTATCTAAAGTCATTTTCTACTAGTGGCGCCTCTCCCAAACTCCCACTGTCGAGACAATTTTCTTTGTTTGCTATCATGTCTACTGAAGCAACCAATCCAATAAACAATACTCCTACTACTCCTTCTGTCCCCACACCGGCTACACCAACGAACCCACCTAAAGCAACACTTTCCTTTGATCGTGTCTAATATTCATACTCATGTACCTGCGACTCTTACACATGGAAAATGTTTTATATTCTACTTGGGCAGAATTATTTCACATGTTGAAGTTGAAGCTATTTTTTTTGTGAGCTATCGGCTGCGGGCGATTAGAAACTCTGCCGGAACTTTCTCGGCTCTGGAGGGCCGATTGGACCTGTGAGATGGGGGATTTTGAAGGCGGTTTACGGCTTGTAGCCAAAAGAAATTCTAACTTTGGTAGGATTTATTTAGCCTATAAATATAGGATGTTTTCATGAGTTTATTTATCACACAAATACTAGAATAGAGAAATAATCATCCTAGAAGAATATTAGCTCTTTAATATTCTTGAAGAACATAGTTTTTGTTCTTGGTAGGCTTGTGGTTGAGATTTTCAGTATATAAGAAAATACTCAACATAGTTTATAACTAGTGGTATGACTTGTAACAATCTTTTGGTTTATTAGTGGATCGCGACAACAGCCGAGTTAGCCTCTCTCACATTGAGAGGTGAACTGTATAAATTGTTTGTGTCTGTTTATTTTTGCACTTTAAATTTACGTCGTTCTTATTGATTGCTTAAAAACTCTGGAAGGGATTTATGGGTCTTAAGTCTAAATTAGTATCAAAGCCGGAGTTATTGCTAGGTTGAGAATTTAGAACCAATTCTTTGGAGGTGAAGAGGTTATGACACGCATTGTAGAGAGATTAGATGGAATTGATTTTCCACATTGGAAAATGTGTATGGAGGATTATATGGAAAGAAATTGAACAAACCAGCCGAAGGACAAACTGAGAGAAGATGGATGAGGATGAATGGAAAGAGTTAGACAGGCAAGTCTTGGGTGTGATCAGACCATGCTTGTCCAAAAACGTTGTTGCTAACGTTGCCAATGAGACCACCACAAAGGGGCTGATGAAGGCTTTGTGTAACTTGTATGAGAAACCTTCTGCAAACAATAAGGTACTTCTCATGAAAAAGTTGTTTCACCTTAAAATGTCATATAGCACACCCATAGCAAGATACCTTAACGGTTCCAATAGCATTATCAATCAACTGTCAACGGTGTCTGTTAATGTTGATGATGAGATGCAAGACCTAATTTTGTTGGCTTACGTTACACGATGGTTAAGAGACCAATAAGGGTGGCTTTGTTAGTAATTATGTAGGTACGACAAGGTTGAACTTCCAGAGGTGGTTGTAGAGCGTATCTTTATGCGAGGAGAGTCAGTAACTTCATGTAGGTGAAGGTGTTAAGGGTTCTGCATTAAGTGTAGGAAAGAGGAAGAATGGGAGGCAGGTTTGGAAGCAGGAGAGATGTCACGAGTAGAAGAAGAGGTAATTTTGATCTTGTGTCTTTGGGGTTGTGTGAGAGCGGGTCATATGAAGAGGCAGCCAAAGCTAACGGGTGGGCTCATATTGTGTTGGCCGATTATTCGACACTTTGGTTTTTATACGTGAATGTACATTGATTCTGGATAGTAGATTCTGAGCTTCTTTTTCATACCACTCATGATAGGAATATAATGAAAAATTATATTCTTTGATAATTATGGGGCTGTTCATCTTGGCGATGGCGAACCGTTTGATGTAGTATGTATGGGAGATGTGAATTTGTTGTCACGATGGTTCTTTCTAAAATTGACAAAAGGTGAGGTGTGTTCCTAAGTTAGGGAAGAATCTAATTTGGTGAGTCATTTGAATCTTTGATAGTTATCGAACTTACTTCGAAGAGAGATGGCGGAAGGTGGTTCGGGGAGCAATGGTTATAGCAAATAAGTCGAATTACTTTATACTTAGGCGACAAAAATGTTGAATAGAGGATCTGAGTACGGAGAGAGAAAATCGGGTGAGATTCGACATGGGGCTCTATGAAAATAGATAGAATTTTAAGTTGGTGAAATTCACATTACGGATGTCTTGAGAGGTTCGGGAAGTTTTGATGGCTGTGCAAATGAAGAAGGCTGCATTGAAGGTCGAGAAAAGGTACCCCCAATTGTGAGAATGTAATACTTCATTTGTGATGAGTTGAGTCTGGAAGGAACTGCGAGGGAATGATACAACCGGTTATGTATTGCATAATCCTGTCAGTTAAGCGAGGTGTGTTCAAAGTTCACAGTGAGTATTCAGCCTCTAATTGTTGCCCCTAAGCTGATTGAAGGTGTGATCAAACATCAAGGGTCAATGAATTAGATCAAAAGAGAGTTGTCGGCGTGGAATGGGATGGTAGAAGAAATTCATTGATTACCGTCGATCTTAAGGATTTCAAAGGTGCTGAGTTGAAGATCGAAGGCAAAGAGGCAAAATATGAGTGATTAATACGGAATGAGGAAAAGTCCAACGGGTAATGGTAATGACTATTCTAGAATATAACCCGTTAGTCAAGTTGGTGTCATTCGGGGATGTTGTTCGAGAGTTCGAAATGGAAGGTACTAAAGTTGGGATCAACCGGTGGGAGTTCGTGGATGATGGACTTAAGAGAGGCTGCTGTGGATGGTGCTTGAAGATGGTGATTAAAAATATCTTCAAGTGGGGAGATGAATTGGCGGAAGCTATTTTTTAACCTTTAAGAACTTGTTCGGCTCTGGATTGGCCCTTGAAGGAGCCGATTGAGGGCTTGATTGGACCTTGAGGCAATTTTGAGACGGTTTGACTGACTTGTAGCCCAAGAAAAGTCTAGCTTTGGTAGGATTTATTTAGCCTATAAATATAGGATGTTTGTATGAGTTTTATTTATCACACAAATACTAGAATAGAGAATAATCATCCTAGAAGAATATTAGGTCTTTAATATTATTGAAGAACATAGTTTTTTTTGTAGCCTTGTGGTTGAGATTTTCGGTATATAAAAATACTCAACATAGTTTACATAACTTAGTGGTAGGGCTTGTAACAATCTTCTTATTTATTATTAGTGGATGCAACGGCGACAACAAGATTAGCCTCTCACATTGAGAGAGGTGAACTGTATAAATCATTTGTGTCATTTATTTTCACACTTTAAATTCATATCGTTGTTATTGATAGTTTGAAACTACGGGAAGGATTTAGGGATCTTAAATCCTAACGTCATATTCGCGTTCATATAAAGGATTATCGGTATATTATTCCCACCACCATTAAAGTTGATCCGTTTGTTTCCGATATGCGAGGACTAGGACACGTTAGATGCCTTAGGTTTAGTGGTTTATGACACTATTTCTCTTGATCTCCTTCACATTATCATTAAACCCGGCCTATCGGCCATGGCAGCATGGAATCGACTCCATGATAGTTTTCAAGATAACGAAGTTCCAGGCATCAACCTTGAACAAGAATTTTCTAGTACCGCAGATGATTGATTTCCACTTACGCATCATTTATTGTCAATATCAAAAAGAATAAACTGTGTTTGTTACAATAAGCTAGGCGTACTATATACCTATGTATTTGAATAATGACATACAATTATACAAATATACGGGCTAGCCCATGTGGTAAATATTTATTATTGAGCCTACAAGTTATACACGTCTAATACACCCCCTCAGTCGAAGCGGGAGGAGGTCGGACGCTGAGACTATCTCGAAAATTTGTAAACCAAATTAGAGGAAGTCCTTTGGTGAAGATTTTTGCTATCTGATATCGGGATTGATCATGAAGAATCCGAACTTGACCAAGCGGCACCTTTTCACATACAAAATGAATGTCGAGTTCTCGTGTTTGGTTCACTTGGTGTTGAGCCCCGGATTTTGAACAAGTATAGCGTGACAGTATCCTGATACACAAGGGTAGCTTTAGATCGGGAGATGATGAAGCTCGACAATAAGATTCTGTGACCAGCAAGTCTCGGAGACTACATTGGAAACACCGTGATACTCAACCTCTACACTAGATCGTGAGATTGTAGCATGTCGTTTGGAGGACCAAGAAATAAGATTGTCACCTAAAAACTCATAAAAACCATAGGCGAATTTTCTTGTATCGGGGAAACCTGCCCAATCTATATCAGTGTAAGAAGTTAAAGCACAAGTACGTGATTTATATAGATGTAAACCGTAGTCCATGGTACCTTAGATGTAACGAACAATGCCTTTGAGAGCTAGCATGTGATAGGTCATAGGGGTATGCATAAACAAACAAATCTGTTGAACAACATAGGAAATATCATGTCTGGTAAATGTGAGATATTGAAGGGCCCTTTCTAAACTACGAAACAGAGATAGATCATCAAAAGGCCAGAGGCGCTACCCCACTTGGACTTAGTGTCAATGGGGATAGCAGAAGGCTTACAGGAAGCCATGCTGGCACGTGCAATAATAACTTCGGCATACTTCTTTTGAGATAGAAACAAGCCACCGGAGTGATAAGTAACATCAATACCCAAAAAATAACTATGCTTCCATAGGTCTTTCATGGCAAATTCAGCATTCAATTGTGACATACTCCCTCTAATTCAAAACAATTGATTTTCTCACATATCGAGGTAAATCTGTAATCTTCAATTACTCTTTAATTATATTATGAAAAATTAAAAATTAATATTATGAAATTATTTTAAAAGATGAATCCAATGATATAAATTTATGCTTTTTAGAATAAAGAATAATTAGTAATTGATGATCAAAGTTCAATTTTAAAAAAAGTCAAGCGTCAATTGAAATTTTGGATTGGAGGGAGTAATAGACATGCGGAGAGACTCAGAGGAAGCGATGAAATAATATGTATCAACACTCACAGGGAAGATAAACTATTTCGATGTCCTATTTATAGATAAAAAGAGAATGATCGGATTTGGTCTGAGTAAAACCAATAGTAGAAACATAATTTGCAAACCATTGGTACCAGACCTGGGGAGCTTGTTTGAGGCCATAAAGTGACTTGCGTAACATACAAACATGGTAGGGGTGTGCGGGATCAAAGCTTAAGAGGTTGATACATGTAAGCAGGTCTCATGTAAGTCACCGTAGAAAAAAATCATTTTTAACATCAAGGCGATGAGCAGACTAAGAATGAAGGCAAGGAGTTAAAAGCAGTACAAATAGTGGCGGTTCAGCCCACCGAGTTTTGAAAGATAATCCCTCACAATCAATTCCGACTTGTTGAGTTTTTCCATCACTACAAGACAAGCTTTATTCCTCTCAAAAGAGCCATCAGAATTCAGTTTATGACCAAAAATCCACATAGAACGAATAATATTAACACCCGAGGGCCGAGGTACTAAATCCCAAGTATTTTTTTAATTAAAGCATCATATTCATCATACATCTCCATTTTCCAGTTTGGGTCATTAAGGGCATGCACTGGGTTTTTCGGGATAAGGGATGGCGTCGGCGATAAATAAATATTGCGATTTGTCTTGAAAAGAAAATACCATGGATATTGCGAGTGACAGGGCATGAGTTAGACTCATATGGATGGGAGGAGGCAGGGGAGAGTAGGGGAAAAAAATATAAAAATTAGGTCAATATTTTTTTAGGTTTGATTCTGTGAAAGAATATAAGAAACTCTGTGTCTATTACAATAAGCTGAAGCTTCTTGTCTTATACCTGACCGCTAGATAACCCTATACAGTTATACAAATATACGGGCTAGCCCATCTGGTAAATATTCATTATTGAGCCTACAAGTTATACAAGTCTAATAACGAAGAACTTAATTTTTGAATAAATGAATGATAAAATTCTATTTTTTAATAGTAAAAATATAATTTTAAAAAATTTTAAGGGGAGGCGATTAATCCCATAACCTAGTTCCTCCTTGCTTCTGAAATCCGAAGCAAGCTTCTTGTTTCCATGTTAGAGACTCCTTCACATTTATCTTGATTAGGAAAAAAAACTACTGATGATCTATTTTCTTAAGATTGGTTTAGGCAGGATCCAAAATTTTACAAGAACAAAGATTGGCAAATGGTGCTTAAGGATGGATAAATGAAGATCTATAACATTTGTCTCATCCAACGAATATTTTTTATAATTAGCGATGACTTTCATTAATCAAAATCGGGGAAAAATACCCCATACAGAAAGGAAGTACAATATTACATCCATGAAATTACACCCACATACTCGTGTGTAAGAGGATTTATGAAATAGGTCTGAAAGTGGATATTCCTTCAACCCATTTAAAAATATCACTCTAAGCCAATGAGACGTCCAAAACCATAGGCCCACCACCAGCAAAATCTCAGTAGCCTCTTCATGGTCCAAACAACCCATGGTCTAGAGGAGCCCATATCAGAATGATTCAATAACTGTAAAAAGAGCCCTACCCTAGATCAAAGATGATATTTTTTTCTTTTTTTTTAAAAAACCCCACCCACACCGCCCCTTACAAGAATGGGAACCCAGGCCTCTAAGTCCTTTGGAATGCCTCTAACCACTAGGCTGACCGATGTTCTCTAGATCCAAAGATGATATAAAGTGTTGAAAATCAATGAAATTGATTCCCTTTTATTATGCCGTTGCAATAATTGTATCAATTCATTTATCGGGTTGGTTAAATGTGATTCTTGGAACAGTGTTCACCTTAGTAATTGTATATTACTAGTTCGGGTTCTCATGATAATTTAAGGGGGTTATGAGCGATTGCTAGATGCTTTACTCATTAATCGTTATAATAGTAATTGGTCAAATTATTATTATTATACAACTTACTATTATCTGAGCCTAGAAGGTCACACACATACAGTGACGTTGAATTATATTTCATGTATGAAATTAAACTACATTTGCTAAATTGAGAGTTGATTGTAATCAACGAATATTCTCAATTGGGAATTTTACATTGATAATGTAAAATATAAATTGGATGAACCCGAATTAATTAATTAGTCAATTGAATTAATTTGATAGTTAGTTGAACTTGTTAGTAACTTGTTAGTTACTATTAACAACTTGTCAGTGTTTGATTTTACTTAACAATTTAATTAAATCAAACGAATCGGCTCGTTAACGTTCGGTTGGGCTTTAGACTAAATGATGAACCTATATAAAGCGATCCTTATCATTTTAGGTTTCATATAGATTATATGAAACAAAAGAAAAACCTCCATCTCCTCCAAGAATATTTGAAAATACCAAGGAAGAATTGAAAAATTTCTTCTCTTGATTTTCATCGATCCACCCAGTTCTAGCAAACTCAAGTTGTGAGTTCAACCCCTCCTGGTGTGTGCAATTCTAGAGTACCTGCGGTGTTGGACAAACAATTGGAGGAGGATTTCAAGGAGATTCACGTGTGGGCTTCTCGACTTCAAGGTGGTTTTCACTTTATCTTCGGCTACAATGTAAAGCGATGCCGTATTCATATGCATATTATGTGTTTTTAGATTAATTTATGTCATTTGAGATCGAAATATATAAATTTGGTGTTTAATCACAAATGAAATTCATATACCGATTCTAACAAAACGCGCCCCAAACATTCCAGTCTTCATTTTAACCCTTCACCTCCATAAAGAAACTCCACCTCCTTTGTGCTCTGCTGACACACGAGACCATGAAACCCCTTAAGTCCCAAAGAGACCGATCAAGGAGAGTCACCCCCTAACCCTGAAATAACATTTCTACAAGAGATCCATTCTGAGTTGGTGAGGAAAACCAACTATGAAGATATACAACTCACATAGAAAGATTCATGTAAACATATTCTTGGGTTGGCGCGAGGACTTTCGTCTTACCGAATCGAGGAAGCGGTTGGAGGTTTGGAGTTGTGCGAGGCGCATCGTGGGCTTCTAGGTAATGGTTCCAAACTTTACAATCTCTTGTGGAGATCGATAAGAATGTTCTCTAATGTTTACATTTAGATGATGCCACGGCTCTCACGTGCATGGGACCCGTACTTTGAACTTATCGGGAGGTACTTTTCTTCAGTTATGTTCAATTAAGTCTTGAAACTCAAAAGCAGTTCCCTAAGATGCCTTTATTTCTAGAGTCTGTTCACCTGCCTTGCATATGCATTTATGAAAAGGATGTCAGTGGCTAGTGTTTTGTACTACTCTGTGGAGAACTTTCATTTGCGTAACAGTTTTCCAAACCCTTTTGAAATTGAAGTTGTTTGGTATACTATTTGACGCAACATCCCTCTGCTCTGTTATCAGCATTCTTTGTAGCTTGTAGGCACTTTTGACTGTAAAAATATCCTTTTTATCAAAAGACCATTCTGGAATGTCAGGGATGTCCAATCTGTTTAAGGACATACTTAAGATCGACTCACTATCAATAGGGTAAAAAATAGCTCTTATGAAATCAACCTCCCATACCTCTATTTCAGAGTCTATTAATTCTACAACTCGTAGGTGTTTGAACTCCTCAGACATGGGTGTAATGAGCATGCATGTATGTGTATGATTTACCCAGCGTTGTTTCCATACATTTATGCATTTTCCATTTCCTAATGTCCATTTTGTGCCTCTGTTTACAAGGTCTGTCTTGAGATAAAGAGGCTGCGGCAGGTGGCTTTGGCTTATGTCCCGTCTCGGTAGAAATCGGTGTGTGGGGAAATATAAACTTTGTATACTTGAGATAGCTGGCTATCCGGTTCCTTGAGTATCTTCCATGCTTGTTTACACAGAAGGGCTTGGTTGAACTCCTGCATTTTCCGGAACCCTAGACCTCCATCCTCTTTTGCTTTACATAGTGTATCCCAAGACAACCAATGTATTTTCTTTTTGTTGTTCTCCGATCCAGTAGTTAGCAAGAATTGTATCAATTTTTTCATAGATTTGGATAAAGCACTACATTGTAAAGGTGGGGATCGATTGTAAAACTGAAGTAAGAAAGATCTCTTTACCTGCTTTTGATAGGAGTCTTGACTTCCAATTTGCCACTTTGGTATTGACTTTGTCAATGACAGAGTTGAAAGCTTCCTTCTTGGAAGTGCCAATATTGGTAGGAAGACCAAGATATTTACCATGAGAGAGATCTCTAGCATCCCCAGAATGCCAACTATATTTATACAGTGCATATCAACGTTAGAATTTGAATACTTTTGATTATTTTGAACAACTGACTAGGCGGCTTTGATCATGCCTCATATTGGTTTAAGATGCCCTCACTAGAAGTTGTATCCAATAACAATGTATCATCGACAAACATAAGATGGGATAAAGGTTGTAACCGTTCTCCCATATTTAGCCCATTCAATTCTCCTTGAGCGTGCCCGTTCGGTGAGATAAACCCTACGTGTAATACCCATTGCAAAATGTGTGTGTGTGTGTGTGTGATATGTGTGTGTGTGTGATATGTTTGATGGCAATTTGATTAATTTACCACTCATACTATCAAGATGTATCTTTTTAGGAAGCTCTCATAAGAACTCCAATGTTAAGGCGTGCTTGACACGAAGTGCAGGATGGGTGACCCGGTAAGGAAGTTTTCTCGGTGAGCACGTGAGTGAGGACAAAGCGTGTTGGAAAGATTTGTGGTGGTTTGTGAGCCAGTCCATCCAAATCCTAATAACGCCTGACCGGTGCGCCAGGCGTTACAAATGGTATCAGAGCAAAGCCGTCCGGAACTGTGGGAACTAAGTGCTATGCGGCGCAAAGTGCGGGACACCTCTTGAGGCCGTAGGAGCCACCTCTAGAATCTCACACGGATGGTACGGTCCTGGATGTGTTGTGGCTCAACGAGGACGTTGAGTATTTAAGTGGGGGAGGTTGTAATACCCGCCCAAAAATGTGTGTGTGTGTGTATGTGTGTGTGTGTGATATGTTTGATATGATTTGATTGATACTACTCATACCACCCGAAGATGCATCTTCTTTTAGACTCGTCCTATAAGAACTCTAATGTTAAGCGTGCTTGACACAGGGCCAATTCTAGGATGGGTGACCCAGGAAGTTTCTCGGTGAGCCGTGAGTGAGGACAAAAACGTCTTGGAAAGACCCTTGAGTAGTTTGTGAGGCCGGTCCATCAAATCTAATAGCGTGCCCGACCCGGTGAGCCGGGCGAGGCGTTACTACGTGCATAAAATAAATAGGTAAGGTGACAAAGGGTCACCTTGTCGAAGTCCTCTTCCCAGTCTAATGTATCCCATTTGTTCGCCATTGATAAGTAAGGAATATGAAACAGATTCAACATATGTCATAATCAGGGTCACCCACTTTTGTTCTAAAGCCAAGTCGAATAAGCATTGCCTTTAAAAAACTCCCTCTATCGGTCATAATAAACTTTAACCATGTTCAATTTAGTAGACATATATATAACCCTCCTTCGCTCTATACGCTTAATCATGTTGAGCCCTAAAAAAGCAAATAAATGTTATCGCGTGATAGAACGGTTCGGAACAAAAGCACTCTGCGTATCAGAGATAACATATGATAAAACAATTTTGAGTTTTATTGCAAAAGCTTTGGAAATAATTTTGTACGTAGTGTTATAGACACATTCATTACGTGGGTCAACACCTTCCCCCAATTCTGGACATTGCCTTATTAGATGACCCAGCAATCGACATTTGAAACAAAGATTAGGCAACCGTTCATATGCCAAATACCCAACAACAACCTTATCCTCCACTTGAAACTGGACCAATCTCCTCAAATCTTGTAATACGTTCACCCCAGATTTGATTCGGAAAAATCTAGATCCGCCTTTTCTCACCATAGTTCAACTTCTTCACATTGCTGAAAAGCCTCGCCAAGCTTGTTGGCCACCTCCCATGTGAAAAAACTCCGGTTTTAAACCCCTCACTTGGATCCAAAAAATACAATTGTCAAACGGGAAAGTTAGGGGATCCTCACCTCTGGACCAATCCTTCATGATAATGAGATGACTATCAAAACACCATGGGCCAGTTTCCATGATTCGTTTCTTCTCCGAGAGAGAAGGAAATAAAATATGCAGTATCGGTCCCGTGATCCTGGATATTCTATTTTCTTGACAATTCCATGCCTTTGACAAAGCCAATTTCATTCCTTGAATACTCACAAAGGATTATTTGAGAGACATAACTTTTGCGTAAACCCTAAGTTCACACTCGATGAGTCCTTCATTCAGATCTTCTTCTTTCAACTGAATAGGCCTCCTCTCCTAATCTGATAACTTGCATTTAAGGAGGCTCCTAATGATGGATGCATCCATGATTCTGAGAAAGACACAAGAAATAGGCAAAACAATAGGAAATGATAGTAATAAATCAACTTTAAGTCTACAATATCATTATCCATTAGACCTATGCTATTTATACAGCACAATGGTAGCATAAAATCCTCTATCAAATCCTGCCATCAAACCCAAATCCTCCTACTGATATTTACGAGATCCGTCATTAACCACGACATTCTCCGATTGATCATGGGTAAATCTGACAATAACCACCACCTCTCCCTCGTGATTTCATTTGGATCTGACATATAAGACCCATGGACGAAACAAAGATCTTGCAAAATAACCAAAAGAATCACCAAACAAACAGCAAAAAATCCGGGGACTTAATCAGAGAAGGATAAAAGAAAACAAGATCACCGTTATGGAAGGAGAACGGATTCTAGTGAGGTTTGATATGATATGAGTCTATGATCTGATAGGCCTTGAGATACGTTTTTTACCAGATTTTGCTCTAGAGAAAATCTGGAGAGAAGTTTGCTCTAGAGAGAAGTTTTTTCTCATCCAACGAATATTGAATAATCTTTTAATCTTCATGATATTCGTCAAGTCGTGTTAGTATATTGATTGCCAATTCTTGTAACTAGTTATATGTGCACAGTCTTGCCTGTGCAAATTATTTTATTATTTTTATAATAAAATTATAATGAAAAAAAAAAATTTAAAAAAAAACTTAAAAGAAATAAGATGAAAAGGTTACCATGGAGAAAATAAAGATAGAGGACTGTGAAACAACTTTTTATTTTCTCTTGGTGATAATTACGGAGTACGTAGTAGATAATATTTATAGTAGTAGTTTATGGAGAATTTATCTTGTTAGACGGTTACACCATGAAGAAGTTACTATGAAAATTAAAATAAAAAATTATCAAAAGGGTAAAATAGGAAATACATTAATTTGGCTTCACTTTGTAACCGCCAATCCACCCCTTGCACATTATATATAGTATAGATAATATTATCCTAGTTGTCTGTTAAAGCTAAATGAACAATCTATAAAATAAAGGATACTATTCAAATAATAACAACTAGTTATATGTACTGATCTTGTCTGTGCAAATTATTTTATTATTTTTATAATAAAATTATAATGAAAAAAATTAATTTAAAAAAACTCTAAAAAAATAAGATGAAAAAGAAAGTTACCATGGAGAAAATAAAGATAGGGAGCGTAAAACAAGCTTTTTATTTTTCTCTTGGTTATAATACAGTATTAAATTGGTAAGATAATATTTATAGTAGTAGTTTATGGAGAAGTTGTCTTGTTAGGCGGTTACACTATGAAGAAGTTACTATGAAAATTAAAATAAAAAAATTTATCAGGAGGGTAAAATAGGAAATACATTAATTTGGCTTCACTTGTAACCGTCAATAGAGCTTAGGCAGTATATAGTATAGATAAATATTCTTTCCAATGTTTTTTACGTTTTCGCATATTGAGGTGAAATTTTGACCATCAATTATTCTTAATTATATGATAAAAAATTATAAGAAAATAATAATATGAAACTATTTTGAAAGACAAATCTAATAATATAAATTATATACTTGTTAGAATAATTAATAATTAATTTAATGGTCAAAGATACTCGATATACGAAAATGTAAAAAAAAAAAATAGGAGTATATAAATGAAATGAGAAGTAAATCACATATGTCATAGATTTATAAAAAATCATATACACCTTGCTTTATTTTTGTGAGGTGGGACTACATACCACCAACTACACCAATAGAACCACTACCAAATTAAACCCCCCCAAGTAGTGATGCACAATAACTCTTGATCTTCATTGAGAAAAACTGTTGAGAAAATGGAGGATCATCACAATTATCATCATTATTGCCTTGAAGCATGGCTTTGCAGCAAACATCCCTGACTTTGGTATCTTCCCCAATAGTAAACTTATATACTTCATCAAGGCATCCTTCTGTATTAGCAACAACAGGCAAACATGGATACTGTTTACCTTGTGGATGATAACTTTCAGTTTGATCTGATGATGATGATGGAAGATTGCGTGCCAAACAAGGTGGGGAATGTATCAAAATGGATGCTACCAAGCTCAAGAATACTAAGATTGTGTAGGATGAAGGTGGTTTATAAGCCATACTATCAAGCTTGTCTCCCATTAAGTTGTATGATTAGAAAATGAACTTTACGGGTTAGTTAAGATTTGATGAAATAAAAGTTAAAGAATGTTTGTTGTTGCAAAAGTTTGAGTCTATTTATAATGATTTCAAGAATTCCAAATTTGTAAATATTTTAGAACTGACTATTACTCACTTTCATTCTATGAGTGTCTACATTCACTCTTTTTCATTTTTCATAACATATATATTTGGCCACATGCATTTTCAAAATTATTAGAGGTATTATTAAATATTATTGTCATTTGATAGATTTAATAGTAATTGTGATATGATGTAATTATATTAAGTCTATGATTTATAATTATTAATTATCTAGAATAAAAGAGATGTATTACAACTACTATCCAATCATAATAATATCTTTAATAACATATCAAAATAGTACCGAATCATAATATTGTCTATCATATAAATAAACCCACTTTAACTATTCTTGAACAAATGAAAATTTATTTCGTTCTTTAATTTTTTTTTCCGAAATGATTCTTGATTTTTAATTAGAATGTTAAATTGTAAGCATCTTGCTTACAAGAATAAGATGGTAATTGCAGCTTTTTAATTTAAATATATAAAAAATAAATTCCACTAATTACATTCCTTTTATAATAGAATCCTACCAACCCCTATTAATTATATTCCTTTTTGTAATATAATCCTATCAATAAATATTAGTTTTTCAAAATAGTTTATATTTATTTAATACAAAAGAATGTGTGCTAAATATAGTATACCGTGTTCTTGAGGAAAATGGTATTTCATTAGAAATTATCCATACCATACCTAAAAATATATGATATATCAAAAATGAGTTAATTAGTGAAATGATCCCAAAATAGTGGAGCAGATTCTTGAATTGATCAAAAAAATTGAAAGTAGGATTTAGTCGCGATAGTAGCTTAAAGGTTGTAATTTAATCCTTCATCAATGATTGTCAATTATTCAATGACTTTTTGTTTCTGCACCAAATTCGATTGAATAAAATCTCAAGATCTTCGGCTTGATACCATGATAAAATATAAGATTACAAGTAGGTGTGCTATTTATAGGCAAATAAGTTAAACCTAATATAATTAGGTTACATTTAATAATAAAACTAACCTAATGAATAATACTTTCTTCTTGCTCGATATGCACAACATTAATGTCAAGGGAGCATGGGCACTATATTGGACTCGTCGAGCAATACGTATAGGACTCGTCGGACAATAGGCTGTCGGGAAATGCCATTATTTTCGAATGCAGTCGATTTAAAACAAAGGGAAACGCCTTTCTTTTCGAATCAAAGATCAATTGAATCTGACACATATTTGGATCCCAAACAATAAAAAAAAATTGTTATAGGGTTACCTAGGCGTTTGGGTTCAAATAGACATTATATTCGGGAAAAATTTCATCATAATAAAATTTAGCAATTTACAGTAGATCGACATTGAAACCATTGTGATGATATAAAATAAGGTATCCAGACGGCGGAGGCTATGTGAGACCGCATGAAAATAATTTCACCGACGGAGGTCTGCCTTGTGGTTCATTCTCACATCGCCCTCCATTCGTAGTAGGCGAAACGGAAGGAGCATCTTATAGCAAATACCAAATCAAATTGTCCATGATCCAAAGCTAATAATGGCATAATCTTTATTCTCAATAATCCTCTACTGTATGTCGTATCATTTCACCATAAAATCTCATAACATTACAAAAAAAAGCGCATGGTACTGGAAAGCAATTTTAGAATAAACTGATATTATATGAACGCCGGAGATATTAACTAAAAAAAAATATAAATTGTCAGTGGATGGCTATGTAATGGTGGTAAGTCACCCGCCATGCAGCATAAACTTTTATTTTTCTCAAGATCTTGGATCGACATCGAGATAAAATATTTTCAATTATAGGTACCACTATTTATAGGCAAATAAACAATGTAGGGAAATAATGATTCTTTGTATAAAATAATAAGTTTATAGTACAATTTATATACAATAGCTAATGGGCTTTCTATACAAATACTAGGTCGAAATACGAGGTCGAAATCGGGAGAAGGTCGGGACTTTGCTTTGAACTCCTACTAACTCTACATGTCAAAACGTCGGGACATGGAGTCGGGACCTATAACTCCCGACCATGTCCATTTTCTTACAAAATAACACACTCCCCTCGAGTTGGAGCCCTTAGAAGATCACAATTGCCTTGTTCATCAAAATATCAAATTCGCGCCTCGAAGACTTGTAGTAAAGATGTTTGCAAGGCGTGAAGAAGTGGAGACATGAGAAGCAAAATAGTCTCCTCTTGAATAACATCCCGAATAAAATGACAATCAATCTCGATGTGTTTGGCTCATGGAAAACAAGATTGTAAGTCAAATGTAAGGTGGCCGACTATCTTTACTATACACTGAACACATGGAAGTATGATCGATGCCCAAACATGCGGTAATCCCCAATGACACGTCAGGCTCCTGAGGGGCGCCCAATCGTCACATAACCGGACAATCTCAAGTCGAGAATCATTTCAAGTAATAGAATTCACGACCGGGCGAATTCTTGAGGAAACGATACTACTACAGTCTTTGCATTCAATGGTCCTCTCTGGCTCACATAAGCGAGAAAAAGATATGCAACATAGGCAATATTAGGGCCCAGTATAAGAGAGATAAATCAGCCTCCCAACCAAACGCCTATACTTCTCCCCTACGCTAACCGCGCACTAACAGATGAGCCAAGTTTATGATTTGGTTCCATGGGAAAAGCTGCAGGACGACTACCCAACAAACCACACTCATTAATAATGTCCAAAGCATACTTTCTCTGACATAAAGAAATTCAGTGGCGGCTCCTCCAATACCCAAAAAATAGTTTAGGACCTAGATCTTTCATGTGAAACAAAGAGCGATATACTTCTTGAAATTATCCATTGTAGTCAAATCAGTGCCAGAAATAATCATATCATCAACGTATACAAGAACGAACAAGCGGAATACCATCACGAACATAAGAGAATAAAGAAAGGAATCCGGCGGGCGAGTAAACCCATAAGAAATCAAAGTTGTAGGTAGTTTAGCTAACCAACAACGAGTGCCTATTTAGTTCATACAATAACTACGCGAGACGACAAACTTTGTTGGGTTCACTATGATCAAAACACAGTGGAAGTTTCATATATACCTCCTCATGTGGAGATCTCCACGCAAAAAAATATTATGCACGTCCATCGTGTAGTATCTACCCTCGAAGCATTGCAACAGCTAAGAATGTTGACGGTAGCCATCTTAGCTCACAGTGCGAATGTATCATAATAGTCAAATCCGCCCGTTACGATGATTACCAAATACCACAAGTCTCGCGCAGGGCCGCTCAGCTCCATCCGAGTTGTGCCAATCTTGTACACCCATCGGCTCCCTAGAGCCTTCTTGCTTGGAGGTAAGTCAACTAGACTCCACGTGCCATTATCCTCCAAAGCACGTATCTCACTCAACATAGCTGCACACCAACTTGAATCCTTCGATGCCTGAAGATAGGATTTAGGTTCAACACCTGCAGTAATAGCAGCAAGAAAACCCTGTGTCCAACAAAAAATAAGTCATAACTCCAAACAATGTTAAAGAGGATCTGAAATACATGAGATAGGAGGAAGCAATTGAATCTTGACGGGGATGGTTCATCACATGTCACAAAGTCTACGAGATGTGCGGGGAGTAGAAGCGAACCCTATGTCCCTACCAGTGAGTCTACGATAAGTGTTTATTATATAGTGTTTGAGGCCCTAATTACGTAGGCGTGTTATTTTTGCGCCCAATCCGATATAATTTGCACTTGTTTCGTTTTATTTGAGTTTAGGCAATTATCGGTTAAAGTAAAGGAATCGGCGTTGAATTGAAATATGAAGCGATCCACTAAAATTTATATGAGTCATGATCCAAGAATAAAGGATTAAGCATTAATATTAGGTTATGGCAACCTATAAAAGAGGAGGAGTTAGAGTAAAAAAGGGACATCTCTGAATATCTAGAAAAAGAAATCATCATCTTTGTTGGAGTTTTTTGGCACACCATTGGGAGCTGGCAAGAAGCAATTGAGAAGTTAATTACCATTGGAGTTGATTACTTTTAATTGGTTCGAATAATTCTAATTCAAGATATTTTTATTATTAAGGATGAATGCCATTAATTTCATGTATTTATTTATGTCTTTTATTATGAACTAATTTTATTATTAGTCAGGACCATGATGTAGTTGGATCGGATGATTTGATTTTCTTGGAGTTAATTTATTTCCTAGTTTAAATAGTCGATTATTGTGCATAATTAGTATTTAATATCTTGATATCAATATTAAGTCGTTCATATAAGTGATTAATTGCTAGAAATAGGGTTGTCACTTACGAATTAATAATCAGAACACATGTTTCAATTACCATAGAGATATAGGTAATGCCATGTGCAATTTAATAAGCATATGTTATTAAAAAGATCTCCTATTTTAAGCTATCATAGAGATATAGTTAGTTTCTTAGGAGACTTAATTGGTGTTAACTGAGAAGTAATATCTATCGTATAGGAATGATTTTGTTTTGACTTAATAAATAACTACTTGCGGAGTAGTTGAATCGGCCCGATCGATGAAATCGTGTGTCTGACTATGTAGAATATTAACTAAGATTCACTTTTTGTGCATTCATTTAGTATTAGCTAATTTAATTGCTTAGTCAATTTAGTTAAGTAGTCTAGATTTAAATGTACTCTTTAATTATTATTAGTTGAGTGGGATTAAGAAAAAGACCTAGTATTTAGTATATTGGAATTTGTGAGGCGATACTCGTTCTTATTCATTATATTACTTGACCGCGACCCTAGGCCGGAACACGTAAATTGGTGTTGTAGGTCTCGGTCACTTCATTACGGAACCAACGGCCACCTCGGTAGCCATCGTCCATCCTCACCGAACCCGGCTTGGTGTCGAGACCTCGGCCTCCCTGGTAATGCGGCGGCAGGTCGAGCAGCGATGCTACTACATGGGCCATCGGTTCGGCCTCACCTAAATCGAACCGGCGGCTACTACGTGACCATGGTTCGGATGCCACCACCAGTGTGTAGTCTCTTCTGTGTGTTCCATCATAATCGACACCCTCAAATGGAAATTCTTTCTCATAGAAGAAACAACATCCACGAGACACAAAGTATTCACGGCTTTGAACATGGAAATAGCTTCCACCCCTTTTATGGATGGATAACCAACAAACACAGCGTCAAGCTACGGTAGCAAACTTATCACCTTTGGGCCATGAGTCATGACCATATAAACACCCAAAGACTCTCCTTCATCATAAGCAGGGAGAAACAACGTATAATATCTCATAGGGGTATTTAAAAGCCAAAAATACTAGAAGGGGAGTTCGATTAATTAATATACAACCCCAGCGCTCCTCACCCAGACTTCGATAGGAAGATGTCCATGGCTTGTAAAATAAGACCCACAGATAAAATGTGACGATGTCTTTTTTCAACTCGGCCGATACATTATAGAGTACCAACACGGCGGTTTGAAACTATCCCCGAGACTAGAAAAATAAGGTTTCAGGCAATGAAACTCTGTGTCGTTGTCACTTCGTACACGACACACCTCACCCCCAAACTGTCTTTTAATCATGGAAATGAATCTAAGAAACACATAATACACTTTAGTCTTATCATGCAACAAAACAACCTACACAACACGCAAGAAATCATCAACTAAAGTAAGGAAAAAACGAGCACCACAAGAAGACGTAACCCGATAGGGTCCTTAAAGATCACAATGAATTAACTCAAAACAACAAGCGGTTCTATTATCTTGTCATAAAAAAATATCACGAGTGCATTTGGCTTTATGACAAATCTCTGAGATTATAGGTAAATGTAAACTAGCCCTACTAAAAATGGTAAATATGATAATACTTTCTCTGGAAGGGTGCCTAGTCTACTATGCCATAACTGCAGCTTTCTGTTACTTGCCCGACCGCAGTTGCCACATATTTACGAGTTCTTTGAAATAGTATAGTCCACCCTACATTCACCCGCTCAATCGCTATCTTGGTAGTTCGGTCACGAAAACGCACAAAGTATGAGTAAATGAGATATCACATGAACAATCATCCATCAATTTAGAAGTAGAAATAAGGTTGCAGCTCAAGGTAGGAACATAAACAACATTCTGAGGTAATAGTATCACGAAAACCAAGCCCACGTCTCATAGCATGAATGACACTACTATCATGCAAAACCACGAGAACCACAGGGGCCCTCATACTTGATCAAATAAACATGCGAAATTACTGTAGCATGAAGTGGCCTCAGTATCGATAATCTAAGGTAGTAAAGATCTCGCGCCTATCATAGAGTTGTCCAAGGTATAGTAGAGAACTTGTACCAAAGACTCATGAGTTTGTTCCATTGATCGAGAGGAAAGGGCGAGAACTCCCTCTAAATGCGCAACCACCGAACCTGCATCACCCCCTTATTTCTTCGCCAGCATAGCTGCGGCGGAGATGTACGGCGGACAAAAAATGGTGCCGCTGTTGTATCACGGGCAGTGCAACGGCCCCCACGAGTTCCTTGAACACGCCCGTACAAGCGAGGCTAGCGCGGGTCTACCATCACCCCAGCTTCCTTGATATCTCCCATAACGGAAGCACCTCCGAAAAAAAAGGAATAGATCTATGCAAAGTAGGATCAATGGTGTTCATCACCTATTGCACCAACGTAGCCTACAACACCTGCCACGCCTCAAGAGTAAGCGAATCTGTAGGCTTCGCCTCAAACCATTAATAAAATGTAACTTCTGCGAAAAAAAAAGGGATAAAAAAGAATGGACTTTGACCATTCATCATAATTGAAACCTAGAAACACAACTGGAGTAATAACCAGCCCTGGTAAATCTTGATTACTGAGATAATAGAGGGAAGTTCTATCATCAAGAGGATTTTCGGAGGGGTTAGTCGAGAACAGCCCCACCGCCTGCGGTGGAGTTATCGGCCATGAAGAAAAAAAAATTAGGGTTTAGATGATGAATATTGGCTCTGTACCATGTAGGAAATAATGATTCCTTGTATAAAATAATGAGTTTAGAGTACAATTTATACACAATAGCTAATAGGCTTCCTATACAAACACTAGGTCGAACAATACAAAATGCTAGATCGAAATACAGGTCCGACATCGGGAGAAGGTCGGGACTTTGGCAAGTCCCGAACTCCTACTAACTCCACATGTAGAAAGATCGGGACATGGGTTGGGACCTATAACTCCCGACCATGTCCGAGCTACTAAACCAACAATTAAACCTAATATAATTGGGGTAGACCCAATAGTAAAACTAATCTAATATGAATAATACTTTCCGCTACTTGCTCAATAAAAGATTCAATTATTCTGAAGCGGCAGAATCAATGTCTCCTTCCATGAATTTTATTTAGCGGAAATTATAAATAAAAATTTAATCATTTTCTTTAATAAAAATGAATCTTTTGATCCTTTTACGTATTAAAAAGTTTAATCATTTCATTTCTTTTGGCGGGTAGTATTTTGATGTTTTTGTATGAAGTAAAAGTTTCATTTGTTGAGGGTTGAAAAAGGTCTGTTGTTGGTTGTCACTGCACATTTGAGGGTTGAAAAAGAGGTATTTGTTGGTTGTCCTTTGTCTATTGTAGTTCAAATGTAAGTTAGAGTGCTATTAAGATTTTGTATTATTAAGATTTTTAAATGACTTATTTTGCACTTTTTTAATTGTTATAGGTTTTTTTTAGCTATTTTTAAGTTCTTATAGGCCAATTTACAAAAGTATATATATATTATTATACTCCGTAATTCTTATGTTATTGCATTATAAAGTTTAGCATTTGTGAATACAGTTAACGCAATATACACATGTTGAGCATAGTATCTTGTATCTTAACAAAATAAATTTTATTAAGATTCTTAATAGAATCATAACCGGACTCTCTTGTACCTCTTAGTAGTCGAAGTTTTGTGGTGGAGCTCAAAATTGCCACTTTTTATTGAATAGGAGTAGAAGGGAGAGTCCATTTTGAAATCATGAAACTCTAAAATTTGATTAGATTACATAAAGGATTTTAATTTTTTGCTTTAATATTTTTATGCGAAATGACTAAAATAACCTTTAAAAATATCCCATTTGACCCTTTAAAATAACCCTCTAAGGCTAATATTTTAATTTTTGCTTTAATTTTTTAATTTTTAATTTTTAATTTTTTGCTTTAATTTTTATTGAATAGGGTTTAGTCGATTTCTTGGATGGAAACCAATCTAGTACACTTTGCAAACATAAGTGATCGACTTGGACAATTTGTAACATAAATAATCAACCGTTGACATGAGTAAACATAGATGATCGTTCATGTTGTGAAACCTAATAATTATTGACTCAAGAAATTACTCGTTATTTATGCGTTTTTTAATCATAGATACATACATAACCATATACTAAGCTCAAAATATAAACGGTAAACCACCCAAAGTTACTACTTCCATCCTTAAAAGATTGTCAAGTTTGCCTTTTCATGGTCAAGATTAACAAATTTTACAATCTTGATTGACATTCAAAACTTTGATTTGAATCAAAATTATCAAGTTAATAGTAAAGTATATTGAAAATACTACATATTGATATATTTTTTCCAAACAAATATATAACACATTAAAAAGTTATTTGAGTTCAAAATTGAAAAAAGTCAACTCATTAAAATTAAAATGTGATAATTTTTTATGTAGACGGAGTGAGTACCATTTAAATAATATTATTGAACAAATGAAGTATTTAAAAATACCGTAATACAGTAATAATGATTCGTTGATTGAAATTTTATATGACCCAAGTCTTGTTTCATTAAAGATACAATAAAACTTTTAAAGTTAATCAATCATAAGTGATTAAAAGTGAATGATTCTCTATTTTCATAAATAATACGGAGTACTAATTATACATGATTGCATGAATCTAGGAAGTGTTTATTATTCATGGTCGAGTTATAGTGTGTCCCTAAACAATCTTACAATGTTACGGCATGTTCAATTAGTAAAAAAGTGGTTATTTGTTGGCAGCAACTACGACTTTCTTTGGTATAGATTCGACTCCTCTAATAGAAGTTAAGCAACCCCGTATGAGTTGATTTATGAAAAATTATCGATACAGCAGTCGGTTAAGACACATCCACGATTCGCTACGTATGCATTTCGAAACGTAAGTAACATATAACTTGCCTTTAGGTTAAAGGTTTTAACATTTTCCAAAACAATCTAACAAACGAAATAATTTAATATATTGTCCCCGGAATTGAGTTTTCTTAGACACTTACCTTTTGATCGATGACTAATATGCAATAGGAGTAGGGCCAGTTTGGAAATTCGGTTTTTAATTTTCTTTATAAAATAGGCAAGATCAAATTATATCTAGGTGCCTTATTTTCTTTGTTTTTCCTTCTTTGTTTTCTTTTTTTTATATTAGACTTGCATTGAATCTATTTAATTTTGAAATTGATTTAGATTTTGTAATCAATCCATCTATAAACATGTCATTTTTAAGCAAATTTAAAATCCATCAAAATACTCTCAAATCTTCAAATAAATACGAAAATATCAAATTAATTTTCACCAGCACTTAATTTCATTTAAATTGTATGGTATACCATTTGTATTTTGGGTATGGTATGCATCAACAGTACTAAAATATCATTATATTTTTACTAATGATATGCACCAGATTTAGACAATTCCTTATTAATTTGATTGTAACCAGTAATATTTTTTATACTTGAATATGCTAATAATATCATATTGATATCTAAGTATGGTATGTAACACCATCACTAAAAATATCATTATAATATGATGGTGTTGTTACATAAGACGATGTGAAAAATTATATGTGATTATGTTTGAAATATCATTTCTATTATGGGTATGGTATGTAAAAGTAGTACTGAAATACCATCTGTTTTTTAATAATGGTATACACTAGTTTTATTAAGGATACAAGCAGGACTATATCAGAGAATGGTATAAATAGAATAAAAAATAACATATATTGTAAAGAAAATTCCCTAAACATTCAACACATCAATTTTCATTTGTTTTTTCAACTTCTTGTTCTTCAGTTTCTTCCGATCTTCTACCACATACTTCCTCATCTCTCTCATCTCTTGAGTTAATCTCAGTCTCCATGATGGTGGATATTGGACGATGGTTGGTGTGCGCTCATTAGCTAAGGTATCCAAAACACAAAACACATGTCAATAACATTGTCATGTATAATGATTATGTGGTATACCATTGTATACATAGATATGGTATTTTATAAAATAAACCGACTCTGCACTCACTTGAGTAGCATTCAAACCACATAAATATAATCATATTCTCATATATAATATTACATTAATTGTTATGGAATTCAAAATGCACTTAATAAAATACCTCCAACTAAAATAATTTCACGTGCAGTAATATCATATTCATATATGGTATTATATTCATCAAAACAAATATAATTATATTCAAGAATATGGTATACCAATTTGTAAGGATACATGATATTTTTTGTGACATAATAAAAATTATTATATGCATTGATATGGTATTGGATAATATAATATCAAAGTAATTTTTATTTTATATGAGAATATGTATCTTCCATCAATTTGTTGTGGGTATGGTATATATGTATTAGCGGTGCATTAATATAGTCATACATGGTATTATATTAATCACTTGAGATACCATTACATTCAAGAAGTTGGTATATCGAGCATACTTGAACACTAAGCAATTCTTAGAATAATCAAATCAAGTCATCTTCATCAACAACACTACATTAGAAAATCATAACACTTGATTCACGAATTCACACCCTAGGTTTCAAGCATCATCATACAAAACTACAATAAATTGATTTAACAAATAAACTTTAAAAATAATTACAGGTAACAACAATAACATCACACATCTAATATTGCATCAAACGAAATGCAGTATAATCCAAAGCAATTCAACCATGTTTTGTCAATTTCAACATGGTATTTTACTTTAAATTGAAAAAAAAATCCAAGGCGAATTAATTACTCTAATGATTCAAAAAAATTACCTACTTCTATTTTTTCTATTTTTTACCATTTTTTATTCAATTTTTGTAATTTCGGGTTTGATTATTGCTCTTTAGCAATTTGCTTCAATGGAGTTTTATTCTTACATATTTTCTGAAAATTTGTGAGTATTTTTTTGGGTTTAGGAAGTTTTAATGTTGGTATTAGTATTTAATGAAATATATTTATTACAAAAAGAAAACTAATTAATAGGAGGATTAATATTAACATTTAATGAAAGATCTCCATTACAAAAAGAAACTAATTAATAACGTGCAATTATCATATTATCCTTATAAACATCATGCTTACAACTAAGAGGTAAATATCTAAATATAACTCCAGAATCGATGTGCATCTTAAGAAAATGATTTTAATTTTGTTCCCCTAGAATTGTTGGGCATCCTTTGATTTAAATATTTTTAATTTTGTCCTAGAATCGATGGGCGTCTTACCAAATGATTTTTAATATTTTGTCCTACGATTGATGGGCATCTTTTGTCCACCCTACATGTGCATGGATATGATCAACCTTCATCATAACAAATCGACATTAACAATTCTCCAATCACTAGCACCATGAATAAAAATTAAAATCCAACACATAGTTTAATTAATAAAAAATTAAAGTGTTAAATATCAATTATTTCGCTGTCATAGAGTGTGAGTTTATTTTCATAAAGAGCAATTGAAACATATTAAGCAATTAATTCATCTGTAATATTTCAGACAGAAATCTCAAAGATGGATAACCTGGCGGTTTCACAATTTTAGTATAAAAATTAAAGGTTGAGATAGTCTGGACAACGTGTAAGTGGAAGCTTTATGTAGTTTGTCCTAGGTGAAGAAACGTTACGTGTCAACTATTTATGCCCGCACTTAGTTGTCATGCAGTTCAGTTGATGAAACGGCTCAGTAATTTGTCGTTTTTTATATATTCTATGAATTGGTTGGGTTTATGAATGCTGAGAGCACATGGATTCAATATCTTTATCTCATTCTGTTGGCGGTAGTTAAAAACTTAAAATAGATTTAGGAAAATAGGGGGCAGTTTTGTACTCCGTAGCTATCTTTTATTTTTATTTTTTAATAAGGAGGTTTATTTTTTCTTGAATCCTGTGAAGCACGGGCGAGATCTAAATCCTGGCACATTCAAGCCGTCCGTTTAGTCTTTCAGATTGGCCTGATAATCTCAAAGATGTCGTTCCCGAAATTCGAACCCACACAATACCTGCTCAACTTTACTTCGCCGGGAGCTTTTACCAATTACTCCACCTTAGGGGTTCGTAGCTATCTCTCATTCATACAGAAGTGTTGGTAAAATGTGGAATGAATAATACGGAGTATGTATTTATTTAAAAAAAACTCATACGTGAAAAAATTACACGTTTGATACATGAAATGCTTATAAAACAATGAAATGCTTATAAAACAATACAATAAGTGTTTTATGCATATTATTTTTGTAAAATAATATTTCTTAAAGTTAATAAGTTGGGTCGAATTTGAGTTTTTATTCAAAAATACGAACATATGATATTACGAGTATAATAAGGATAGTATATCAATTCAATAATGAATAATTTTAAAAATATTTGATGAAATGTTGTACGAAATAAATGTTCTGATGAATTCATGATATCAATATAACTATATAATTGAGAAATACTTAATGATATAGCCCACTTGTATTGTTTTAAATCAATAATTTATTTATATAATATTAAGTTTTCATCCCAATAAAAAATATATAATTCGATAATAAATATCAATCACTTATTATTTAGCAAAATAAATGAGCAAATTTATTAGAAAACGATTAAATACTCATTACATATTTTATTATTAGGAAAGTTTGACTTTACATAAAAATTAATGAATTTTAAATTTATGTCTCAAATATTATTTTCCTTCATTTAGCTAGTTCTTAAATCAGTCAAAATAGAATGATTTAGAGGTGGAAATTTATGATTTATTAAGCTTTTTGTTCATTAACGGTTTATTAATGATAAAAAATATAAATTATATCATTTTATAATATATTTTCTTATTCTTTTGGTACATTTTAGCTAATACGTACCATTTTTTCAAAAAATAATTCATTAATATCAATTATATAAGCTTATTTTTAACTTTTAGGTAATCTGTACCAATTTGTTCAACGAATTTTGGTACACATTCTAATTAAGTGTATAGGATAATTTCGATACACTTTTTTTTTTAATTTTTTCAATAATATCATCTTAAAATGATATATTTTAATAATGTATACTATTTTGATATTGAAATTAAATACATATAAAGATCATTAATAAACCGTATCATTAATTAAGTGTAACCCTTATCCAATTCAATTCTATTTTGTGTAAAAATTAAGAATCTACCAAAGAATTGACCGGCCTTGATTTTAACACCTATAAATACGATGCTTTATCAGACATCTGTTTCCCAATCTGGAAAAAAGAACTACCGAACTTTTTTGTTTCAATTTAATTGTCCACACAACTAATTAAACACCTCAAAATACAAGAAAATGGCTTCAACAACTTCTCGCCGATCATTTAGTGGACCGGTCGTCCGGTCCATTTCGCCAACTCGACATTTTTCTTCGTCTCCATCCAATTCTTCTTCGATCAACACGACTTTCCAATCATCACTCCGGTTCAGCTTAGACCGGACCGGCCGGTTAGAGAGTTCCCCGAACCGGTCCATTACGCACTTGCCCAATAAGGGCCACGTGATGTGCAAAAAACCGGGCGGCCCAAGTCAGCGGAGTAATTGCACGTGTTCCCCTACAAATCATCACGGGTCTTTCAGGTGCAGGATGCACAAGAGCAATAATAACGTTAATAAAACGACGTTATATTGCTCGAATAAGGTGAGGCGTTCGGCTATGGCGAATTCGTTGGTGACGATCGGAGCTGTGGATGGTGTTGATGTGGTTAAGAGATCATTGGCGTCCCTTATTCGTCCTTCGTCACATCAGCTTCGCCGACGAGAGAATTTCCAGAGGCGACCAAGTAGACTCTCCTACATGCATGTCCCCAAAACTCTAAATTAGGATGTATAGAGAAATTTGTGTTCGGATTTGATATATATTGGAAGGTCTACAGGATCCTCCATTTGTGTAAATATTTTTAGAGAAGTACTTTGTGTAAATATTTTTATAGAAGTACTTATAAGATTGTTGTCATGCTTAATACAATCTAATGTTGCAATTTCAATGGTAATTGAATTGTTGAAAATGACAGAATATCAAAACATTGCCGTTCTGGAATTTATTTTCTCGAAATGATTCTTGTTTTTAATTCGAGAACTTAATTCAATATACTAGCTATCGATACACAGTTCAGCATGTACAAATTTGTTGATGTATGATAGAAATTTTTGTATATTCAATTATGTCTAATCTCATTATGAAATATATGATAGTAAAAAATAAAAATAAAAATTGATAAGCACATCAATAACAATTGTATTATTTATGTACAAATACTAAATCTAAAATATCAATAGACCGTACCATATACATATTCATTAAAACATCGTTAGTAGTTCCATCACTTATGTACAAAATCATGGCTAAATATAGATCTAAGTAAAATTTAATAATGTGACGATTTTAGTCCAACGCTCTTCTTGCATCGCACACTTGAATATAAGCTGGCAGCGTTTTCGCTCATCTATGTATTCTAACTTTTACGATGTTCATTGGCTATCTTGCATTTCGTGTCTCCTCACATTTTGATGTGCATTACGATATTCTATACCATAATTTGCATTTAAGTTACCACTGTGAATTCCTTGATGTGCATGCCTATTGTTCAAGTACTCCCGATGCCGTCTCCTCTGCTCCCTTTGGACATCATACAATCTAATAGAGTTATTGTATATTATTGTACTTTATCCTATAATAAAATTTGCATAAATATTAAAAGAATTATAGAAATACTAAAATTCTAGATATTTAATATATTGTAGGGTAATCCATTTTATATATAACATCGCTCCCAATTTTTATTATTTGCATGCTCTGTAATACTACTTATCCTAAAGCAATTCTACATTCTAAAGAATAAATAATGATCCGTATGAAGACTATGTTATATAATAAGATGCCACAGAGGTTCAGTTTTTTATCAACTTATAAAGCAAAAATTTAATTATAGTTATTGGTGCATAATCCAACCTGTATGAATTATTGGTGTATCATATAATTTTTTTGTATATTCAATTTAGTTTGATCTCATTATTAAATATGTAATAATAAAAAATGAGAAAAGAAAATTGATAAAAATATTATTAATAATTATATCATTTATATAAATATATATTAATTAAAACATCAATGGAATAGTTAAATATTAAAATACTTTACAATTGATCTCCTATTCTCTATATATCTCATCATTTGAATTCCATGTCCAAATAAAATATTGAATAAAGCTTAATGGAACTAAACGTGGCAGTTTGCATGCATGAGTTTAGCCATTTGTATATAAGGCCAATAGATTATGAAGCCTCATACAAAACACAAATACATGCATTAAGCCAAACATAGTGATTCATACTTGAGATAAATTCACTCAAATTTATTACAGTAGTAATAATGTATGGTGTAGTTGGAAGATTTATTGTCCTCTTCATGTTCACACCTTCCCTTATCGTGGCTTCTCGTAAGCTCTTTCTCATTACCTTAATTTCATCATCGATCGATCTTCATTTAATTTTTTCATGAAATTATGAGTACAAAACATTTTTATTTTTGCTAAAATCTTATATATATGGACCTTAACACTATTAATTTACTTGTATAGTTATACTAATATACAAAAAAGCCATTTTATATTAGCAAGAATATGAACATCCTTAACATTCTTAATAATAATATAAAAACTTACACTCCCAAACCCCAATACAAAAGTGTACCCATAAAGCACAGTCAAATTTTTTGAGGTAATAAACAAAAGACTTTTGGTTATATTGACAGTTATAAAGAAGATTACAAACCTACCTTGGAAGAGAAACCTTTCAACTAATATTCTTGCGTCTTCTTATTCTCAAATTTATGCTTCCTCTTTTTTTTTTGTTTCTAGAGCTGAAAATGCATCATAAAAATTTGTATTATCTACCCTTCAAGATCGAGGAAATGAAAGTAGGTGATTATGGAAAACCTTTAAGAACCTACTGAAAGCTATGAAAACCTTCACCACTTCCCGCTGATGAGCGTCGATATGCAATATCTTGATAGTTTACTACTACTCCTATGTCTTATCAATTCTCATGTTGAAATACTGATTGTAATGTCTCATTGAGTTATTGCTATGTAGTTATTTTTTCAGAATTTAGATTGAGAGGTTCTGAAACGTTTTTTGATTTTTGCGTGATCATTATTTGTATTATAATCTATAGAAGTTGTTATATGAAAATAGAAGCAGTTATCTCTATCAATTGAATAGTAGAGTGTAATGCAGTTAAGAATTTTTTATTTTTATTTATGGTAGGGGTGCAAAATAAAATTATCAGGAAAAATTCGCACAAGTGCTTTATCAAAACAAAGCAAGAGGGATCGACCGTTCAAATTATGAATTCCTAAGGTTTGTCACGATTTAAGTAGATTCATTGGCTTTTGACTCGAGCTTGATTTGATCTGACTTGGCTTTTGATTTGACGGATTTCGAAGCCGACTTAAACTAGATTTGATTTCGACTTGAACTGACTCGATTTGATTTAGACAGAGCCTCGATCTATTTCAGAGCATGTCCTAGTCTTTCTCGACAAGACTATAGATGTCCTACTTTCTCCGGGACGCATCAGCGAAATGATGTATGCCCCGCCTGGTGGACTCCAGACCGTCTCTGATCCTGGAGCATGGCTCGGTTCTGTTCTTTAGCAGCGATTCTCTGTCACTGCATTGACTCGATCTCGGTCTCTGGATTTGATCTCCGCCCATGCTGGGGATTACTGACTTACTACAAACGTCACAGCACGGGACTCGCTTTTGGACACCACAGCGGGACTTCATAAATTTGATAAACTATGCCTCCAAGAGACTTTATTTTAAGGCTTTACTTTTTCGTGGTGGGGTCAGTGGCTCGAGAGGCTCTTTGTTTTTAGTGTCTTGATATGACACTTGGATTCGGGGATGTGACCTCGAAGCTTCGAGCTATATTGAGCGATAACAAAGAAAGTTGTCAAGCAACGCCGCTTCAAGCCACTACACGGTCTTACAGCCTTGTCATATAGAGTGGGACTTGAGGATATGACCCACGTGGGACTTAGTGAGATTTGGCCTCACTTGGTTTAAGCTATGAAGTTACGTCACTTCTAGCTTTTACTACAGCGGCCTTAGCAAATTAAGGTTATGTAATCACGTATCGGGCATGGGCGAACGCTCCAACCTTGCTGACGACATCGACCAACCAGATGTGGGCCCTTTAGCAAATGTTTGTTTCCAAAATTTCAGAATCCAACTATATAGGGATCAACGCTAGTTTATTCTCATATCCGGGATTTGATTAATCAAACCTCGAAATTTATCGTGTGTTCATCCAAGTTTATGAATAATCAAATATAGCTTATCTCCGAATATTCAGCGGCTCGAGAATCTTACGATTCTCACGATTGCTCAAATTTGAAGAATTGGCTGCTTGTGCAATAATCCTTGATTTCAGCGCTTTTGGCCACTGAGGTGTTTTCCACCCACCACATGGTATTTCTAACGGCGGTTCAAAGATTTAACTTAAATTTGGGAAAGATCGCTTTTCTAAATTTTCTCGTGGTTTTGGCAGTGTTTGGGACGGATTTCAGGGAGGTTTTGCCCTTTTGTTCGTGTGTATTTTTTCACCAAATAGGGGTATTTATAGGTTTCTAGGCTTCAAATGCTTGCTTCGATCAGTCGGTTCGATTTCGTTGATCACGATTGACCTGGGCTGAATTTCGGCGCAAGATCGTGGATCACGATAATTTTGGAATTTTTCTTTGCCAAGTAACAATTATAGATGCCTCTTTGACGTGAAGAAGTCTTGTTCTTTTAGGTCAAAGCATTTTCAGACGATTCCTGACCTTGAGCCTTGATTGGGCACTCACACAACTTCCTAGTTAAGTTGATTTTGAATCACAAAACTCATGAAATTTTGATTTTGGAACCACAAACTTGTGCAGCCTTCTATTTTAAACCCCTGTGGTTTATATATTCTTTCATTCCTCGAGCCACGGGTTCTCTCGAACGTCCTGCTCGCCGAGTTTGGATCAATAAAATAAAGCGGTTTCGAGCCCCAATTTTTCTCGACATTTAGTGCGATATTTTTTTCTCGAACCCTATTTCGAAGTTCAAACTTAGGGTTAATTAACGTAAAACCATTGTTCTTGACTTCGATTAACCTGTGGGCTTGGGATGAAGGAACCCTCGGCTCGTCCGAGGCTCGATTTGAATTTGTTTAATCGAGAACCCCACCACCACGTATATTCTCAGTGATTCGACCCTTAATTAACTTGATTAATTCGTCTTAATCAATTTAATTATTTTTTGATAAATTTTTCGATGTCTACATACAGTTTCCTAGATTAGTGCCATTATATTGAAACGTGGGTTACAACATGATCCTCAATTTTCTGAAGGAATGGTGGGTTATTCTTCCTGCGAAAATACATAGTCATCAGTTTACTTAATTTGAATGTGGAATGGATTATGGTAACTACAATTTGACACGTGGCATAGCTAAGGATTCATGAAATAATTATTGACCTTTAAACTGTATATATGGTATAAATTATATTTTTACAAACTGTCTAAAACGTGAACTGCATCGGGATCTTCCATCGGGACCAATACGTTAACTATATCTGGAGCCTCCATCGGGACCAATCCATTTGATGAAGGTCATGATAGAAAACCACAAACTCGCGTAAAATTCTCTTCACACCTCTACGGGTCCCGATCCGAACCGCTAATTCTTTAGTACCAAAATTTTGGTTTGCTATCAGACTGCTGCACTTAGAAAGTCCCGATAGCCTTGTACAATGGAAACCGTATTTTCGCTTTCAAGGCCAGAATCGCTTAGAAATATTTTATTTTTTATGAGTATGAGCACTAATATAATAATAAAACTTTTTTGGAAAAATTCACCTAGTACAAAAATATCGTAACAAATCGATCGGTTTCAACTATCAATCTATTGTTCTCTAATTGATCATCGCCAGACGGAATTGGATTTGATGTAAACTTTGATTGATATAGTTTTAGACTTGATTTAGACTTCGAAGCCCACTGGGCTTATTCGCGTCGGATATGTACTTGATTTGTATACAAGGCCGTGAATCAATGGTAATCGATTCCCTTTATCAGGCCCGTCATGACAATCATAGATCAATTCATTTACTGGTCGGGTTAAATGCGATTTACTAGAACTAAGTGTTCACCTTAGTAATGGTATTACTGTTGGGCCTCATAATTTGGTATATGAAATATCATGATCTACTATTAATCGTTATAATAATAGTAATTGGTCAATTATTACGTTATACAACTTACTATTATCCGAGCCTGTAAGGCCACACATACAAATTTATATTCAAATAATAATATTTCATGAATGAAGAACGAGATTCTTGTATACGCAGAAATGTATTTCAATATTTATATATTTGTCAAATATATATGTTGATGAACATCAATCAAGTTAAACTTGCAAGTTTAATCAATTAATCGAGATCGATGAATAACTTCGATAAGCTATTCTACAATGACTGCTATATTTTAATTGACTTGTTAAGTTAATTAAAATAACAATTCAATTAGTAACTCATTATTTAATTAGAAGTTCATAATCTGCCTAATTAAGCTAATCCAGCTAAACTCGATTTCTCTTAATCTAGCTGCTAACTTAAGTTTCAATTGTGATTGGTATTTAAAGAGGGATTAGGTTTTCATGAAAAAACCTCCAATTCTCACAAGATACCGCCCTCTTTCGCGACTGGAAGATTTTCTTCCAATTCACATTTCATCATAAAAACTCTAGCAAAGCTCAAAGCCTCGCTCGCTTCCTCTCGCGCTGCAATCTGCAGGACATCTCATCGGTGTCAATAAGCATCGGAGCGGATCTCGAGGGCAATCACGGAGGCTTTTCGCGGGGAATCGGGTTCAATCCGCTCGAAATGTGCTAATTCTCGTATTCAAGGTTTGTCATTTTATGTTTAGATTAATTTACATTATTTCGAGAACGCGGGATGTATGAATTGATGTTTATCACGACAAATTCATACTAGATTCTAACAAATGCCTCTGTGTTTCACTCAAGTTTAATGTATTTTATCTAGTTTGATCGCTAAGTGTCGACATACAGCATAATTTCGATTCATGATTTATATATTCAATTTGATGAATATATATAATATGAAAAATCAACCCATTTTAATATATGTTTCATATGGCTGGAATCATCACTTCATGTATCGATGGATGATTTGAAGTTTATTTTAATTGTTTCATGAACGAAAGGATTAAAAATTGATTAATTTGCATTTTTAATTGGAGGTGTAATCATTTTCGATTTTGTATAGCCGAGGTTTAGAAATTTCGTAAATTACAAAATTAAATTGTGTGTTCTTGACCCTTTGAGGTTCATTGTAATTCTTTTGAATTTTTAAGTACTCCAAAAAAAATTCGTTGAACTTATGGGATTGCTTTGAGTTTAATCGAAAACTAGCGTTTTTGATAAACTTTCACTTGGACGTGTTCAATAATGATATTGTTGATGTTCAAGAAAATCCTAGAATTTTTTGAATTTTTTAGAGCCTCCAAATCGTTTTTACAAAAGTTGCAATTAATCTGGAAAAACTGAAAACTGAAAACGAATTGCCAAAATCGTCGCCAAACTTTCGAACGGCCTCGGCTCGCCCGTGCCGGACGTAGCCCATTGGCCGCATTTCACGGCACCGCCTGCTGCGTCATTCCCTGCGGCCGAGGTCAGCGTGTTTTGGTCATGAATTGCCGTCCGGCTTTAAAAACCCTAAACGTATTTTTGTAATTATTTTGGTTTTAAAATTTATTGGTAATTATTAATTTCGAAGTTTTAATGTTAAATCATAAATTTTAATATTAAGATGATTGAATATATATATCTTGAATGACATTAAATTTTATTTATATTTCTCTTTCAAAATTATTTTCATTAATCGATAATTTTGAAAATATTTTCATTTATGTTTTAAATTTTAAATTTTGGAGTTAATTGTTTGTAAGTACTATTCCATAATTTAAGAGGTTGGTAATTATTGTAAGTAATACTATTAATCACACAGGAATATATTTGAATTTAAAATTTACATTAATCGATAATTAATTGTAAATACGATGGGTAATTAATTAGTCAATTATGAACACAATTATTTTTCATTTCATTTAATATATGTGACATTAAGTGAATTTACTTGCCCATATATATTGTTATGGAAAACGGAATGGAGCAGACATATTAATCTGCCATGTCCTTATCAGATTGCCAGATACGACTCATTCGAGTCATATTATTTTATTTTATTTTATTTTCTTGTTTCTCCTACAAGTTTCGCATGCCGCTTCCAAGCTTTTGTAGATTAGTGTATTTGAACCGTAATTCAAGACTGATTCGTGGAGATTCCGTATTTCTAAGACTGTAAATCAGACAAGGCCGAATGTTACTATGTTTTGAAAATGTAATGTGCCTAGGTCATATCATACGCTAATGCATTACTTGTTTTATTTTTCATGTTGTACATATGCTTGATTATGTGCTACTTATCACACGGTAAAATAAAAGCAAAGTAATAATAAGATCACCAATTTAAAATTTAAGCAACGTATCAAGCCAATTTTAAAGTCAGGAATCGGTCGATTATCTCGACACACCGTGATGACAGTGTTGCCAGCTTTGCACTCCTAGATATGCGACAACGGATCATGTCAGTTGATTTTACCAACGCCATGGCTTTCGATGATCATTCCAAGTAATTTTTGGTTTAATTGCGCTTTTAACCGGTTTGTCTGAGATACAAAAGTCGGAGTAAGATTCAATAGTACGCTAACGACACAAGAGTTATGTGAAGTTTTACATAATTGCTGATAACCTACTATTATAATCGATTCAAAAATGTCAGAAGGTCGCCGCTTGATCAAGTGTAACAGTCTCAATACTCAATATATTTCATGAGATCTGGGCATAAAGATTTACTACAAATTTATTTGTAAATGTTAATACTTATGGGCCATCGATTCTCGCTTTTTTTTATTTACTTATTCTTGTAGAATTTTAATGGCTACCGCCATTACTATTTATAAAACTCGCTTCGCCATCACTTGAAAAGTCAAGTAGTCGTAATAACTCAAACTTCAATTTGTCGGGGTCTCGAATTTGGAAAATTATTCTCAAGCAAAGAGAATCCCATCACATATCAATGTAAAGCAGTGTTCCTCCAAAATCCCCACGATAGCCCATCGGGAAAATGGATTCCACAAAAGAACAAGTTTGATGTCATGGATGTCCAATGTCTCACGTCAGCTAATGTGAACCTTCTGCTCCAAATTCAATATGAAAAGTGTAAGATATGACATATACCGGCAACTCAGAATTATTCGAAAGTGAAAGCTGTAAGCCGGTAGATACGACACGGTTCAGGCAGACAAGCACAAAGAAGCCGCGAGCGACGTGCCGCGAGCCCTCATATCATTAAATGTCGTTTCCGGGTCGACCACTCAACACTCGGGGTACCAGTGTCTCGCTAACCGGCCGTGATCTCATCCCGAAGTTCTTCCTGCATAAATTCTCTCGCTTGTTATGAACTTCAATATGCAATAAGTTTGAGTTATTCTAAACGAACTACATAAGATGATCACGAATGTCAGACAAATCGGTAAGTTTGTAAACTTCTATTTCCTTCTGTTTTGTGGTCCAAAAACAAGAAATTCAAAGCTAAGAAGAAGTTTACCATGTTTTTATGGTTCAGGAATCATAAAGTCGCCGATTGTGGGAATTAAAAAAGTGACGACAAATGTCACATATGAACCCAGGTCAACGGAAGCCCGACTCGCTATGAAGTTCACAGACGATAGGGAAGAACGGTTCACCACCACTGTACCGCCGGTACGTGTTATCGGGTACAGACAACTTACTCTTCATAGCATACTGTCAGCGTTCATGCCATATACGCAGAACCGTCGTTGTAAGACCGGCAGAGACGATCTACGCTGGGACGCCATATACCGCGCTCCCGCGCAGGATCCATCGCTTAACCATCTCCTGCTTATTATGTACCTAATTCTGCGTGAAGATTGCTGCTTGAATAATGAGCTGGCTCATTAATACCGATTTACCCTAGACTGTCAGACGGGTATTCTCCTTTCCCTCAAAATCGAGTTCATTGCTTTAGACACGATGATTGAAATATATAACATGTCTTGGTGGGCTTTTAATAAAGCCTCTACCCACTTAAACCGCATACCGCGGCATCAGAGATCGCAGAACCTAATCAAGAACTCCACCCGACGGATACTTCTGAAGCCTGACATTAATCATACGACAAGTGCGAATCTGTCTTTTGGACAAAATGACTGTCACCCTTCAATCGATTCACCGAGTGTCGTCGATTTATCGGGGATCACACCTCGAGCACGCTGGGCCACCCAGCAGTTATAACTGGCTTTATTACATTTACCGATGATTACAGTATTGTATTCCGATGAGACAAACACGAAACTGGAATTAAGGAGCCTCAAAATGTAGTAAAACTGGTCAACAAGACAATAAAGACTGGCTCGAGTGCGGAGAATACAGTCACGCAGCTCAATATCATTCAGTGCCACAACTCACACTGCAGAACGCCACAACATAGCGCGTCCGAAAGCGAAAATTCCAACCCTTCTTGATATGGTTCGGTCTACATTTGAGCCTATCCGATCTACCGCTAATTTCTCGATACGACCTTAGCGAAACTTACCTTTAAACAAATGTCCAACAAAGCGAAGAGAGAAACTCCCATGAACTGTGGTTGGGAAGACTCTAAGTTACTTTCAGGATTTGGGGCTATGAAGATTATGTTAAGAGATTAACAAAGGACAAACTTGTGACCAAATCTGACAAATGCTATTTCATAGGATATCCAAAGGAAACAGTTGGTTACTACTTCTCTACCTAAAGCATTTGTGAATAAAATCTCTATCAAGCAAGCATACGAGTTGTTCTCGGTATGAAATATCTGCTCGTATGACTAAGTAACGGTGTTCATCTCGATGAAGCTCTGGGTTGATTTAAGTCAATGTCGATGCATCTAATGCTACATCCGACGCACAACAAGAATTGGCACCTCTTTCATGAAGATCCAGCCTCGATCCACAAAGCAAGCTTACAAGAATCCAACCCTTAGGAGATCCAACATGGATTGTCAATAACCGTAGCTGGTACGCTAAGCCTTCATCATTGAAAGCGACGAGCCTACTTCTTATAAAGTTAAGCAATAAATAAAGAAGGATCGACGAACCGCAGTCACTGCTTAAGGTAAATACGCTGTGTCAAGATATCCTCGTAAATTCAATCGGTAGATCGATAGGTTTCATCATGTATCGAACCATGCCGCATGGGTTCGATTTTCTCTCGGACACGCCATTATGCTGCGGGCGTTTCGCTGAGCGAGCCAGGAAACAATACCACACTTTCTAAGACGAAGATTAACTGCGGATCAAATATTCTCCACCTCTATCGCATCGAGAATCTTTATTGTCTTGTTCAATCGGTTTTGTACTTCATTTTGGAACTCCTTGAATTTCTCAAGTGACTCGTGTTTGTGTCTCATCGACACACAAAAAACCGTATTTATCGTAGTCATCAATAAATGTAATGGGCATTATAACCTCCTTCGCAGACGCGTTTCACGCGCCCACATACATTGCATGATCCCAATAAATTTCGCTCTTTCATTTAATGCCTGAAAGGTATTTGGTCATTTTGCCCGTATGTAAAGCACTTCACACTTATCGTGATGATTCATAATCGAAACCTTCAAGTATTCCACCGGAGCTGAGCTTCTTGATCTCGTTCTCGCACGCGACCTACCGCAACGCTTTCATGTATGTTTCCGTTTAAGTCATAGGCTTATTCCGTTTAAGTTTATATTATATGACTCATTAATCATGCCTAAAACGATGTAATTCATTTTTTTAGTGAGGTACCAAATACTACCCCATTCCCGCGATCCTAAATTCATCGGGATCTATTTGAAAATGAAAACCATCATTATTCAAAAACAGTAAATAATAATATTCCCCCAAATCGCATGTACATAAGAAACCGGAGATAAGTTCAAAACAAGTCTGCGGGCAATTTAAACTAACGGATCCTACCGCAGCGGCCGCAACCTCGCGCCCATTTCCCCACACGCCAGACCATTTCCTTCGAGTCTTCTACTTGACTTGAGTTCACATATTACGACAAATACGAGAACCACAACCTGCTGCTTCAAAGACCACGGCGTAATTAGAAGCTTGTACAAACTTCAATAACATACACAACTAGGTCAGCGCTTATTAAACCATTTTTCCTATTCCCGATTGGAATTTCCTACAAAGCCGCTTTCCAAAGGACCTCTGAGTTTGCACATGGCAGATGTCAACTTGGCATTACTTGCCTCTTCTCTGCCTCGCGATCGCTTACCGCTAGAAAATCGTGATAAGAGAAGTCGGGAAAGACTCTTATTCATATCCAAAACCCACAAGACGAATGGTGGTTATTTGTTTATGAAATCTCTCATGGTACTGATCGTAATCTTTGTACCTTCTATAGCCTTTGATATAAGTTGCATATATCGACTAAAGCAGTATCTCCTACAGATAAAGAACTCTAACTAGTTTATTCAAGATCCCAAGACTGCACCGCCGCCGATCCATTACCTCAAGTGCGCAATCGAATCCTGCCAGAGCTGCCTCCGCAGCCAACGAGGGCACGAAAAGTCTCGTATTTCTCATATTCTGCACGCTCCTTCGATTCACTCAAGAGCTTCGATAAATGTCATATACGGATATCATCACATGAAGCCCGAAACTTCGCCCATCCGAAAAGCATGCTACATTTTGGCGTTGTAGAGTCCTTCTTATGCAACTCATATTTCTTCCAAAGCGCATACTGTCCCTGCAAGGCCTTATAGGCATTTCTTTATACAAAGATTTATTCAATCCCAAAGGCAACTCAAGACAACCTTTCAACTCACTTGCACTAATGCCTGTACCCCTGCGTACCCCATCATACACCGCAACGAAAGTTAATGTAGTTTCCGCGTAGTTCTGGGGGGGTAAAGAATATGGTAGCCACATTAATTTGGCAAGAATAAGTAAATAAAATAATGCACTCAAGAAACTATCACGCTAAAAGCATAAATAAAATTGTAAAGTAAATACTAATACTTCAAATCTCAATTTAAATATATTAGTATCAAGACCTATTACACTTAAATTCAAACTAAGAACACCTACATTGAATCCAAGCTATAATAGTAGGTCGTTAAACCAATTATGTAAACTACATAACTTCAGGTTACTCAAAGATTCTTACAGATGCTACCCAACATTTCACAGACCTCTAAAACCGGTTAAGCATACCAATTAAACCAAAGTGTTACGGATTGATCATTCAAAGCCCACAACGTTAAAGGAAATCACTTCAACACATCCATCGGTTATATCAAATGCAACATCAGAACACCCGCCATCACTAAGGCGCTTCAATCACGCAGCTTTGATCGCACAACTTTAAAATCGGGCCGATACTTTCGCTTAAATTTTAATTGGTGAGATTATTATTACTTTGTTTTACTTACTCACGATACTAGCACATAATCAAAGAATACACGCAACATGAAAAAACAAGTAACGCATTCAAGCAGATATACGATATGGCCCCCCTAACCCATTACAAGCATTTATCAAAGACTCAACATGCTCCCACCTCAGATTCTGCACTTCCTGATCCATCCGAGCTCACCAAGTATCACCACCAAGTGAAATTATCTTCAATATCTCTCACTTCGTTACAATATTTTACATACTAACCCATCTGGGATGCAAATTTTGCAAATTACCTAGGCACTTTATTAAATCACATAAACAATCTTTAATAAATATTTTAAAATGGCATTGGAAAATTTATGTTTGTAATTATCAAATTAATTAATCCACGTAATTACACATATTAAAAATTAATTAATATAAACTCAATTATCATGTTGAGACAATTAATAATTATTACTAATAATTATTAAATCAGATACATATTATAGAAAAATATTCATCACAAATATATTCTAAAAATACATTAAGTGTTTAAATTGTTACTCATAATTGTTATATCACTTTTAAATTAATTTAAAAGATATAATATAAAGGAAATTAATTAATGTCATCACATAAATTAATTATAATTAATTAGTCGATTAAAACGACAAATAATCAATAAAAACCGAAATATAACTATCCCATAATTTTAAAACCAAAATGCGAATAAATTCTAATTGTGCCAAAATTGCAAGACACGCCAGACGGGCTCCTGACGACCCGGCCTATACGGCTACTTGCCGACACGCGCCTCCGGCTTCAGTAGTCGTCTGATCAAGTTAATTTGGTACCAAAATCATCCCGATCCGAATAATCGACGCACTCGCAGGTCGCCGGAAGCCTGGCCACCGACAGTGGCCATACCATATTTAACTCGGTTTCGTATTTAATTTCTAATTCGCTTGTGTAATCAAGTTTGAGGGCGAAATTTTTCAAAATTTATGAAATTCGAACACGCAAACTCATAATTTTCGTGAACAAACTCTAATCGGGTCGTCATTAAAATAAATTTTTTCATATTTAATTATTAATTAAACAAATTCAAATCTCAAAATTGCTTAAGACTTAGAAAATCCAAAAAATTATGAAATTTAATGGAGATCTTCTACTTGCTATCCGGTTCCGAAACAATTAGGTTTTAATTTTACAAAACTTTACACACACCCCCAAACACGCTTTACAAACTGCTTTGAAACAAAATCAATTAAATCGCCCTTTAATTTATGAAACAAAATCCATGTTAACAAAATATGATAATACATCATCATAAACTTGTAACACACGTAACCAAAATCAAGAACATGGTGATTTATTCTCATCATATATTTATCAATTAAATATATGAACAAGAATTAATCAAATAAAAAATCGATAAAATAAAATAAGCATAAAATAAATAATGTAAAGCAACTTTAATTTGTCTCATGATGCCATCAAGAAAATTACTATGGATATAGGAGAGCAAATACAAATCCATAGTTCCAAGTGATCTTTAAAGTTAGCATACTACATTATTCAATATAAAAACATATAATTAATTATATTTAACAGTAGACTTACAAACAGAAATGAAGAAATTTCCACCAAAAATTCACACGCTTCAAATTCACAACGCTAATTGACTTCCCTTCCGCCTCCTTGTCGTAATATCAATCGTATGATATCTCTAGTTACCCACACCCGTTTATGTCAATCAGTTAACTAATCTACGCTAAGAAACAGCTTACTTAACAAAACTAAAAAACCCCAAAATTCTCGGGAGAATTTCTCGCCAAAGTGGGCGGCTACTAGGTTTCTGGGTGAAAAGTTTTACAAAAAACTTATGATGAAAACTTAAAGTTTGCTTATGTGCCAGTTAAAACAAGCCCGATAAGCAACCCGCTAAGTATTAGTTTACTCGTTAATCCCATAGTTCGCTAAGACACTAACAGTCAAGCATCGAAGTCAACTATTTAATTAAGCCAATTAAATAAGAATGAAGTCAATATCAATAATCTTTCGCTATCGACAACACTAGCTCATTCTCAACCACCAAATAACTATTTAATTGATTCTATTTGTTCAATCGATATTCTACATAAATGTATCCCCTCGTAATCGGTGAAATACATTTCTCAATTATATAGTTCTCTCTTTAATTTCATACGAATATAACTCAACGCCACTGTGATGTGTGACCTTCTAGGCTTAGATATGTTGTATAATAATAATTTGACCAATTACTATTATAACGATTAATGAAGAAGCATCTAAAGAATCGTCATAACCCCTTAAATTATCAGAACCCACACTAAGAATACAATTACTAAGTTGAACACTAAGTTCCGATAATCATTTAACCTAACTGGTAAAATGAATCGCTACACAATTGTCGCAATCCGCATAATAAATGAACCAATTTCTACTGATTTCAACAAGCGATATCAAAGTACGTGAAAGAAGAACAGAGTTAATCGACCGATCCCTTGTATCAAAACCACTAAATCGCAAAGATGACGAGCATGCACGAACATATGTCTTAGAGACGTCAGTGCTGGTGTTAGGTTAAGCTGGAGTCAAAAAGATCCATCTATCAGGTTACGTGAACAAATATCCGAATATCAAGGTTTCTTATATTCGGTATATTATACGCTTATGTTTACATAACATACACGTATCAGATCCCCTACTTGTTTAAAAGCTAATATCCCTAGGTTGGGGTCTATGTTTTCGTAACATGAATTGCTAATTATACCTCTTCGCCTAGAAAACATGATACCCAAAGCGCCTCGGGTCGACATCGAGAAGTTGTGCTTACAAAAGATTATAACTTAACACGGTGTTTTTGATTAATAATGATCAAGATTGATCACGTTAGCCCGCCAGGACTGATCAATATCAAGGGTCACGACCGCGATCAGAGCTGATGACCCAAACAAATCTCATGTAAGATACGTATATCTCCGCCCTATGCATATTTGTTTAGAACCCAGTTCTATTAACTCTAGACCTACTTATATATAATCATCGTTATATAAGCTCGTACTTTGACTATTTAATTCTAACGCCCGCCTTAAGCCGATTATAACGCATATATCGTCACCGCCACAACAGTAAAACGATAGATGTCGATATATATCGGGGAGGGGATTTACTGGCCCCCTCGATATACAAGGAAGATCTTCGTGCCTCTCACACAATTGCAATCGATTGGGGTTTACGGACGCCATAAATGCTTATCTACCATACTTAGTAAAGAAAGTCAGTGCTGCTTCACGACACACTTACAAATTAATTTACTGTAGATCAAGGGATAAAGGAATTGTAAAGCAATCGCCCAAAGGCTGGAGCGTTGAAATCAATGAGAATTGATTCCTTTATCGCGCGACAATCAGGTATCAATTCATTTACCGGGTCAAGTTAAACGATTACTAGAACTTAGTGTTCACCTTAGTAACGGTATATTACCAGCTGGGTTCTCATGATAATTTAGCGGTTATGAGCGATTGCTAGATCTTACTATTAATCGTTATAATAATAGTAATTGGTCAATTATTATTATTATACAACTTAATATTATCCGAGCCTGTGGGCCACACACATACAACGATATTCGAATAATATTTCATGAATGAAATTAACCAGACTTCAGATATCGAGAAATGTATTTCTAACATTTATATATTTATCAAATATATATGTCGATGAACATCAATTGGTTAAACTTGCAAGTTTAATCAATTGCTAATTGAGATCGACGAATAACTCGATAAGTTATTCATCAGCGACTGCTATATTTTAATTGAATTGTTGGGTTAATTAAACAGAACAACTCACTAGTAACTCATTATTTAATTAGAAGTTCATAACGGTCCAATTGGGTTAACGAGTTAAACCGATTTCTAACGAAGTTGCTTAACGAGTGGAATTTTGGGATTCCGGTATTTAAAATAGGGATTAAAGCCTGGAAAAAAAACCTCTACCCCCAAGTATACCGTCCGAGGCGCAGAGCCTTAGCCGCCAGATAAATTGCATGGTCGTCTGGGGACCTTATCTTGGTCTATACACTCGAAGCCTGGACTTAGACTCGATTGCCATGCTGGCCTAGTAAGCAGGGTCTTAAGATCTTCGATCTCGCATACCTGGGACCGAAAGTTCAGTGCTTACCTACCTATCCCGGAGCCGCGTACTATTATCACAAGAGTGACATTGGTGACTCTCGCATGATGCCTAGTAGCTTACTCGTGTTTCCGACAATGTATTACCCGCTTATACACTTATATCCTAACGGCGATTTACTACGTGAGGCATTTATGGCTTTTTTCTTAATCTTCAGCTTATTTGATTTATGCAGAGTCAATGATCGTATTTCACGCTGGTCTCGATCCCGAAATTACCGCTTGTTCAAAGAATTCAACATCAGATTTAATTCTAGGCTACCTATTTTGGTCCAAGTCAAGATTTTGTGTTCTTCACTCGCCTCTACAATTTAGACCAAGCTGCTTATGTCAAGATTACAACGCTTAATGATTTCTCCGATAAAGTAACAATCTTCAGCGGTTTTCCATGAATAAATACCTTTTAAGTTGTTCTTACGCTGGTGAGCTTTTTAGTTATTTCAGGATGAAATTTTCGAATGAATAGGAGGTATTTATGTGCTTTCAAGCTCTTCTCGATCGTCGATTCTTAATCACACTGATTACTTGCCTGACCGTCAATTTCGGCGAAAATTCAAACGCTCTGATATTATTAAAATAATATTTTAATTTCCACCGAAGTTCGAGAACACGCAAAGATTTTCCGCTTTGATTTGTGGTTAACTTTTTACTTCATGGTAAAAGCACCCTACTTTTTTATCCAAATAGCCATTTTGATCCGTTTTATCCGTAAAACTGCTTTTTATTCCTAAGCCTCCTTCAATTTATTATTTTAATTACGTAAATTTCGGGAATAATATTTTAATGCCACATCATCACACTGCATTTATAACAGTTTTAATTAATGATAAATCTAATTTCGCCACTTTAATTAATTTCAAGGCTAAAATATTTAAACCCTAATTTACATCACAAGCATCTATTTCCACTGTAGGCTCGGATTTAAATCCTAACGTAATCGCTGACATCTTATTTAATTATTTTTAATTAATCCAAAATAAATCAATTCAATTAAAATAATATATAAAATTGATCAAGTTTACAAAGGCTGCTTCACTGCATAAGCTAAAGATGCAGCCTTTAACTTAATTTTAAGCTAAAGCAAATAAATACAACATTATATTGTGTGAAATTTATAGGGGTTATATAAAATTTATGACAAATCGGGTGGGCCAAATAATTAAAACTTATAATATTTTTATAAATTTAAAGGGAAAATATATAATTTTTGAAAAATCAGATGGATCCAAATCCTATCTTGACCAGTTGGACCTCTTGTCTTAAGAGCTCCTGGTCCCATGGTTTCTGGCCCCCAGTCGCTGACCAGGTTCATTCAGCAACAGTTCCGCATAGATTTTGTATGACCAAGGTATTATTCAACAAACGAGTTTTAATAAAATTATTCTTATGGTTTGGTAGTAACTTCATCGGTATGACCAGAGATATAATCACTTAGTTGAACAATACAGAAAATATATATGTTAATTTTTTTTCTTAACTAGAAATCGTATAATGAGAAAAACTATTTATGGATAATAAGCACAATGAATCACCCATTTAAATCTTTGTATCCATATGACCATATATCATTGAATGACAATTGTCCTGATTTTTTAACATATAAATTCCTAAATATGAGGAACTTGACATCTCAGATTATTACAAAGACAAGGCTACATGAATTTAAGCCATAGATTGACATATATAATCCAACACCATGAGTAAGTCATTGCTTTCATTTCTCATAGATATTGATGGCCATAAATGTTATCTCTTCCACTATCAACTTTCTTGGTGTAAGAGCGATTCTTTCTTTGACTACCATACATCAACCAAATAATGATTGAAAACATCACAGCAATAGTTGACCAGATGAACCCAGTGTACATCCATGATGAGTATTTCACTAAGTTGGGGCAATAATCTTTGCTTAATTTCCCAAGTACGTTTTTCAAGTAGGTTGTGTTCATCAATTCAGTCATAAATGGCAGTTCAGCATTCAAACCACTTGTAACATTTAGTGAAGAAGTAAATTGGTTGTATGTTGTAGGCGTAAGACGTCCTGGCGTTGTACATATTCCTGTATCTGAAACCTGGCACACAAAGCCTTTCCACACCTACATAATGAAATAATCAATAAATAGGTGTTATAATGGATGCAAGAAAACAGTAAGCACAATGAAAACGACACATATTTAACGTCGTATCCAACAATGTGCTGACTAATCCACTGACAGAGCCACATAACAAATTTTACTATGATGAGAGGATTACAAGCTATAGAGCATTTCAGGGCTTCAGACTTGTATTTTCATATTCTATCAGATGCTACCGAAGGCTACATCGATTGCCCTTCATAGATGCCGTAGGGCAAAACACAGCGTCAATGCATTATCCAACAATTGGTTTATTACTTGTAATATTTAATCTAAATTTTCTTTTACTAAATCAACAAATGTAAAAAATTTAAGATTAAGTTAATGCTGCTCTCAAGGGTAAAAGCTCATTAGAAGAGAGAATAACTAATACACAGTAAGTTTTATGATAGATGATTCACTATACACTAATTTCTCATATGCTTAAGTTTTTATACTAAGAACTGAGTTAAATTAAAGTCGATATGTGAAAAGATTTATCATCTTAATTTACTTGTCCACTGTATCATACAAATTCACTATGATAAAGGTTAAATTTCAACAAAACCAAAATTAATGTATGCACATTAAAAATTAGAAAACATTACCTCTGGTGCCTTCTCCAAGGTGATCTCACCAATAGCACACTGCCTATCTGTAAAATCATTGTTGTAAAGGTTGCAAAGTATGGGCACTTGTGGACCTGATTGGTTATAATATAGAGGAGGTCCAGCTTGAGGGGGCACATCAACATTTGAAACATTCACGATAAATGAATTTATAACAGAAATTGAACTAAATGTGACATTTTTTGAAACATTGATCATTTCTTGAGCAGTTGCAGTATCAACTTTTGGGATTATACTCTCTAGAGCTGTGTTTGCAGTTGGGATTTGAAGCCATTCATCTATTGAAACACATGTGTCTGCTGTAGCACTAGGAAATATAAAAAAGAAATATGAAAAATATATTAGATAATTTCAAAACTGCAATGATTTTTTCAGTTCACCTATTGACAATGCCACCAAATTTGTAGTATAAAGATGGATAGAAAATAACACAAATGTGGTTTACATACCTAAAAGATAAATTAGTGTTATTAGCATATTATAAAATCAAATGCTACAACATAAAAAATATTAGGTGTACATAATTTAGTAACCAAACTAAGTTAAACATTGAGTTAGTTAATCCTGCACATTAGTCATTGGTATGGATGGAGACATGAAACTTTACAACTCACTAATCTTTAATTTCATAAACAAAAAAAAAATTCTTAATTTCGTAATAGTAAAATTTAAGCGAACATTTACTATGTTGATGAAAAATAAATGGATTGATGGTCTGATGGATTACCTACATGCTTATATACGACTAGGTAAAAACACTGAAGTAATATATCATTCAAGTTTCTAAGATATATTCGAGTTTTTTTATAAAGATGGATATATTCGAGTTAAATAAGTTATCTTAAGAGTATATATGGATCGATAGATTACTTACTTAGATACAAGTAGGTAAAAGCTACTCGCGAAGAATGTTCCCAGAACCAGGATCCATCCAAACATCACTAAGCTGTACATATAAACCGTTATATTATTAAAGGTGAACTAAATAAAATAAGTTATCAATTCAAGGAAATCGATACTATCAAGCATTTCATTACAATTTTGCTCTCTTTATTAAATTAATGTAACTTACATGTTAAGAAGACATTCCAATCCACAAATGCAAAACACTGCAATAAGAATTTCAACATTGCTATGAATAAACATTTCCAATAGGATTTTATATAAATGAAGTTCAGCTTTTGCCTTCTTGGCATTGTAGTTTAATTTATAATGTCGTATATTGTATTTAATTTATACTCTCTAAAAGATTAAACAAATTGAATCTTGATGGTTACGGGGTGGCATTGATGGGGGTGATCAATGGCGTTTTGAGTTAGTGGAGAAGATGGCACCTGAACTTTTGTAATGTACTTAGTGACACTTGTACATTCGAGGAGTATGGATATAGTTGTTTGACAAAATTACCCCTTGTCATAATTTAGACGGTCAAAAAAAGTTCAGGTCACCAGTTGAAATGGTCTCATGTATCAAAAAAATACTTTTTCAGTTCAAGTGTCTATTTGAAAGTTGAAATGTTCAAATGTTGATTTAAAAGGTTTAGTTGATTTCAAGTGTTTATGTGAAATTTAACATATTATTTTTGTAAGATAAGTAATTTTATTTAGCTGAAAAATCATGGATGTAAAAGCTTTAGATGAAAGATAACTCACCAAATCCAAAAACTGCCATGCCCAAAAGAACAGTTGTAAGACAGATCAAAAGGAACTTCCTACAAGACATGAAAAACAAAAATCAGTCATAGTGCTAAACTCATAATACATACCATATTTATATTGTAATGTATAGTTATGCCACACAAGTACATAAATACTTCCAAGAATATGTATAGGATCTTTACACTGGTATTAATGAGGTACGGATATCATTAGAGCTTCTGTTTGTGATAGTGTGCACAAGTTGAGTGACATTGGTCATTTGGGCTGCAACTTGATCAATCTGAGCCGTTTGTTCCTCTGGTATTTTGAGCTCTGGAGATGCACCAAGATCTTTAGCTGCTGCTAAAGTTTTACCCATATCTGAAAGGTGAACCACCAATTCACCCCCTTCTTTTAATAAATAGCTGCTTGTGTCAACTATGCTATCCTCAAACTTTTGTTGAGCCTTATAAATTATTCCACTTCCGCATCTGAATGTTTAAATAAAATTATAATGAGAATTTCCATAGTATTATTGAGCAAATTCAGTATTCAACAATCCGAAAAGGAGAACCATGGAAGTGTTATGAAACATGTGTAAATCCGATCAAAACAGGATATATGATTATGGGGCATAAAATGGGAAGAGCACCCCACATAATTATGTGGATTAAAGTGCACCCAACATAATTACCAAAGCCAAATCTTCGGGTGAAGAAACTTACACTACTGCCAAACTAAAGAAGGTCAATAGAATTAATAGGGTGAAGAAACAACATCTGGAATAACCATATTTCTTTCCCCTGGAACAACAGCAACACATGCACAACAAGAATATTCCAAAGAGTAGGAACCAAGTCACACCCATGAACATTGGGCCCATTGAAGAATACGCAAGCGACTGAAATAAGATAAGTGGAGTTCATTTATTCAAACTATTTTTAATGATCAGATGTATAGTAAAAACTGAAGGACCCTGAGTAATGTCTCAATAATGTTAAAGGTGTAACATTTAACCATCAATAATTCAAGTGATACAATTTATCCCCATAATTACTAACATTGAGCCCCCAAAGTTAAGGGGCCCCTATCCACACCTGTTGTTGCAGACTTGGTCTCTACCATTTTGAAATTGTAATCTGTTGACTCATACTGGAAGTAAATTGCAACACTCGGGTATAATTATGGGGAATAAATTATTAAGCCTGCAAGTCTGCAACATTATCATATATATTTGACCAAATTATATACTCCCTCCATGCTATGAAGATTGTCCACTTTCATCTTTTTATTTATTCGTTTATAGTATTAAAATAGTATATGTCAAATTTTTGAAAAAGCCAAAATTAGACAATCTTAAGATGGAGGAAGTACTACTTTTCAAGATTTGAAAATACGCTTTCAACCTTAACATTATTGTAGTCCATTACTGCGACTCTCTCAAAAAAATTCAATAAAAAATATAAATGAATTGTATGACTAACAGAGAAATAATTCATGTTCGTGACGTTCCAACCACCTCTGTAATATCGAAAGCTATCAAAAGGGTCTCTTCTATATGTTCTGCTTGCTGCCAATATCATGTATGTGGAATTTGCAGTTGCTGTTTCAACTGCAATTCTTCTTGAATAATATCCAGTTTCATAATTTTCCTGTCTTCCTCCAGATAACCCCTTGAATCCAGCTGAAACTATAATTGATATTAAACGATAAATATTGAACATGTTGAATAAATATAAATATATATCAAAGAGAAATATATTGAATTCATTTTACGAATATAATATTAAAGAAGATAATGTTTATTTTCTGAATAACATATATGAGAAAGATTTAATTAGTTTTCTTAGAGTTTGGTGTATGTTGGTGCATGTTGGAATTTTCATAGCATGCATGCATTTCAACCACTGGTACGTAAAACCATCAGAATTGTATTCAAGAACGATTTTATTACCGCTAGAGTAAAATTTCGCTTAATTCCTTTTATACTTTTTGGAAAACGAACTTTAATAATAATTTTGATTATCAATTATAGTATATTTCCATTTCAAAATGAATGATGGAATAGTGAAAACAATTTATAATTTATCATTAGAATTATAACAATTTTGTTTACCAAAATACACATAAGGAATTAAGCAAATTATCTCTCTAGAGATATGAAACTCGCTCTAGCATTATCACTATTAGATTGTATATGCAAACCTGATGATAGATGATCTCCATGAGAGAAGGTGAAGAATGATATGATGATGAAGAAGGAAAAGAGGGATAAGGGGTATGTCCTGGAAGAAAACATGGTGATCATTTGGTTGTGAGTTTGTCAAAAGTAAAACCTAATATTTACAAATAAAGGAAAAGAAAGCTTATGCCTGTGGTGAATCTTTCTTGTCCGATAAGTTCGATTTGCATGTTTCTCAGTTTCCAAGTTTTTAGGGTTGTTTTCCATATTTGAAGGGAATATTTCTTTTTTTACTTACTTTAATTTGTTTATTCTATATTACTCCGTATAACCTAATAATACTTTTTGCTACTACTTTCTAAGCCATCAATCCAACTTAGCTTTTATAAATTTTGTGGTAAGGATATAATTTACTGAAGTAATCAATTATTTCTTCGGAGCACCTAGGTTGCATCATCATGCATTCAGCTTCTCCTTCATCATATTTTGAACAAACCCCACCCTCGTCAACACACAATGCTTTCAGGTCTAGTTAACATAATATGCAAATAGACTTGCAGTGTAGAAAAAAATTCAAATACGAGACAAGTCAGGGATTAAATAGTGGAAGAAATGGTATGTTCTACTTGGAAGAAGCATCAAATTCATCATCGTAACATGAAAATCAAATTGATGAGGAATAACTAATTATTCCAACAAAATAATTTCAAACAAAAAAGCGAGCTACTCAATGGACTTCAAATTGATGAGGGATAACTACTAATTCCAACAAAATAGCAAACTACTCAATTGAACTAGAATAGACCAGGGATATTAAAGATAAATAAAACATTTAAAAGATGATGTATAACATTACCAATTTGGAGTTATGACCGGGTTTTCAGCTGCACATTAAAAAACACCTGCCACATAGAAACCTCAAATCTAAAGTTGAAATGTTGAAGATCCAAATTATGTAGGTTATGAAAACATGGAAGCCACATCAACCCAAAACAGATCCCATTAAAAGAACGAGATATATAGAAAATATAGATTATACAGTAATGACTTTGATAAACAATTCCGATCAAACATGTTTTCACAAAAAGCAGAGAGATGTTGGAATTGTGAGTAAGTGAACAGAACATATAACAAATACCTGTTGGAGAATGTCTGTCCAGAAATGGGATCAACAAATGAAATTCTCCGGCCTCGTACATGATTGAACTGAAGAAGCAAACTGCCATTGTCAAACCGCCCAAAGGTAACAGCTAATTTTGGAGATGGATACAGCAAACCCAGAGCTGGTGGAAACTATGGGCACGTACTTAACAAAGAACAAACAGATTTAAGTACAATGTATGGCGCACAGACCCACAAAAAAATCTACCAATGACCCACGGGTGGTTGGCCCAAGGTACTATGAAGATAACTGCAGGTACAAGCCATAGTTGCGGTACAGTGGGCGGAAATCAACAACTAAGGCACATTATAGTGGGTACCATACCGGTCTTTTACTCAAAGTTAAATCATATGTATGAACTATTTGCATTTTATCATCTAAATATCAAAAACAAAGTCAACTTTCTCTTTATAGAGGAAAGTTAACCTGTACATTAACTAACCTCTTTAAAAGTCCAGCTTGCACTTTCTTCTTGACAATCAAGAGAACTCAAAGTTGGTTTTACCAATCTAGTGTTTAAAGACCTTACAAATTCTTTTATAAGGAAAGATGGTGTCATCGAGCATTACAATGCAATCTTCTATTTAGACAGGCAAGTAAACATCAATTGATACTAACTGTATTATATTACAAAAAAATTTGGGGTCATAACCCACACACAACTAAATCACCCTTATTTTCCATTGTGTAGGGTTGAAAAATGATGGTTATTGCATATACACAATATACAGCATATACAAGATTAACTGATAATAAACGTTTATATGAAGGTAAGAGATGTGAATGTGTAATACTAAGTATCAAGGCTTCTGTGCAGAAAACATTATAAACGACTGCTGAACTTTGCTTGTGTAATTGATAAGACCGCAAGATGTGCAAAGGTCTTCAATCTCTTCCTCTGTTAAATAGTTGTAGTTCTGCAAAAGTTGCTGAACAACAATGTGTCATTATCATCAAATGAAACTTAAAAGGATTGCAATTTTCCCTAACCTAGGATCAGCATGTAAGCAATGATTATACAGTATGATGCTTAACTTCAAGCTGAGATGATTTAATTGTTTTGCAATTTGTTCAATGACAAGTTATATACGATTTGTTTGTATTATTTATCTTAGGACCTTTTTAATATCTCCTAGGCACCACTGCTTTCCAATACACCTGGAGTATGATTAATTTCATGATCTATGACGTGCATCACAAGTCTTCTTTACTAGTATTTATTAAAAGGCAGGAAGATCATTCAAATTGAAATGGAACAAGTACAAGTTCAGAAAACCTTAAATCAAGAAGATGAGTGAGCTAAGATATGAAATCACAAAACAAACCCAAACCGTAATGTTAACAGCTGTGTTCCTCGGCCTAGATGACTGTTGGCTCTTAAGTTAATCATCTAAAGCATGTTAGAAACATACATGTTGAATGAAAATAAATTTCTAATTGGTTTAACGTGAGGATGAGAAACTGTCTATTCATTCGAAAGAGTTACAAGGATCGAGGATTTCTCATATATGTTGAAGCAAAGCGAAACTGAGAAAATTCAAGATAAGCCATAACTACATTCAACAGTATGGGGTTCACCCTACTGCCAACCTCATTCAACATAAACTCTTACTAGAAAAAGCACAACTAAAAGCATTGTAATGCAATGAATTATTGTATGTTATCTCCATGATTGCTTACTTTGATTTTTAAAATATGCTCTTTTCCCATATCCAGCTAACCAAGAATAGGAAGTTAAACACAAATTGATGGAAGGAATGGAGAATTGGAGACTAAAAATAGAAGCTACCTGGCGTAGAGGCCGTAGAATAGCAGGAGTAGAAGCAGTATATCGAAGAAATGTAGTCCCCACAAAAACACCACCACTTCGTAATACACGATTAATTTCAGCAATCTGTTACATGAGAAAATAATGACACCGAGAATGTTAACAAATCATTTCATCTTTGTTAAAGTAGAAAAAAAAACAATCGAGAGAATTAAGTGAGAGAGAGAGAGAGAGAGAGAGAGAGAGAGAGAGAGTGTGTGTGTGTGTGTGTGTGTGTGTGTGTGTACATAAAATATAGGAATCTCTTCAACCTTCTAAAACTTACTGCATTCGAGGGAGATGACCAGCAATGTAATGCAGCACCAGCATGCACAGCATCAACTGAAGCAGACGAGAAGGGGAGTCTGGAAACATCTGCCCTTACAAGAGCTAGATTTCTGCAGAGATAAATTATCAGGAAAAAAATATCTACCAATCCATTATCTAGATATTTTATTCTTCCAAAAATTTGAAAAATCAAGTTGTGTTCCCTCATATTTGAGTGTAGTAGAGAGTAGAGACACTCACGAGTTCAAAATACTATCATCACTCTTTATAAAATCATAACACTGTCTGAGCATATTTTCAGAAAAATCGAGTGCAATAACTCTTGAATAAGCCCCTGATTGAGCAAATTTTCGTGAAAATAACCCACTGCCGCAGCTGACATCTACAAGAACTCCACCTTCGGCTACTTTGAAGTATTCCTGCGCCATTTTGAACTGAACAAAATACATGTTGTGAGAAATATTACAAGAGATATATCATGCTCAATGACTTCTTGTAGATATAAAAAATAAAAGCCGGCGCTGAATCTGTACAGCCTGTTGTATTCTAAAAATATGCATAAACTAATCCTAGAAATATAAATTGAACATCACTTAATCTCAGGCCAAATCAGTTCATCATCAATTATTATGTAATCTAACAAATTCCCTTAAATGTCAAACTGAGCTGTAATAAAATTGCAATTTTTTTAAAGAGAACTACAGTCCACGAGCCAACATATACGTGTGCTTAAAAGTAGTGATAAAAAAAAAACAAAAAATGGTAGATATGTCGCCTCCTTTATTAATACAAATATGCCTAAATCCTAATGAAACCTTGGGTAGCCATAAGTAATTCAGTCTCCGAGATCCAATGAGACAGCTTTTAGCAGAAGAAAAGCAAAACAAAAAAAGCCCTACCTCCAGGGCTTATACAATCATCTCCACTGAAATATATAACTACATCCCTACTATTTGGGAGCATGATCAAATTTTAGAATTGACGAACATGGTACAGGGTCTTAGGACATTTTTCCGGAAACTTAAGATTATTTTCAAAGATATGTTCAACACATGAATGAAATCGGTTTTCTTAATTTGTTGATGATGTGATACTTTTAACTCTGTTCAAGATATAAGAGTTATTCCAGTGCACAGAGATCGCTAAACTTACCTCTTCATCTGGGCCGGGAAAGCCACTGCGATCAAAACTTTGACGCCAGCCTCTCTCATACAAGAATGAAACAAGGGGGCTCCTAATAGAGATCCGAGAAAGAATATTAAATGTACATAACACAATGAATGTTGAAAATACATGAAAAATGAAAGAACAAAAGAAAGCAAAGGCATCCATTCTTGAAATGTAAAAGCAACATTTATGGGACAGATCAACAAGCAACCAGAAATGTAACAACAAACTCACGGAAAATGTATAGGAATAGTGATTAATGATGCACTTACTGACATGATATGCCTTTACAGGAATAGTGTTAATGCAATATACCAACGAATAGAGAAACGTGCCTGAACAGTTCAGTTCTAACAGGTCGAGATTCACTGTAGTCCTTTGCTCCGGCAGTAACTGTTAGGTCAAGGTATATGTTTTTGCTTGAATATGTCTTCTTACAATTCTTACATTTGAAACCAGACCTATAGATTGCTGGCCTACAAGCATCCAGATTTCATTCCATCAAACATCACAAGATCGAATCGGTAAAAAATACATTTCACCCATTAGATTGGAACTTACAAGTTGAAACCCGCAGGACCTTTTCTTATTAGGGGTTCATAACAAACAGCGCAAGCAAACAAGTCCACTTCTGAAGTATCCTTGGTTTGAGTCGCAGATTCCTGAGAGAGCAACGTGTTATAGATCGATCAATTGTGGCACATTCCAAATTCTTAAAGAAACATAAGGTGATATAATAACAACCATCAAAAAATTACACGCTGATATTGGAAAATGTCTACATATAACACTAAAAACAATGCCTACATATACTAAAGTACACCCGTCCCGTAAAGTCTTAATCAACTAATGTGGACTAGGTTCTCAATACCCTCTGCACCTGTAACGGGTCCACTTGGACCACATATACAACGTCCACACGTGGGCATGGCCTTGACAAAAGTTGACCCACCATACTGTTTAAAGTATGAAAGCTCCCAACCACGCGGCCGCACTAGGCCCCATTCTTTTCATTGGTTAATAATTTTTTCTCTTTGATTCTTGTAAAACCAATTACCATCTTAATAAATAATTTTAAAGTAGATAATCAATTGAATTGAGACCGAAGAGTACATATTATATAGTATTAGTTGATATGAGATATTAGTATCAATTTTTTTATAATATATACCCTTTACTTTAGCTCATTATTATATAGAGGTTCCACTAATAATCATACATTTAGTAAATCAAACAAATTTAATAAGGGCATTATTTTTCAATTTTAATGTTAGGACCGGAGCGAGCTGCTGTGAGATCTCAACTAATATTATTGATTACGAGTACAATATATACAATAATGTAATTAGCCTTTTGGGCTTAGAATATATGAGCCCGTAGATAATTTGAATATAATTATTAATAAAAATAGTGACAAAATATAAACTAAAATGCAATTTAGCAACACTTAGAAAATTATAAATTGAGATAAATTCCGTGTCTGAGACTACAGAAATAGTAGCACGAATTTTGGAAGCGCGAAAGTGTAATGAGAATAAGTGAGGTTTAGGAGGACCATTTTTGCAATTATGAAAACGAGAAGGGTGTCCGTGCAATTTAAAGTTGTTTGCTGATATAGATACCATTTTTCTTTTTGATTGGGTTGTGTATTTACTACTCTGGTTAGTCTTTTATGTTATCATCATATGGTTAAAGATGGAGGTGCTTCTGAGAAATGAGGATCACCTGTCGCCACATCGAACCTTATTTAGCCGCTACGTATGGAAAATACCACTTTTTGTTTGATTGGGCTCCACGCACAGTGTCAAAAATTGGACTATTTTAGCCCGTGTAGTCTTTCAGGAAGTTTACAAAATAATTATTTCCGACCTTTCTAACACTGTGCTGGTGTGCTTTTAGTCCCTCTCGGCTAAACGGCACAAGTTTCCGCCATGAATAGTGTGGATATGGAGTCGGGTTCGAGCTGGTACAGCTACTCGATTCGGTAGATATTTTTTTGTTGTAAGGTATCAAGTAATTTTTTTACTAGAATCTGATCCTGTTGTTAGTCGGGTGGGTACCAAGCAATTTTTGTTACTTGAGTCCAATCATGTTGTAAGTCGGGTGGGTATGGAACAATTGTTTTTTAATTAGAATCTGATCATGTGTTAACGAATTTTAGAATTGATCATTTGTTTTATTTGTGTACCAAATTCTGATACATCAATAAGAGCATAACAAGTACTTTTAAAAAAAAATGTGATTCACTATCTTAACATCTTATTATTTTGACATGTATTTTTGTGTCATAGATTGAGATAGAGGTATGGATAGGTGATCTCGGGCAGTCGGATTTTTACGCTAATTAAGAGTAGAGTTTTAACAGGTATCATGTGTATGCACTTTATCTAGTTAGATAATTACCAGATTTTTTAAATATTGACCAATACTTTCTACCTTGGTCCAATTTGATAATCTATTAATCTGTTATCAAGTTGGATTTTTCGAGTGGAGTGGACGGATACCATATGCCAACCAGAACAATTGGAGCCCAATTGTGATGTTGAACTAAAAGCCCATTTTAGCTAGGGTTTTGCTTATAGACTTAAGCAAATCATCTTTTCCACCTTCTCAACCCATCAAAAAAAACAAGGAAGTAATATTGAATCATGGCTGAACAAACTGAGAAGGCTTTTCTTAAGCAACCCAAAGTATTCTTGAGGTATTATTATGAGATAATATTGTTACAATGAATTTATAATTATGAGATAATATTCTATAAGAATCATATAGTTGTGGATATTTTTGATGGTCCTAGTTATGAATTTTTTGTGTGTAAGGTAAAATTTGTATATTTATGTTTATTTAATATCAGATTTAGGATTCATTATGATAGTTACAAATAGACGTAGAGGCAAAGTAGAAAGAAGAAGAGTCGGATGAAGACTATATAAAATGAATTAAAGTTCATGGACTTCTAATAAGGGATGACCGGGTTGATTGGAAACGGTCCTATTCGTGTAGCCGATCTTATTTAATGGGATATGGCTTCGTTTGGTTTGGCTTGCCTTTTAACTACTAAAATATGATCTGGTGTGATTGGATAATTATTTGGATTCATTGAATATTTAACATATTTATGCTGTGCTTACAATACCTTAGAAAGTACACGCTATAAAAAGAAAATGAATGGTGTTGGTGGAAGTCTTTGTAATGAGCAAAATTTCTGGTGTCCGTTTATCTTCTTTTAGTATCTAAAGTGTAGATGCAACCATCGATTAGGTTAATGCTTATGGCTGGATCGTACTTTATATTGAATTATATTATGTTGCAGCTCAAAGAAGACTGGGAAAGGTAATAGGCCAGGAAAGGGTGGAAACCGTTTCTACAAGAGCGTTGGGCTTGGTTTCAAAACCCCGAGGGATGCCATTGAAGGTATCTAGCTATGCGCATACAAAATGTTGTGATTGGTGCCTTTTTCAAATTGTTCTTTCTATAAGTTGTTATTATTCTTGACTAATAAGGTGTATTGACCATAATGAAATGCATCTCCTTTCGGTTCAATGTTTAAAATAATTAGCTCTATATGTAGTTTTTCTTCAATGTTTACTAGGAAGATAGTGTGTGTACCTATTTGTATTATTGTGAATACCATGAATATGAATGTAGAGTTCTTAATAATATTGTATGTTTATATTATTTGTGACTTAAGCAATTATACACTTGTTAACAGTCGAAGATACTCCCTCCATCTCACAAGATCATTTAGTGTTGAATTTCATGGTTGGTTTTTAGATATTGAACTTCATATTTGTATATGTTGCTTAATATTTTCTGAGAAATATGTCAAAAGATAGTATTTTAACGTAATTTACTACTCCCTCGGGATTTTTTTAGTTGTCATCTTAGCAAAAAAAATTGTTTAAAAATACTTGTCACTTTGGAATTCCAATGCAATGCAACATTTGATTGAGTTTTTCTTTTAAGCCCCTATTTAATGTATATGTAATAAAAGCTTATAATACCAATACATTCATTAAATTGTTGTTTGATTCATTAATTAGGGGTATATATGTAAAATGTCATTCATTCTTAATTGATTTTTAATTGACGTGAAAATAGCTAGGATGACAACTAAAAAAAACCGGAGGGAGTATTAACGTGATAACTTTATTTCAAATCTATGTTTTTTTCTGTCAATTAATGCTAAACATTTTATTAATTTTGGCCATTGAGAAACAAACTGGACCATTGTTTAGAGGTAGTAATATGTTTTTCCTTCTTCTTGAACATCTCCCCTTTAAAACCCTCTCTAAATTATAAAGTATATGGTGGTGAATGTGGATTAATTTCTACTAGATTAGGGGTGTTGAATGAGACTTCATTTAAAAGTTTCATGTCTATAGACCGCAAAATCAAGATCCTAATATCAGCAAAGGGATCTTTGCGGCTGGCTAAGCACATATTTGTTATATGAGTCTAGCCGTGTTTGCTAACCCGATACTTCCCTCGATTTCACTCATCCGCCCATTCGCATTCTGCTACCATGCTTCAGGGATCAACTGAGTTCCACACATGGAATAATCACCTTAGTCAGTTTCTGCTAGTCATGTTTCACTGATTGTAAAGGGATGAAAGTATGAAATCATTATAATCTAGACTGTCAAGTTAATAAAATTGATTTAGAATTGTTACACTGCAATTGCTGTTTGATATCAGTATTTCACAAATAAAGTGGTCTGAATTATGTACAGGAACTTACATTGATAAGAAATGTCCATTCACTGGCAATGTGTCAATCAGAGGCCGCATTCTTGCTGGGACATGCCACAGTGCCAAGATGATGAGGACCATCATTGTTCGCCGTAACTATCTTCATTATATCAAGAAATATCAGAGGTACGATAATAAAATATTAATACACTCATTTTCCTCCATATCATGCATGGTATATAACCTTATTCAATTGTTTGCAGATATGAGAAGCGTCACTCAAATATCGCTGCACATATATCTCCTTGCTTCCGTGTGAAAGAAGGAGACCATGTTACCATTGGCCAGTGCAGGTTGGTTTGGTTCACATTGAACTCCTGCTTTCATTGTTCTGGAGCGCTCTTCAAATATTCTAGTTCTCTTCTCGTTGTAATTCCATTGTCCATATATGTTCCATTTCAGGCCTTTGTCAAAAACTGTAAGGTTCAATGTGTTGAAAGTGATACCTGCTGGATCTTCTGGAACTGGAAAGAAGGCGTTTACGGCTATTTGAGCTACTCATTTTTCCAATGTAGAGAGATTGGAGAAGCTTTCATTGGGCAATATTTTTATTTAGATCATATAAAATTTTCAATTTTTTGTGATAGATTCTTATATTGACTGCTTGACTTTCTTTGCCTTGTTAATCTCCAGTTTCTGCGGTTGCTTAATTTCTAGTGTAAATTTTATCATTGAAAAGATTTCAAAAGGAAGAAATGCCATAAAAATACACTAGCATGGTATCACAGAGTAATATGCTTATTGTCATATCAAGGGTAATCTTTCAACAGAAAGAGTACAGAGGTTCTGATATACAATGACAACTGATCTGGCACAACCACTTGGATATTAAATTTCTGGAAGAACTAACAAAATGCATCATTCTGGTATGAGAATGCTCTTTATAGGGGTTCAATATAGTGGATGAACAAACACCCCTTTCTGTTACAATAAAGGCAATTCACAGAAGTAAAAACTGATAACTCCATGAGAATACTAAAATTACATACTAGTAGAAGAACAAACACCATTTAATGTTACAATACAGAACTTTGCAGAAGTAGAAACAACCATAGAGTTGCTCCAATAACGGTGCCTCAGAGATCAGAAACTTCAATGACAAGCAAAATTATACATACTGCAGCAGGAACCATGATCATAATCCATATATTGACCACAATCAATAAGCCATGAAGTCGGACCAAAACCATTTCCCTCATTTTTCTTCGAACTCATCGTTCGCCACATAGATGAATAACAAGCCCTCAATTGGCAGATAAATCACCAAATCATGTTACAGTAGGTGTACAGCATTAATTGACATAATCAATGAGACATGAAACTGAACCTGAACCATTTCCCTTCCTTTAACTTTTCTTCAATCTCATTCTTCACCACTCGGATCAATAACAACCCCGCAATGGATATTGAAAGAATAAGCATAAAAAAGACACTGTTCCATCCTCTAGTTGAAATATATCCTGCTAGAAGAGGCCCAACAGCTGCACCTACAGAACCAGTGCCATCTATAATGGCAGTCACAGTAGCTAATGCGCGGGAGTTTCCTTTTAATAAGCTCTGAGTACCAAGGTCAGTGGCAACTGCAGTAGTAATAAGCGAGTAAGGCCCGTTGACTAGCAAACCAGATATCAACATCAGCATGATATTTAAGAACATAGAAACGCTTCCATAAATACGATAGAAGAGAAGGGCAGGAATTGAGAGCACTAAAAATAAAGCTGAAGTCACAGCACGTGCTTCAATAGTATCAGATATGAACCCTGCCAAGATTCCTCCAAGTACTCCTCCAACATCAAACACCGTAGAAAGAATCCCAGCAGTTTTGTGAGACAAATGCACTCCAGCAACAGCTTCAATTTCAAAATAAATATTAGCACATATGCATCAAGCATTTTCCAATCAAAGAATATGATACTATTGACATCAAACTATTGACACAACTTTGATTTTGAATCAAAATTTCATGTATAGTAAAGTAGGCTGAAATTCTATATTTTGATATATTTTTTCACAAAATATTATACAACATATTCAAATTTTTTAGTTCAAACTTTAAAAAGTCAACTCACCAAAATTCAAAACTGTACAATCTTTTAAGGATGGAGGGAGTATATATCTAGCCTATTGTTTGAAATTCTTGATCAGCATAAGCCAGATTTCTAAAATCTGGTTGAATTCTCTTGTAGTGTCTGAAAGAGGACTGGCAAAAATTGAAGCAAGGCTCGTATGAGAAAGAAATCAGACTATATATCTGGGCTCGGGGTATTATTATTATTGACAGCAGGCGTGGATGCCCTTATTATATGTTAAATGACTAAAAGGAAACCAAAGACAAAGTTCCCCTTCCATCTCCAATGGCGTACACATTTAAAGAGAAATGGGATAAAGTGAAGGTGTGTGAGGTCTCATTGGCCATGTCATACTTGTATACTGAAATAATTTGCATAGCAATACTCCTGAAGGCAGGCTGGACTATCTACTACCTAAACTTGCATGGTACTAGACTTTTTGTTTTCTAAAAAAGCAGGTTCATGTTCATTGCTAACTGATGCTAGTAATTAAAACTCAGGCTTTTGCATTAACTGTAACTTGTGATGATAAACTGTGTTCATCTTTCAACAAAAGTTAAGCCATTGTATAAATGTATAATCTAATGCTATGTAAATTAGGTCATACAGTGATATTAGGTCACTATAAGCAGGTATATAAGAGTATTTTTCTACAACAGCAGTCACTTCTCATGCAACATGATTATCACTAAGTACAGATAGATATATAGTTAAAACTACCTGTGTGCCTGATGTAGAACGGTAACCAGTACAAGAAGGTGTATGCTACAAGCTTCGAGAAAAAAAGACAGAATGCAAATGGTGCAACTCCAGGAAGACTCCATGCCTCCAGAAATCCAATTGCAACTGATCCCTCAGTCTCTGCTCCTTCCTCTTCAACCTCGATTTTTTCAGATTCCACCAATGCGACCCCCTCAACATGCATTTCAACCTCCTCATTTCCAATCAATTCTAGTCCAATATGGCCGGGACTCGGGACAAGAAACATATACACCAATATGGCCATAACCATAATAATCATCCCTGGGAATACGAATGACCAACCCCATCCCATCCCCAAAACTGAAGAAGCTACAAGAGAACCGATAATGTTACCAACAGAGGTATGAGATGCCCACACTCCCATTATCAACCCTCTCTTATCCTTCCCAAACCAATTCCCAACTACTGCTACCACACAAGGCCATCCGACAGACTGGAAGATTCCACATAAAATTTGAACAGCCATGAAGAACCCAAATACGTGTACATCGAAAAAGTAACCAAACCCAAAAATCATCACAAACACCCCACTCCCTACCATCCCAACAGTCAAAAAAATCCTCAAATCAACACTATCACCAATGTGACCAGACACAAACATTCCAGCAGAATACGCCAACAGGAACGCAAGATCAAGCTCCCCTAGCCGGTGGGGCCCATCAGTTCCATTAAACGGAGCCCAACCCGTAGAACCATTGGCAGACTCAGAAGTTAACGTGAAGTTCGTCCCAGAACTCAGGCTCTTTATCTCGGGGCCTAGTACAGATTTAACAATGCTAGGGGGTTTACGGGAAGCATGGAAAGTGGCGTATGCTATGAAGGTGAGGGAAAGGACCAAAATTTGGTGGAAATATTGGGTTTTATTGGGAGGCTTGAGGTTGGGAAACAGGGTCATGCCCGGTGGTGACGTAAGGGTTTTGAGTTGCATCATGATTGAAATCAACCCAACTATTTCGATTCAGGATAACTTATCCGGTTAGAATTACAAACCAAGCGAATTTCGATCCTTAGTTAGCCGAGTGACTAACGAATCGCTCTGCTCGTTAACAGCTCTATTTGGAACCAACCCAACTAGTCATACAACTCCTATAATCTGCATCTAATTACAGCTAGTATAAATTACACAAGTATATATACGGAGTAAGATCGTCTCCAACTCTTCTCCTCCAATTCTCTCAAAGTTATAGTAGAAACGAATAAATTTTTTATATTACAAAAATGCCACCTTCCAAATTAATGGTCGTGATTGAAATTAAAACTCGAGATAATTGGAGGGATAAGAAGAGAAGCTAAATCTGTATATATACAAACATGTCAATTATAGTTATGTAGCCTAAAATCTTCTGTAATACAACAAATGTTCTCTATTTATTGAGGAAAGTATTACCCTCCCTCAATAAAGAAATATTACCAGGTTTTATTTACAATGGATTCTTTATCTATTCATGAAAATATTACATATGAGAAAAATATATGCAAAGAAAGAATTACCAATTTGGTGAAGGAGAAGAAACAAGAAATGGGATCTCTATATTTCTCCCCCTTCAGACATTGAAGTTGAAAGACAAGTTTTTTTATTTGAGGTTGACTCTTCAACTTCTCTTGCTAATAATGCCAAGATAATTAGCTTGCTTTTCGATGAATCTTTTTTAGACAATACAAATTTGTCAAATTTATCAAATTTATCCTAAAGTATATCCGACTTAAAACACACTGAACATTGATAAAATATGGAATAATTATTTATTTCTAAATAAAAACTTTTTCAAATATTATACTTATAAATTGGGGGTAAAATTGTAATTTACTACCTTTTTTTTACTGTTTGGTGTGTTTTTAGCAACCGTGGTATATCATGTCGAAACTAGTCACGGTATGACCGGTGGTAAATGGAGAATAATCAATTTTAATATTGTAAATTCCATAGCCTATTAACATGAGCCATGTGCTCAATTGAAGAAGACAAAAAAAGAAACTACACAAGGAAGATAAGAGACAAAGAGAATTTGAGAGAATATATTTCATTTTATTATTACACAATGATTACAATGATTGAGGATCATTATGATATATACAATCTTTTGGATTCAAATTTCATCTAATGACAACATAATATAAATGTTAACGATGCTAACTTTTCTTATAGTCAATCACTGAAGTTGATCGATTGATCGTGGTTGATCATCATGAATAAAAAGGACAACGCTGACGGAAATATCGATCCAATATAAAAATTCATAAATGTATACATAGTACATTTGTACTCATATGATGTTTTTGGATTACATTTGTACTCCCTATACAAATATACAAATTTATCAATGTTATAATATATTTGTATTCATTTTTTGTTCATAAATATTTTTCTAGAATATCTTTGTACATGCATGTATTAAAAAAATTAAAAGATATTAAATAAAAAAATATGTGAATATATAACCTACAGAAAAGTGAGCCAATCTAACCAATCTTGCTTGCACAATGGAGTGGTCACTGATTATTCTCCAGCGAATTAAATTTGCCAAAGATGTGCGTTCATGCGCCCACGCTAAAGTTTCAATCACCCCCGCCAATATTTTAAAATTAAAGAACATAAATCTAGTAGCCCAAACAAGATGTACAAATAAGAACATCCATGCCTAGATCGATAAACTATTCCTATCAAAAAAGCTTATCTATTCTTATTAATACGATATTTGATGTTGAAGCACAGAAGGAGTGTTTCCTCTGAAACGGGTGTAACTAACTCCTCAACCAACTAACTCATCGTTCACATCCTAACTAATCATGTAATAATTTGAGCCAATAATTGCAACTAACTTTCTAACCACATAATCATTAATAACAAGTTCTGTTGCGCACCAGTGTGAAGAATTCATAAATGAGAAGAAGAATAAGAATTTCTAGAGAAGCGAGAAGCCTCACTTGCAAATATGGGCGGATCCAAAAGACCTTTAGAATATTCAATAAATACCCTACACAAATAGAGTCCTACCAGAGATGGAACAGTGTTTTAGCTCAGCTCATTACCGGTGTTCAATACATTATACATGACATATTTCATATTTTAATCTTTAACTCCTAAGTTTTATCTTTCATAATATTCAAACTCTTTTTATTTTGTTTGGGATAACAAAACTCAGTTATCATAAAACTATTTAATCTACTTTATTTCAAAATACAAGATATTCTAAGTATTTGAGACAAACTTGATGATTACCAAACTCTTAAGGGGTCTCGTTTTTCATTTCAAGTCTATAAAATGTCATTTGTTGTGAAAGAAGTGTTAAGTACATTTGATAATCGAAAGTTATTACTAATCGGTGTATACTAAGCTATGAAATGTACCCACAAAGGTAATTAAATATTTTGAAAGAAGGAATTTCATGATCGCTGAGGCCATGAAGCTGACATTTTTCTTTGCCGAAATTGCTACACACAGCATTGGGCTTCTAATACAAGCATCTGGACACATAAGGCCATAGCGCTTATCAAGGCCACCGGTGTTTGCACACACTGAAAAGAATGGCTAAGGGTTTCCTTCGTTAAAAAGAAAGAAAAAATGAGAAAATACAAATAAAATGACAGTTTAAATGGATAAAGTAATATTATGTCATTAGCAAGATTATAATTTTTTTAGTTTAAAATGAATATCCTGTCTTCAATTTCTGATCCGCTCGTGCCTGCAAACAAAGCATGAGAAACTCCTGGAAATACCACGACCCCGATGAAAAGGACCTCGACCTCTTGGTGCATTTTTGATTTGTGTTAGAAAATCATGCTGAAGCCTCGTCTACAACAGAAGAAGGATGATAAATTTCACGATCAACCGAGTGAATCAACCAAGCAATTACCATACCATTATAAGATTGAATCATTTTCGAACTACACTAATTCAATGGCATAAATTATCAAGATCCTCCTATTCAAACACCTAAAACACTCGAAATGTCACCCTTTTTGTTGCTTCTTCTTTGTTGGTGGAGTGAGTGCTCTTTTTAATACTACTTTTTGTTATTCCTAACATAACATTTTTATGAAGAACATGGATGTAATATGACAAACATGAAGTGCCCATATATGATATTCTGCTACACAGACTTTCAGAGCTCACAATGAATTCTAGTTTTCATTTTAGCTTGAAGAGCACTTGGACTATGCTCCATATCTAGGAAAATATTGAGAGTTTAGGTACAAGTACAACACAAATAATTTATACGGAGTACAAGACACATACGAAACCGAAGTATTTGCAGTTTTAAATTTCAAAGAAGGGATTATATTTGAATCCCTTGTCGATGCTGCTGTTGGTGATGAGAGTGCGAGCATCAAACACCCTGTTGTTGTCTTTAGGAATGAAGAGATTGGGGTGAAAGTTTTCATCATCATCATCAAATGTTGCCCACTTGTTTGAACATTGCCTCTCTTTTACTCTCCTTTGCGAAGAATTTCCCATCTCTGCGACATGATCTTTGAACTCTTTCTTCACCACGTCTAAAACAACATCTCCATAGCAATCACACCATGACCTAACGTATGTTGGAAAGCCGTGAAGAACGGTTACATCAAGAACAAGGCATCTCGCTAAGCAAAAGAGTAAATTCTCACCTTGGGAGAAACTTCATCAGATCATCCATGTCAACTGGAAGCCTAGTTGAAATGGCTTCAATTTGCTCATCTCTGATCAATGGAAGGACACATTACATTACCACAGTAAACTATTCTTTTCAATGGAAAGTTATTATGAAAGGAACGCTTACGTGAATTCAACGTTTTCATTTTCACCATTCACTTGAGTTTGAATTTTTGAGAGTTCCTTCTTTATTTTGTCTCCTAAAACCTACCGAATTTCATGAAGAAACACAGATTTTGTTAGCAGCGAAATCAAATTGTCATATAGCATGGTTGAACTATACCTTATCAACAAAGAAATCTGAAGGTGCACCACAAGGATGCAACTTCCTTTTGATCTCTTTGGTGTCTGGCCCTTCTCCCATAGGATTTTCAACAAGCCGCCCGAAATAATCTTCACCATCTGATCTTTCACCTCCAAGGGGCAATGGATCGGTTTCATCGTCTTCACCATCGTTTTTCTTCCATTTCTTGAATAGCCATGGTTGCTTCTTACCTGATTTTGCTGATTTCTCCTCAGAACGACGAGCTACATCATGATTATCACTTTCACCGCGCTCCTCTCCTTTTTGTTCTCTTTGGAAGAAGGTCTTAAATGGTTTCTTTTTCGCCCGATCACCTCCACTTTGCTTCTCAGTCTTCAATGTCTTAGAAGCTAAGCTCTCTGACATGAGGACGGACTTCGTTTCTTTCTCTCTTTCTCTGATAAATTGGTTATGCCAGAAAGGATTCTCTGTTGAGATTAGAGATTCACTCTTCTTAAATATCTCTTTCTCGCTCTTTTCTTCTTTAACTTTACTACTTTTGGTTGAAGAAATAAATCCAAGAACCGACGAAGCAGCTCCTTTAATTTGCTTCGATGAAGCTGATGAAGAACCATGCTGTGGTTTATTCTTTGAACTTGAGCTTCCTTTACTACTAAGCAAGCTTTTCTCATCCTTCAAATCTATCTCTGACCACTCTTCATTTGATTTCTTCATTTGCCCCCCCTTAACTATAACATTTTTTGCCTCAATTTCAACTCCTTGAACCGCTAGCCTTTGTAATAAAGGCCTCTTTGAGCAATGGTACTCATCTTCTGTTATGCATTTTGCATAAAGTAGTTCCTAAAATGCACCACATCATCATCATTTCTCCTAAGTTTTTTTTTTTTGTTTTTTATCAAATTCAAATACGTTATTGCAGATATATTCGAAACAAGAACTTGATGTGACATTCTGACAACAAAACATAATTTGTCCTAAAACATATCTCACTCTGAAATAATACTCCAGAATGTATACAGAAATTCCAATAGAGGTAAAAGATTAGATTCATAGTAAAAATACACAAGCTGCAAAATGAAGTATCACTTATTGTTATCCGAACGGACCATAAAGATAAAACAAAAGGGGTGAGTTAAAAAGTTACCTGCAAGAAGATCAACTTATCTCTTAAAATAGTAGGCTGCTCATAATCAAGAGGGGAAGCAATGAGGGTCTCAAGAAGGTGAGCTCGAAACGCGGAGACTTGGGTTTCGGGAACAATCCCCTCTTTACAGAGACCAATTAATTTAAGTATTTGGTGGAAACTCTCTTGCTGCCACTTCAAATGCCCCGATTGCTGCTCCGAGAGCTTCTGCTCGGCTGCCACGATCGCGGGCAGCCTCTTTTTCTTGAAGGAAAATGGGAGTATGTTTTTGCATATTGAAGTTATTGAATCTTGGAGGCTAGAGTAATATGTTGGTGTGTATGTGTAACCCATCTTAATATTTTGATGAATTTGTACAATTATTTTGGTTCAATGTTGAGAATTTGAATGTTTTATTTTGAGTTCTTGGATACTTTTTGCAAGTGATTTGTTATTTGAAATGGTTAAAGGTGTTTTTGTTTGAATTAAACGGTCTATTTTTAACTAGCCGTTAGGCTTCTCTACGGTGTTGGAAGAACGTTTGTTGATTGGGCTTTAGAAAAGGGCCCAACATTTAGGGGGAATGCATTGCTTGGTTTCTTGTTGTCCTATAATCGAGTCGAATTGGATCGATTTCTGCTTGACTAGATCTTAAAGAGTTGGGTTTGATTTTATTTCGTTTGAGGTAGAATTCTAAATATGGGGTTTGGCTCGACCCAGAACAAATATTTGAAAAACGAACTTGAGTTAGGTGGGGAGAAATAAGAAAGACTTGACTCGATCTAATGACTCTATAATACTTTGATAGTAAATAAGAAAAAATAACAAGTTGTAATTATTGACCTAAAATTTAGATGTGAAATATGTCAAGTTGAGTGTTAACTTGAAATGACCTAATTTAAAATTAACATCTTACTATACATTATTATCACATCTAGTTGAGCTTTGGAGTCTGAACCCTCAGTCTTTGCAATGTCTTAAGATTAGTCTATGTGCCTATTTCTTGCCATCTACGAAGATGAGGTGAGCTCCTAGGAGAAGCCGAGTGGGGTTGTTAACAAATCGAATATGGGTTAATTCGGTTTGATTCGTTAATAAAATAGGATCGATTCGTTAGAAAAACAATTCGATTGCCTGATTCGTAATCAATTTGAAAAAGAATTGTTTATAACCAGTTAATGAGTCAATAATGAACCAATAATTTAATGAATGAAAACTTTCCACGATTAACTAATTAATCGTTTGCTAACTGTTCTACCTGCCCAAGTAGTGAAGTTTAAGTTCTCTAACCCAAGTTTGAAATGAAATTTTTTCTACATCAAAAACCATACAAAGATTCCTACTATCACCCAAAAAGTAGTTAATATTTGACATAACACAAAAATAAGTTTCTCATTAAATGTCTTAAGATAGACAAAATTGTTTTATATGTTTCTTAAGAAAATTCAAATTGTTACAAATTATTCATTAATGAATCAAATCTCTCTAGTGTTGTTTATAAATATTAGCCTTAGAAATTTTCATCCTAAAATTAATTAGTTATAAATGAATAAAGCTAAGAATTATATAAACTTCCTTACATGTTTTGATATACTCCGTAATTAATATGAGACTTGATCTTTCTTTAATATACCAATTCAATCGAAGTTCTAGACGGTACATCAAGAAGTCGCGGAAAGGCTACTGCCATGTCAGCCGTGATTTGGAGCGACCGCCCAACGCCACGGAGAGGGGGCGAGCGGACGCCACCCGCTGGCTCGGGCGGGGGCTTACGCGTTTACGGGCGCCAAGGCGTGGCTACCTCCGCCATGGCTAGCCTTTGGTAATTTCTGTTTTTTTAAAAAAAAAAATCAGATTTTAAAAATGAAAAGCCCCCAACCCCCAAAAAATCCTATCTCATTATTCCATTTTTGCCCAAAAGCCTCAACCATCAAAACGTTTTTTTCATTATTTCTCTTTAATTTTCTTCCTTCTTTTTGTAATTCCTCTTATGTTTGAATGTTATCAAATTGATTAAAAGTAGAAATATAGTTTTACTTTTTTGTAATTTTAATTTTTTAATATTTAATTTCACCTCGCTTTGTTTAATGGTTTTAATGTTCACAGAATTTCTTTTTATGTTTGTTTTTAATTTCACTTTTTGTGTTTGTTTCTTGCACTTTATGTTTGTTTCTCTTATGTTTGTTTGTTAATTTCAATTCTCTTTATGTAAAATTTTAATTTCAATTGTATTTGCTTGTTTGATTTTGTAATAATGTAATGTTAGCTGATTTTGATTTGTTTCTAAATTGTACTTGGATGATCATTAATTGCGTCATTTACCTTTCTAGACAATATATTTTGAATTATTTGATTAATTATCATTCTATTTTTCATTTGATAAGCTATTTATTATTATTATTTTAATAATAAAAACATGGATTAAAAGCGTTACGCCGCACCGCCACGATTTTTTGAGATTTACCGTCACGATCGCCATATATTCGCTATTCCGTAATTATGCTGCATATGGGTGATGCATGTGATTAATAGTTGAGAAATAAAGGGTCCAAAAAAAAACCTATGCATCTATTTATGCAGGAAATATTCAACTAAAATTTTCAACCAACAAGAGAAATGTACATAAGTTCTCTAACTCCTTTTTTATCAATTGCATGAATTTGAGCCTTCAAAATCTCAAAGCACACCACACATTCTGCATCCTCCAAAGATTTCTTCCTTAGTTAGCCCAGCTGATCCTCTAGGACACACTCCTCGTTGCTCTGGAAACCTCTGTATGAGTCTGTTGAGATTTCTTAGTTCCCCTGCTAACAAAAATGACAATAGTGTTTAGTAACAATCAATTCACAGGGTTGGCTTCCTCAAAGCTATATGATTTGAGATGATGAAATGAAAAGGGTGATTAAAATCGAATCACTTAAAACATGAATTAATTTATCAGCGTCCTTAAAACATCATCTCTAAGAGCAAGTGAAGCAGGTAGCCTTAACAAATACGGACTCCTCTATGGTGCTAATACAATTTGGTGCTAACTATGCTAACACACATTGGGAAGACATACGCATTCAAATTCCAAACATTTGAAAGATATATATACTCCAAAATACTTGGGCTTAGTGGCAAGAACATGCTTAAAGACAGCAGCAAGATATAACATAGCTAGCCGAACAAATACTTACTATTGTCCCATGACGGGTCCTAACTTTTTAATATAAATGTTGCACTTAAAACTTTTTGAGAATAAATCATCTCAAAAAAAAAAATATGAATATGAAATTCCTAAGAAGAAAAACCTTGTTTTTGTTGATTTCCAGGTTGCATTCAACTTCTCATCCAGCCTCTCCTTGGCTTCTCTAGCTGCATCATCTAGCTTCTCATCAAAATCGGCCGGTCGTACTGTTGCATTTATTTGCTCCTGAAAATCACATGCCATAGTATTTTAAAGCCTAGAATATTAGTATCATATTTATTTGAATAAGGAATAAAAGTTATTCATGTCAAAGTTTCGCCATAATATCGAAAGGACAACTAAAAAGAACAAGAGGTATTTCATTAATTTAAACAATTTTATTTTTTGGAGAATGGACCAATCCAAAGAAAAGAATTAGGAAGTACCATGGGAAAAAGAGGAGGAGATTGATATCTGCTTGTTACATACAAGCAAAAAGAAGAAGGCCGCCTTGAGGCATACCCAAATGAAGTAGTAGATGTTACATATGATGAGGAATCAATCAATCTATTACCACTTTGATGTATCCTTCTTCGCCTAGCGCACTCGACTCCAGGAAGCATTCCCGCCATTCGGGTTGGTAAAAAGTAAGTCTTGTTTGATAAGACGGAATTGGACAAAGAAAAGAGAGTGCTCGATGGGCACCCTTTACCGGTCTAAAATGAATCAAGAAAATGTGACATTGAGAAACTGCCTAGGAACGACAAAGTCCTTTGAAATAAGAGAGGCAAAGAATGGTAAATCATGGACTCATTATTAGTCTTGATCGAGTATTAAAAGAATAATTTGTTTGTTGAGTGTTTGAAATTGCCTAGAAAATGGAAGGAAGGATGCTCGAAGTTTCCTGGTAAGTGCCGGATAACACAACATTCAACTGTGGTGACAAAATGATGTATTTGTAAATTATTGTACCATGTTTTGGAATGTTTTGCTTAAATGGTGGAATAGCATGCATGCTACTGGCTACTGGTTAGCATTTAGCAAGTAAAACTGGATGGTGTGGTTTGCAGATTATTACGTTATTTCGAAATTTATTTACTACGCATTCGAATAATAGCAATTACAGATCCTCGTTAAAAAAAGTAGAATTTGAACGGCTAAGAGCATCTACATTAGTTGTCTTAAAAAAAATTCTAAAATTTATTTAAACAGTCATTTTTTATTTTTAGGATAATTATTTTATATATATTATTTTGCAGATTTTCTATTATTCACTTTAAACTTGAAAAAAATTTAAAATATCTCAATAAAAATTTAGGATAAAATTAAATTTTAAAAATATAAAATAATCAATTATATATGAGTATAACAGTATTTTAAAATTTATTAGAAGAACCTAATTAAATATAAAACTAAGAGGTAGAGTGTAATATTTGAAGTTTATAAGGGATATCAGCTTCTTGGGTTTATAATGATTATGCCAAATACAAGTCAAAATGAGAAACTTGCTAAGCACCTGGACTTGAAAATTCGTCCAAACCTCCAAAACAAAAACAATTGTAAGTGAAAATAGGGAGGGAGCCAGAAACTACTCATAAAAGCACCATATAAAAGTTAGTAACAGATTTTAAATTGTGATGAATTAAATAATATAAATTTACAAAATTTTAATGAAATATGTCACATTTTTCAAAAAAAAAAAATTAAAGATAAAATTAACATTTTAAATTAAAGGGTTTAGGACCTACTTTGGCCCCTCAAAGAGTTCTACCTAAGTGAAAAATTAAGCCAATTCATTGTTTATTTAACAATAAAATATTTAAAGTTCTTGAATTATGTCATAAACTTCAGTATATGTAAAAGAGAATTAGATTGATAGTAGAACTTCAATTATGTGATTCTATTTATTTATTTGACTCTGATCATGTAATTTGAATTGGGTTATTCTAACAATAATACCTCTTTACAATGATCCGCTTTAATCTTTTCAAAAATTACCCTAGAGTCTACTCCTATTTATCTAATTTTGAGTTTGTCATTGTGTAAAATGATTGTCCTTGTGTAAAATGGTTAATAGTCTATTTTAACTATAAAAATTGATGGTAGGGGAGGATTTGGATTTCTTTTTTTCTGATTCAGATTTCAAAGGCAATTTACAACATGAAAAAATAGAATTATTGAAATTAATATTTGTTGATAGTTTGAGGTGGGGGGTGGGGTTGTACAGAACTTTTGTTGCGATCTCGTTCGTTGAAAGTTAGGATTCATTAAACTTTTTGTTTATTATGATTCATTAAAAATAAAAAGGACAAATGATTTTGGAGATTATCTAAGTTTTATTTCTATTCCACTTCGTGTTGAGACTTCGATATTAAAAATAACAATTATAAATAATCAAACCAAAGATTCTTAACAATAATATAAAACGTTCAAGATACTTGTCTTTTAAAGTTAATTTTATTTATTTTGAATTATTTGTCTTTCTAGAAAATTATAATTCTAATGCTTTTCAATGCATTTCTTTTTGTTATTAAATTATCAACCAACCAATGATATGGTTTCCAATTAATTGTCATCTTTATATTTTCAAATATACTTTTGACTATTTTTTCTATTTTCTTAATCTATGTGCAAACGGCTCGAAGACAACTAAAAGTGGAACGGAGTAATATACTTAATGTGTACCTTTTAGCGATTTGCAGCTGAATATATCTAGTTATATCTCAACAATCAACGTAGATTGTCTCTCAGTTAACGAATCCTCCGCGAGCTAATAGATCTTTTAAAAATATTAAACTGACGCAAAAATCTAAAGAAAAAATTTCCACCTACTATTCGACCAAGAGGGAAAAAGAGAGAGCGAAGTTTTATTTCAACTTTTCTCAAAAAGTAGAAGAAATGAACGAAAGCAAGTAAAACATCCAATTTTAAGCTCCTTTTATATAGGCTTTCAGTACTAAAATTAAGACCAAGGACAAGTGAAAATCATCCACTCTTTTTTTCCAATATAACTTAATTTAGGATGAAGTTCCAAATAATTGGAATTAAGTCTTAACATTTCCATACACCACTTTAAACCCTAAAGGTTATAATCAGACATACTGATTTCGTTATTGCGCTGCGGACCTCTTAGGCTCGACGAGAATAGAAATATATTAATTTATGTTAACCTAACATCTTATTAATATATATAGATTGCGAGCGACTCTAATAAACCATCATAACCCCTAATGTCAAATGAAAGTTACCTAATATATTAACGTCCATTTGTCTTGTTATTTCCCCGCCCCTAATCTAAGCATTTTTCTACATTCAATGCGTAACCCTTCTCTCCCACACGCTTTAGCTTACTTCCCGACAAACAACGCTCTTGCACTACCTGTTCCAACTTATCATTACCTACGTAGTTACTAACCTAAAATTTCATCGGTTCTTTCTAACTATTTGGCAAAGATGCCAATAACACTAAGCTTATAACTCATCATCGAAATTCAATCGAAATAGTAGGTAATTGATTTATCAACCATTGGAAGTCATTAAGGTGCTCTAGTTATGGGAGCCCTCGACATCCTCGTTGGAACAATCGCTTCATTAATCGCATTCCTTATCATAATGATGGCTTCATACAAATTAGTCAAAGCCTTCAATACTGTCTGTAGTCTCCTTTGCAACATTAATTACCACGCTTTCCATACAAAGCACATCCGATCACACCAATGGTTTATCGCCTATGGTTTGTTCAAATCTTCTACCATACGTGTAATTCTCCATATTCATATTCCAATGCGAGAATCTATCCCGTCAAATTTCTCTACAGCATGTGTCATCACTCCTTCTTTCTTTGTCATTGATTCTCAGATTTCAATCGCTAACACTACTGATACTACAATTACGCGATTATGTAATCTAATCTAATCACCAAATCTAAGTAAACAATGATAACTTACGTAAGTAAATTATGAAAAATAAATGTAACACACCTATTTTATACAGCTTCCTCAATATGAAAGTGTATCTGGTTGTCACGTTGTAAATTCACTAAAACCAAGAACCCAAGATTGTTACAATCACCTACCAAGTTAAATCTTCAATTGAGTAATATTTTATAGTACGTAAAGATTTCTAATAACAGTGCTCATAATATTATTGATGATGATTTAATAATATTCTCTCTCAAGCACTGCTTTAAAATGATTATTTTTATGATACTAAACATATAAAAAATACTTCTCTTATATAGAAAATTTGAAATAGGCAACATGAGTATCTGGTCATATTCTATTACAACGGATAGAGGTTGTTTTTAACTTGAGTATCTGGTCATATATTCTATTACAATATATATCACTGACGTGAAACTATTTAACCTTACCTATTACCATCATGTAGTAGAGATATTGTATATTTGTATCACTTTAGCAAAACTAAGCAGCCATAGGTATGAAGCATCTTTCAAGATCCCCTCTCTATCGTCACATATCACTTTATTGCCCACACATGAAGCCGTTTGCTTACTTGTTTCACCCTTCTTTCTAATATTGCCAACAATTCTTGTGCCCTATATTACCGAAACTTCATCTGCCTTCCTCTATTTAAACTCAGAGTTTAACAAATCTGCAGGGTGGTTCAATCTTTAAGGATTCTCTTTTTACTTTACACATGGTGTGGTGTAAATCACCACCACTAAAACAAGGACAAAAGAGACGCTCAAACCTCCTGCTTTCTATTCACATATCAATCACCACCACTAGAAAACACCCGACTCCTTTTATATCGCCTCTAAATCAAGCATCTGCCTCCATCCCGACTCCAACCTACCAGATACTTTCAGCCTTTCCCTGATCTAAACCGCTCACATTTTAGTCAATCATTAAATACTACTTTATTTTATTTATATTTTCGATTTTTCTTTAAAAATTGAGACCAGATTTAGCCAATCTCTATAATAAACACTTGAGACGGTATGGAGACAGTAATCTCTATTTTATTTTATATTTTGATTTTCTTTAAAAATTTGCCCTAATTCCACCTCATACCTCAAGTACTAAACCGACCTATATAAAGTTCTCAATTTAAATTATTCTAAGCAAGAAAAACCCGACACTAACCTTCACTTCATACCGACCTTAAATTCTCGAAATAAATTTACCACACATTTGGCCTTGTATCAATACTGCACCAACCCCATCCACCCCTCCCAAAGAAAAAGCTACAAATATATGCACCTATTATACAGTTAGACATTTTTTGTTGAAGTTTGTTATAACTTTACCCCTTTCATTTTTTCTCAATTCAGCTCCTCTTCCATCTGCACCTAGGACTTCATGTGCGCCTCTCTCCCAAAACCATTATTTATTTCTTCTGGTAAGTATTTGAATATGCATTTAGGCCTACTTAATGTGTCATTGATTTGGCAACTCTTTTCTGCCTAATTCATTGATTATGCAGTTATTTCATCTTGGTGAAGAACGAATTGCAATACCTTCTTACATAATTCTAGTATTGTAATAAGAACACACCCATGAGAACCAATGGCTCATTGAGAATTATATCTGTAACTGACTGGGTACGTAGACTTTGATAATAATAGTTTAGTTTGTAATTCCTATTGCTATTGCATTATTCTAGTAGGATATCGTTACCTTTATGGAATAGTATTAGAATAATTAGTTTCTCTATAAATAGCATTTGATATTGCTCATTGTAAGTTGTCATCAATAATATAGAGCTATTACACTCGGACTTAGATTCTCCGGAACCAATACAAATTGTTTTCCTGTGTCATCTTCTCTGATAGTCTCCAATCTTCTTCCTGTTCACTACCAATATGCATATGAAAACATCACCATTTGATCTTGATATGACATGTTAGATCTTGCCTTTGGGCTCACTGAAACCACATTAGGAACCTTTTGATGTCTGCAAGATTTTTTGTGCTTGGTCTAAAGGAGAGGGAGATTATTTGCACTCAAAACTTGATGATTACTCATTGGATAACAATCACCCTTCAGCTTTTAACAAGAGAGGCCTCTGATGCATATTAGGCAGTGTGGCTTCAACATGCAACATTATGTAGAGATGTATTATAATCAATGTTCTCACAGTACCATTGAAATTTTGTCCGTCGCCGAACCCTGAGATGAACTGCTGGGAGGTCAACATAGAATATTTTTTAATGGTTAGTGGTAATGCCTGATAAATTCTCCTGCTTATGTTGAATTTATTGATTTTCCTTTTTAACATTGCTAGTTAATTTCTCATTGTGTCCTTGAAGGGTTTTTTTTATATTTACTTGAAGGGTTAATAATGAATTTGTTGGTCTTTTATTGAATTGAATCAAAGCTTGATAAGATTTGACTTGAAAACTCGATTCGGTGGTTCACTTAGATATTTCTAAAGTCTTCGTTACCATTCAAACCATGGGAATCACATTTGTAAAACATGAAATATTTTCGGATAAGCTCAAACCAGAAGCCTCTTATCTGAAGCTATAATTATATGCCATACACATCAATTTCAGTAAAGCTAAAATTTTGGACCAGTTCTCTGTTTTGAAGACTCAAAATCACACTCTTATGACTCATTATATGCAAGAAAACACTTCATCATTGAAAGTGATTTAACGTTGAAATAGCAACTTAATTTTTGGAATACAAAATGGGTTCACATTAAGCATCCGGCATTTAATAGAAAATGGTCCATACGTCTGAGATGTAAAAGCTGCATTATGGATTTATTAGGGTAGAGTTGGGCTACACTTCTATGGGGTATTTGTAGTCATAATTTAAAGTCAACAAAGTAGTTGAGGACTTGAGGTACTCTCTAGTCGGCTAGTCCAGTAGTCCCTACCCACCCCTCCTGTTTTGTTCAAGTTAGGCTGCAAGACAGGCAAATTATTTTCCTATTTATGTTGAAATAATTATAACATAAACATCAGATGGACGTGATTGATATCATCATATGGGCTAGAACTTGTTGTTTAAAATGACTATCGATCAAATTCGATCAACTACCATTAATCAAGCAATCAGAGTTCAAGAGGTTACCAACCCGACGCCACCCTACCGACGCCACCACCCCCACCAACCCGACGCCAACCGATTTAACAGGTAAAGTTTTCCTTTTTTTTGTGTTTTTTTGTTTTTTTTTTCCGTTTTTGTTTAATCCGAAAGTAGTTGTATGTATATTTAATTTTTTGCTGCTATACGCTTAATTATGATTTAATTTTTAATTTATTTAAATATAATTAAGATAATAATTGCTTAATGATATTAGTTATAAATTTAATTAGTTCTTTAATTCGTCCGGTTTAGCCGGTTTTAAAACAACCAAACAATAGAGTCGGTTTCGTGTCGAGAAAAATAAATAGTGTCGGTTTGGTGTCGGTATTTTAAAAAAATTGATTTTCGAGTTTGTTACTTACTTTTTAAGTAATATAATAAAGTATTATGACTAATAATCATTAGATATATTAATAAATATTATAATAAAAATATTTAAAATATTGCTCACGTCAGCGTGGAATGGACTATAACTCGACTTTGTATAGCATATATCAGACTTAGTATTATCGACGTTAATATTTTATTATATTTTTAAACTTATAATATAAATACTACTTAACTTATAACTACTTTTCGAAAAATTATATTTGTTATATGTTGAATAATTAGTTCCAAATAAAATATTAATTGTACGGGGTATCGAGGTAATGGGGCTGCTCAAGGTCAAGTTCAAGGTCGGGTAGGTTGTGAGGTATCGGTATGTTGTCGGGTTCAGCCTGTTTTTTCTTCCAAAAATGACTACTGCGGTCGGTACGGTGTTCAAGTTGCGTCGGCTTGTTTTACTTCATCGACGCTGAACCCGACACAAATGACTTCAGATTTTTCACAAATACCCTTTATGTATGTAGATCAAGAAAGTTAGCCTAAAAACCCCAATCATTAAACACTTCTCTTACTTCCAATTAAACACTTCATAAATAAACCCCACTTCCTTAACTATATTTAGTACTTTGACCAATTGAATCCTAAACCTATCTTAACTTGTCAATTTTCTTTCACCAATTTATAATTTAGGGTATGTTATTTTTTTATTATTTTATATAATGTTTAATTGACTAGTATGTTTAATTTAGTTTAATTTCAATATATGTTTAATTGACTAGTATGTTTAATTGTCTAGTATGTTTAATTTAGTTTAATTGACTAGTATGTTAAATTTAGTTTAATTGACTAGTATGTTTAATTTGGTATGTAAATTAAGTTTAATTGACAAGTATGTTTATTGTCAATGTTTTTAGGAAAAATGTCTGAAGATCGTTCTTGGATGTATAATCGTTATGGTCCAGATGGCTATGTGAATCCTGCATATCTACAAGGTTTAGTGAGTTTTCGTGAAGTTGCAGAAAATCAGCTTTTGGTTTGCAGGATTAGGTCGAATGACAAATGTCCCGCAGAGTGCAGAAACTATTAAACGTATGACATTAGTCGTTGAGATGCATTTGATGTCTAATGGCTTGTGAAAAGATATTACATCCGGAGTACCACGGGCGAAGATTATGATGTTCCTCACAATGTTGTTTATGTAGCGTAAACATCTTCTAACGTTGATTCGGCGAACCAATATACGATACGGTTGAAGATGGTTTAAACTTACGCCATGGGGAGACAAGATTTGAAGAATTGGTCGGGATTAGAGAAGATCCAAACCACAAATGAGATCATACTATGACTTGACGTAAATAAACCACCATGGATGGTTGGCACTGACTTACTAAGTTATCAATGACAACACAGTTGGTTAGTCTAAAGTCTGAGTCGCAGATATCACAACAATATTTTCAAAGATGGATTTCTTTAATCAAGCGGTGCTGTCCTAATAAGGGAGAGAACATTCCGAATGATTTCTACGAGGCCAAAAAATTGTTGAGTCCATTGTTTTTGCCTAAACAAAAAATTCATGCTTGTGTGAATAATTGTATGTTGTTTTACAAAGAGGATGAACAATTGGAAGCGTGTCGGTTTTGTGGAGAAAGTAGACGAGGCAATATAGGGCAAAAATGCGGAACACAGAGCCCGGGTATAATGTTGAGCACAATCAGCAAGAGGAGTATTTTTCTCGATTTGAGTTATTTGTGTACAAACAAAATTCCATTACCAACATCGTGACTTTATGCATGGGCCAAAGAGTATTAACAATGGCGGTAACATATTACACACTGTATTGGATGTTCCAGGAAAAACGAAAGATAATGAACGGGCAAGGATTGACCTCGAGACTCATTGTTCACGACCCCAATTGCATATGCATGACATTCGTGGGAGAAGAGCGAAACCAAAGGCTTTGTATACCTTAACCACAACACAACAGAAAGAGTTCAGGAGTTGGTTAGCACGTCTCAAATTACCTGACGGATACGCTTCAAACATTTCCAGATGTGCCCGAAATGTACATTTCAGTGGACTAAAAAGTCACGATGTGCATATTATTGTTCAAAAATTACTTTCCGTAGCACTTCGCCATGTCCCGGCCCGACGATACGGGAAACCAATGTAGTGGTGTTATTTCTTTCACTTACATTTCAAAGAACAACCTTAATATGGAACGTGTGGAGGAGCTCGGACGTAATATTATTGAGATAATTTGCAAGATGGAGACAATATTTCCACCCAAAGATTCTTTTGACGCGACGGAGAACCTACCAATACATTTTGCCGTGATGAAGCCAATGGAGGTCCTGCGGCAATATGATGGATGTACCCGTTTAAGTCGTGAGTATATATTTGACTTTATTAATATATGTTCAATACTGGTTTATCTATTTAATTATTTAACTAACCTTCTAAATGTTTGTAGATTCTGGGATCAAGAAAATGGTAGCATAAAAGGCATGTGAGTCAAGGATCATTATGCGAGGCATATTTGGTCAAAGAGGTTTCAAACTTCTCGGCTCAATGTACTTCGAGGAGGGAATTGAAACCCACTTAAATCGTTTCCGAGGCACGATGTACCAAATGAACCGGAAGAAGCAACTATTTTGCCAAGAGCCTTCATACCTGTATGAAAATGCTTTGAAGTGAAAACATCGATATTTTATGACTTCAACAAACGCAGATCGCCATACGTATATTCTCAGGCAACACGCCCAAGTACGTGAATACCTTCAAAGAGTGCATATCTAAATAATGAATTTTTATATAAGTATAATTGTTAACTAAAACAACATCTTATATCACAAGATGTACCAATATATTTCTTGAAGTTAGCTGCAACCTCATTTGACGATGCACAACTAAATCACGACAGCTGGCCTAATTTCAGCTAATGGTTTCATTTAATATATACGAATAATATGGAGACACTTGCACACCTTAGGACACTTGCAAGTGGTCCGGCTACTGAAATTAAAAGGTACAAGGGCTATTACGTCAATGGGTACTACTTTTGGACATTAAGGTATGCATCGTAACAAGAAAGCACCCTACAATAGCGGAGTTTGTGTCAAAGGTTCTCAAGTACGATGACGATGCCCATCTTGGATTATTATGAGGTCATAGAAGAGATTTGAGAATTGTCGATGGCTACATATGTGACAAAGTCAGACTCTTCAATGTTATTGGTCTGACACTCGCCAGTGGATGCATACATCCGAGGAACGGAACGGTTCAAATCAAACACAAAAGCAAGAGCCTCTAAAGATGACCCCTTTATCCTAGCATCACAGGCACAACAAGTATACTATCTTCGTTACATCTCAGCCAGTAGAGAGTATAAACAGTGGTGTGTCGTAGAACGAAGACGAATGCTGTAAGCCTAGTCGAATGACTCATATGCAAAATGTTGACGTGTCATCTTTAAATGCTGAAGATATCTTTTCATGAAGAGCAACAACCTCCTACCGGTTATCAAGTGATCCATCTAATGATGTCACATAGTTGCAAAGGGGATATTCCAATTTGTTATTGATGATCCGGGACACGGCGATAGTGATGCTTCAGAGTACGCATCGGACTACCCGGATAATGATGTCGACTCGTAGGAAGCGTTATTTCGAACAATACTAGTGGATTTGCTTATTAATCTAGAATGCAATTAGGATCCAATGTTTTTATTTTCAAGTTTTTCTATGTAATAATCGACAAGTTTGTATTAAGCCTCGACATCGTTGCAAATTAGAGTCATTTGTATTTACAAAATGTAGTATCGTGATTTTCTTTGTCGTGTTTGTACTGCCAGGTTACGTGTTAATGTTTCGAAGTTATGATCGTGAGGTTGCGTAAGTTGGGTCAACCGATTTTTTTATCAGCCAGACAACTATGGTGTCGGTTTCAGACGGTTTCGCTGGCTTCAAGTAGGCTGATGTTTAAAGTTTTGGTGTTGGCTGACTCAAATTTCGGGATTCCCGCTAAATAATTAAATGCGGGAAATTTCAAAATATTTCAATTTCGCTTCGGTCTGGCGTCGGTATGGCGTTATCCGTCGATTGGAATTCCAACCCTCACCACTATATAAACACATCTAATCACTATTAAACTTAATAATACAATTCATTCTTTTCTCGAAAATTCGCGCCTCACCACAATTTTGTTACATTTTTGTCTCTAATTTTTTTGTCTACTAATCTTCTTATATTATTTCATTTTGTAGGAAAATTATTTTGAGGTAATTATTTTATTTAATTTTGTTACATTTCATTTTTTATGTTGATATTAATGTTGTTATATTTCATTTTTATTATTTTTCTATTATTTTGTTACTTTTTATGTATTTCTAATAATTATTTTTGTCTACTAATCTTCTAATGTTGTTTGATTTTGTAGGAAAATTATTTGAGGTAATTATTTTGTTAATTTTTATGTCTTTCTAATTATTTTTGTCCACTAATCCTCTTATATTGTTTAATTTTGTAGGCAAATTGTTTGAGGTAAATATTTTGTTTAATTTTGTTACATTTCGTTTTTTATGTTGATAATAATGTTGTTATATTTCGTTTTTATTCGCTGGGATGCTACGTATTGTTTGTGTTATTATTTATTTGTTCGATGTTTATATTTTTTGGATATTGTTTATGCTTATGTTTTTGGATATTGTTTATGCTTATTTTTTTGGATATTGTCTTCGCCTTTGCTTTTTGGGTATTCACGAAGTCGTTAGTGTACTGGTTTTCGCAATGTCAGCAAATCCGTGCTACAATTTTTAATTTTTTATAGAATCGCAGGTCGGGATAATGCCGGTACTTCGTCGGCTCAACATTTAGATTACGTATCAAACTACCTGCGGTTTCGTGATGGTCGGTATCAAGAACAACGGCCGGATACACGTACGCGTCGGCATTAAGAACAACGGTGTCGGACGAAAGTATCGGTAATGTAAATAAATCACAATTACACTGAAAGCATCGGGTTTGGCGCTGGAGCCCGAGCCCAAACGGCCAAGTGGTTTCACATAAGGTATTCCAAGCTGTCGATCAATTTACGCCGCTCGAATGCGCTGGTGTTTCGACACCATACCGACGCAAATTGATAGCCATGCTTGTGACATTTGACAGGTCACATTTGCCTAATTTTCTTTGTAGAAATGACAGAGCTTCAGATTAAGTGATTTCAACCTCTTTTCGCATACATTCATCGATTAACCTCCTCAATATAGGGTAGTTGAAAAAAAGTTCAAATAAAAATAAAAATAAAATACGGATAGTTGGAGGCTCTTAACGTCATGGTATCAACGTTTCCAGAGAGAAATGCCGAGTGCTCAACAAACAACCACTTAATGATAGAGTGATAGGTAGGAACAGCTCCTTGAAGAATGGTGTAAATGTGTAATAAAAACAAAAAGCTAACAATCAATAACAATCAATATCAAACGTGGGTCACAAAGTTTTGCAGATCGCATTAAATTCATAAAGGTTCTCTTTGAAAAATCAAAAAGATAATTAGTTCGTGATGCATGCATGGCCCTCAGAGGATAGTTCCGGCATGTGAATTCCAAACCAAACTCTACGACCTAGTGGATGTTGGATATATATGGATGTGTTGGAATGCAAATTTGACAACTATTTAGGTGGATGAAGTGATAAAGAGATGGAAGCTTCAAAGTGATACTTGGAGTCTGACATCGGAATGGTATTAAGAGTTTTATCATTTTAAAATTAGAGTGTCTATTAACTTAAGTAAATGTATACTCATGACCATGTATGTCATATCATCTTTGTAACGCGAATCTCACGCTTACCTCGCCGAGACGTGCAGATCGGCATTTCTAAGAATAGCCTGCAAATCACCTTTAATCAAGTTAAACCACACGATAAGAAGCCCCGCGGGCGATGCGCCAACCAAAAGGTTTGCAGTGAATCGAACTCATAACCTTACTGGCCACAACCTCATATTCGTGCCCGTTATTGTGTGGGCGTTCTCGGCCCGGCTGTAGCGCCAGGCTCTAATCTTGGGGCTCTTGCTCGTAGACCAAGCAAGATTTCTTCTTTTAAACGACTTGGAACCGAAACAAATACATGGCCTCCAATCTTGCCTCTATATCTGTAATTTGACCTCTCAAACAAATACAAGGCCTCTCTCATTATTCAACACAACAAATACAGTACGTCATGGAAAAAATTAAAATACTAACTACTTACTCCTATTGAATGTTTTTTTCAATTTTCACATCGCCAATTAAAATACTAACTACGCCAATTTTCAACGAATATTTTTTTTTCAACCAAACCTTCAATGAATGTTCTGAATAGTATATTAATGATATTTTGGTTTTTGCTTATATGGTTATTCATTTTACATACAAAAAAAAACTAATGTAGGGCCTCATTTTGTATTTATGCACACGACCAGCTTATTTACTTGCATGCCTCGCATATATTCCACTCAAATTGTCACTCACAGTCATCATGTCACATCTTTGATCTCACACGGTAGGACAAGTATCGAATGTGCTGTTTGAGAAAATGCTGTCACGCTGTTGAAATTCTCAAGCCTGAAAGAGTTTCTTTTGCTTCTTGTGTTTTTACTTTTGCATCCCAAAAGTCTCTCAAGCTTCCATAAACTTTTTTAAGAGTTGAAGAGGCAAGAGTCCAAAGGATTTGAACTAGAAATTTTAAGTGGGGGGATTAAATGTAAAAAAGAAAAAGAAAATATCATTCATCATAAAAAAAAGTATACTACATAAATAATAAACGTTAAGTGGAAATAGAAAGCAAAATCTAAACTATTTTATCTTGTTTGGCATCTTTAGTGGCACACGATGATTTTTTTAAGATCAAAAGCATCTATAATGAATCAACATCAAAATTACGAGCAATCCGCCTCTCAATGTATAGCACTAAACTATCAGCAAGGAAGTCATCTTCCATCTTGTTTCTCAACCTTGTTTTCACAATCTTCATTGCTGAAAAGACACGCTCTATTGTAGCTACAGAAACGGGAAGGGTGAGGACCAATCGAATCAACCTATCAAAAGCGATATATTTCATTAACTTCTTGTCTCTTCTAACAATTCTCGCACAACTCTAAATTGTTGATATTTTGCAAGTCATCACTGCACGCAAATTAATCTGAAATGATTCAACTCGTAATTTAAATTTGATAACTCTGATCTCAGAAAATTTGGCAGATAAAATTTAGATGCTAACTTGCATATATCATCAACATTAAATAAAATATATCCATCCTTCGGATTCAATGATGAAAGCGAGTATGAGAAATTCGCTTCACATTTTCACAAATTTCGATTGTAACTCTTTCAAGCGTAAAATCAATAAAGCATTAAAAAAGATCAACTTAAGATGATGTTCCATAGAAATATCATTTATATAGCCTCTCTCTCTTCCTCGCTTATAAATCATTTGCATATCAGAATCTCAATCTTATGATTGCAACAAAATAGCTTCACTTTATCAAACAAAGTAAGCCATCATTCTTCTCTTAATTGTTGGAGCTGAATTCTTGTTGATGAAACTAAATGCATAGCATTTTCAATATCTTGAGACTTTCGTTGCATTTTGCATAAATCATCTCTTATCTCCAATATTTCAACCATCATATGCAAAAGAAATATGTACTAGGAGTAATCTTATCATAAACTCTATCGGTTTCACTTCTTTGGCCAGAAGTGCAACTTCTATCATTGATTATATCTTTAAGACCGAAAGTGTTGCGTGAATCCATCTGCCTGTGGGCCCCCGAGGTTAATCATCAACCTCGTATAATCGTAGCCGCTAACGATTTGATAACACAAAAAAATGACTTCTTTCACATCATAAATAAAACAATATAACTCGGCCCATCGGCTTAACTAACCAATAGTACAACATCATAGAAAATCATATAAATACACATCAAACAATTTGTTATACAACTCGAAATAATAATAATTATATACAAATTTAAACTTCAAGAAGATAAAAGTATGACTGCTGAGGTCCTCAAGCCACCATCACATCTTCGCTGGTAATGCCAGCCTACCGGCCAACGATCTCGGTCATTCCTCGAACAACCTAGGTACGAAACGCCCCCATAGGGAAAAAATAGAAGTCGCCTAAAAAGCCGAGTGAAAATAAATATCACGTGTGGTTAACCTACCGTCTGCATTTAATAATAATAATAACTTAGATTCCTCACCTATTTGCAGACTATATACCCCAAAGCAGCATTATTTCATGTGTTACCCGTCACAAAATAAAAACTTTCCTTATTGGCTTTCTAACTAACACCAATAACCCACACTACGCCAACAACTTACTCACAAGCATTAATCTTTGATTACAAGAGGTATTTCTTATCTATTATCTTTCCTCAAGTATAGCTAATTCCCCAATATAATATACACCTCAAACACACAATAACTTAAACATATATCTTAACCTCATAACTCATGCATATACAACTCAATCACTTATCTTTTAGTTCAATTTTAAAGTACTACTCCCATTTTACAATCATACCTCCTATGACAACTAATGTTCCTCAAGACCTTCCAAATATATGCATTTTAATGACCGAGTAATATATCTTGAATCCGTGATAACCTAAGTATGGAATTATCTTCCCAAATTCTCCATTTAGTATACGGAACTCATTTACCTCAATGGTATCAGCGTCGTGGTTAGATCAGAACTTATATTCTAGCACATTTGAATCCAGTTTTTCACCATATATATAAAATATCATCAACATCATCGACAGATTAGCATAAACTTCGGTTATAATTTCTCGCCTCCTAATGCTTCTCATTCCAGCCAGAGAGATCTCATCCATTAGCCACTTAAGATATATGTAACATATCTAACAAAAAGACAAGAATGCCTGTGAAGGCTACAACCGAAAATAAATGACTGTGATCCTCGAAGCAGGGCCAAGTCATTTATTAAGGCCGACGCTAAAAATGAAGAATTGTCAAAGCAATCGTTGTTAGCACAACAACAAGATTAGAATAGTCATCGTAGTCAAATATGAATAAAATACATGTGTATACAGGATTACCTGATAAAAAGTCATACAACATAATTCCAACATGAAGTCTCGTATAACACACGGTAATATATAATGTAGGTTCGATAAGCAATAATAATCACCCAAATGAAATCACAGACCAACAACGACTAAAACTCTAGTCATCAAACCTCCTATCTCTCATATCCTCACCAAAGTATACCATCCTCTTAACGCGCATATACTCAATCCGTTCCACCGCAGGAACGGACAAATCAACAATCATCTCGCACTTATACCGCAGTATAAGGCCAAACCGCACTTATACACAAAGTATAAGGCACACCGCACTTATACACAAAGTATAAGGCACACCGCACTTATACACAAAGTATAAGGCACACCGCACTTATACACAAAGTATAAGGCACAATCGTTGTGCCATACCGTAGCATGTGGCCAAATCAACAATGCAATAAAGAAAGTAATCAAAAGAAGCCATACCGCACTCTTATACCGTAGTATGTACAAACCGCACGCTATACCGTAGTATGTGGGCCACCGACAATGCACACAGCCAGCGATCAAAGAGAATCATACCCGCACGCTATACCGTAGTATGTGGCCACTTCGACAATGCACACAAAGAAACCATCAAAGAGAATCATACCGCACGCTATACCGCAGATAGGCCAAACCGCACGCCATACCGTAGTATGTGGGCTACCTCGACAATGCAGCCACGCGAAAGCTTATCAAAGAGAATCATACCGCACGCTTATACCGTAGTATGTAATAAACCGCACGCTATCCCGTAGTATAGGCCAGTTACCTCGACAACGCACACAAAGCAAAGCGATCAAAGAATCATACCGCATCGCCATATACTGTGAGTATGTACAATAGCCACATATCCCCGGCAAAGAAGGAGAGCCACCTAATCCCCAGGCAGTCCCAACTATGTGGTCATATCCTAATACTCAAGTCACCTCAAAATCATACATAACTCCATCGAACACCTCTCAATAACCAACTACTTTATTTCCAACAATAGCAAAGATACAACTAATACATCACAATCAGAATCAATCACAACCGCCGAAGGCCACATAAATACCACAAGTGCCGACACAAGCCACATAAATACCACAAGGCCGACAAAGCCACATACCACAAGTGTCACAAGGCCACATAATACGTAAATATGTTGGGAGTTCGAAATACTTACCTCAAACCAAATTTCACGCCGTAATGAGTCACATAATCATATTAGGCTCTCACACATAATCGTAGATAACCATTACATGTATACCATTCCTCCGTAATCATATCACAAGGACATATACACCATTCACACATAATTATATTACAAAGACTCAGAGCACTTTACACATACACACACATGCGACAGTACACCATTTAAAAGAAGTACATATGCAATACACGCCAGATAAGCATCACCTCTACTAGCCATCACAAAGTCCTCACTTAAGAATCGATCACGGAACGCTACCCCTTCCCTCACGGCCGCCTAACACCCGCAGTGTACTGTGAACTAATACCAGCACTACGCTCTAGAATAAACATTACCAACTCTCATCGGAACGATTTCTAAACGGCTCCAATACGACGGGCAAACTATCGACTATAAACTCATCGACACAACTAAATCGACGCCCGCTAAAATTCCATCTTATCATTTTATCATTACAAAATTAACTTATATGTCATTCTAGTTAATCATCAAGTCCATAATTAACAATCTATGCTCCAAATATCAATTATAACTCAACTGAAATTTCACTTTTCAACATAACACCCTTTTAATCAATTTTTAAATCACCAATTAACATCATAACAACTATAATAAGGTCCCAAATGCAACCTCCTACACATTTAAAGTTTTATAAAAATATCCACATAAAAAGTCAATCGAACCCCAAAAAGTCAACTCGACCATAACGTCCTCAAACGAGCTCTAAATCACTTAATTCATCACATACATATATACGCTACGTAACTCCATATAACCAACTAAGATTTATCATAAAAATTCACTATGTAAAAGTCAACCAAAGTCAACTATTCTAAACCCAAGAACATATCTCTAAAGACTTGAAATTTCTTACCTTAACCTCAAGAGAACGATGTATAACGATATTCTACAAACGATTCGAAGCCTGTTTCTACAATCGAAGAGAGAAATGGAAGAAAAATGTTCGGGCGGGGGGAGATGGAATATTTCGCCACTGGGCGGAAAGAGGAAATAAGATGACAAGCCACAGGACGATGAGGATATGTATGAATAGATATTTAAAAAAACTCGAGTCCCGCTCTGCTTTCTAAGCATTCTCCGCTTATCGTACTTAAAACTCCACGAACCCGATTTCAAAGATAAAATTCTTCCAAGGTAAACACTTCTAAATTATAAATGAAATTCTACTAAAAAGTTTTAATTTAAATATTATCATCGAAAAAAATTATACTATTCCTGTCCCACCACGAATCGAATTTTTTTTTTTTTTTTTTTTTTTTTTTTTCATAACGGGTTATTACAATCTACCCACCTTATAAAATTTCGTCCTCGAAATTTACTCGTAACCCACCGTCGATAAACTCAACGCACCTTCGATACGCCTCTTATCAACTAACATCGACACCTACTCACCCCCAATATAGTATCTCGGCTCGTAGCTCCCATAATATCTTATGTCAATTAACTTAAGGCAAATAATTTTTACACCATAACACATCCAACCGGCCAATTTTCCCTATTCAAGCTTATCATCTTATTACCTCGCTTGTTACTATCATTATCAATCTTAGTATTATAAACATCCTCACCGCTTCCAAAATACCACTCAAAAATTAAAATTCATATCGCCATTACCGATAATCGGGCTCCACTCATAATTTGTATCACCACAATACTCCATATCACATAATCAAACGAGTAAACAAAGAAAATTTCACCACACACCAATGCTCATACTACAACTACTAAAATAACTTTACAAAAAATAAAACCACAAGAACATCATATATAACACCATCCTTTTCCCGGGCACTACCCTTCCGAACATCCCATATCATCTCAATATCCTCAAATCAAACAATTCACAAATCACATATATAATATTAATCATACACACAACAATCCCAACGTAGCATCCATAATACACACGATACCATAATTTCATATAGGAACTATTCTCGCAAAATTATAGTCACAAATACATACATAACACAAATATATTCAAATTGAACACACCCAATCATATACATATTCAACCTGAATACCACAAAAATAAATAGACCGTAATGCATTTAACACAACCACCGCTCAAGTCAACATTTCACAATTTCACTATTAAAGCCACAGATAAGTTTATAACGCAGATACACATTCACAATCAATTACCATATACTTCGCTCAACATAAATAAGGTAACAACCGAGTGATAAATCCCCAATAACGCCAGATATCCAAGAGAATTTCTTAATTATTTTAAAGATCAACATCGTACACCACGATCAAGTGCTAACCCCATGACTACATGTCACCAAAATCCTCCTCAACTAACCTCTTAATACCCTTAAGTTCCCACAATTTCACTAACTTATCAACAACTTCAAATTTAACACTGCTGAATTCTTCTCAATACTTCCCGGTATAATTCGGCCCTTCCTTAAATCCTCAAACATATTCATCCATATCCCATCTCCAAAGGTTTCAACCTAGAGTTTACATCCTCAAGAATAATCCTTTCTATCACAAAAGATACACTCTACTCAACCACCGAACCCTTACTTAAACATTATTAACAGATAACTCAAAATTCTTTTCTTATTCAGCCTCGATTTGTATTCACCCTGACTTACTTATCATTTCCGATCAAACCCACGTTTCACATTTCCTTATAATCACAGATCTTAGTTAACCAGTAACCTTACTTATAACCCATTGATATTCTTTACAACTCCACCTCGAGTATATCAGATATTAACACTCATCACCCTTATCCTTAATTAATTTCCGGCCATAAAATCTCATTAGCACTGCATTACTACATCAACTATTAAGACACTCCCCCAAAATATATACTTCACCCCACTATCTCATAATATTACCGCTATCAAACATCATACTCCAAACCATACATGTCTTGTTTCAAAATATACCCCATCATATATATATAGCAACCCATCGTGCTGATCTCCATATTATACCCAGTTACCCATCTCAACATATACATACAACTCAACGTACGTCATATTAACATAATCAGTGTACACATCACAATCAAGTAACACCACAAGAACACAAAATTCAAGTCAGCCTCGTAGTTAATCTTCAGATGCGAGTCGACAGAATCTTCTAACATGCCCTCACCAATCCTGGATTTGAAAAAGAAAGTGACTCAAACCGTAGAACGACTCACGTAACAACACACACTCACACCCTCAAACCTAGGCACATAACCAATAAAAGACACCAAGAAAAACATAAACCCAGGCTCGATACTCAAAATTGTAACGACCTCGGCTTCCTGCAGCGCCTATACGTAATCGCCATCAACCCGTATAATCGTAGCCGTCGCCAACGACGGATAACAATAAAAAACGACTTCTTTCACATCATAAATAAAACAATATAACTCGTCCATCGCTAACTAACCAATAAGCATAACATCATGTAAAATCATAATATAAATACACATCAAACAATTTGTTATACAACTCTGAAATAATAATACTATATACAAATTTAAACTTCAAGAAGATAAAAAGTATGACTGCTGGTGTCCTCAAGCCACCATCGCCATCTTCGGTACGCAGCCATTTCTGGCCACGATCTCGGGTCATTCGAACAAATCCTGTGCATTTAAACGCCTACCATAGGGTATTAGGAAGTCGCCTAAAAGCCGAGTGAAAATAAATATCACGTATTAACCTACCTCATTCATTTAATAATAATAACTTAGATTCTCACCTATTGTAGACTATATACCCTAAGAGTATTATTTCATAGGTTACTCGTCACAAAAATAAAACTTTCCTTATTGGCTTTCTAACTAACACCAATAACCCACACTACGCCAACAACTTACTCACAAGACACCTTGATTACAAGAGGTATTTCTATCTATTATTATCTTTCCTCAAGTATATAATTCCCAATATAATATACACCTCAAACACAATAACTTAAACATATATCTTAACCTCTCATAACTCATGATATACAACTCAATCACTTATCTTTGGCTCACTTTAAAGTACTACTCCCCATTTTACAATCATACTCCTCCTATGACAACTAATGCCCTCTTAAGACCTTCCAAATATATGCATTTCTAATATGACCGAGTAATATATCTGAATCTCAGATAACCTAAGTACGCATTTATCTTCCCAGATTTTCCATTTAGTATACGGAACTTATTTACCTCCCATGGTATCAGTCGTGGTTAGATCAAGATTTCTTATATTCTAGCACATTGAATCCATTTTCCACCATATATATAAAATATCATCAACATCATCGACGTATTAGCATAAATCCTGGCTTTTATATTTCTCAAGCCCTAATGTTCTCATTCCAAAGTATCTCATCCATTGAAGCCACTTAAGATATAGAACATATTTCCAATAAAAAGATGCAAGAATGCCGTAAGGTTGCCAAATCGAAAAATAAATACCAGATCCTCAAGAAAAATAGTTGTCGCATTATGTCGACGCTTTAAAAAATGAAGTATAACCATCAAAGCACTGCTAGTACAACAACAAGATTAGAATAGTCATCGTAGTCAAATATGTAATAAAATACATGTATGCTGTGATTATCGGATAAAGTCATACAACATAATTCCGCTGCATGAAGTCTCGACATAACACATTTAATATAAGCACACAGGTTCAAGCACACAATCACCCAAACGAAATCACGTACTCAACAACGACTAAAACTCTAGTCATCAAACCTCCTATCTCTCATATTCCCCACCAAGATACCATCCTCTAACGCCAAGATATACTCAATCCGTCTACCCGCAGAATGGACAAATCAATAATCATTCAAGACTTATACCGCAAGAGTAAGGCCAAAACCGCACTTATACACAAAGTATATGACACCGCACTTATACACAAAGTATAAGAGCACACCGCACTTATACACAAAGTATAAGGCACACCGCACTTATACACAAAGTATAAGGCATACCGCACGCTATACCGCAGAAGATAGGCCAAATCAACACCCACAATGTTGAAAGTAATCAAAGAGAGTCATACCCACTCTATACCGTAGTATAGGCCAAACCGCACGCCATAACAAGTAGTATGTGGCCACCGACAACGCATTACTGGAAGAAAGTTCTGATCAAAGAGAATCATACCGCACGCTATACCGTAGTATGTACACCGACAATGCACACAAAGAAATGATCAAAAGAGAATCATACTTACTATACCGTAGTATGTAATAAACCGCACGCTATACCGTAGGCATGGCCACCTCGACAATGCAATACGCTAAAGCGAATAAAGAGAATCATACCGCACGCTAAGTACCGTAGCATGTGGCCAAACCGGCACGCTATCCCGCAGTATGCGGCCACCTCGACAATGCACACAAAGAAAGCTGACAAAGAGAATCATACCGCACGCTATACCGTAGTATAAAAATAATACGCCACATATCCCTGGGCAGTGGAAGCGAGAGTCACCTAATCCCTAGTAGTCCCAACCATAGGTCATATCCTAATACTCAAGTCACCAAAATCATACATAACCCATCGAACACCTTCTCAATAACCACCATTTTATTTCCAACAACAAGCAAAGCATACAACTAATACATCACACAATCAGAATCAATCACAACCGCTGGCGGCTACATAACACACAGTGCCGATGCTCCACATAAATACCACAAGTGCCTACAAAGCCACATAAATACCACAAGTGCCAAGGCCACAATACGTAAATATAAGTCAGGAGTTCAGCCATCACTTACCTCAAACCACCTTCACCGCCGCACAAGAGTCACATAATCATATTAGGCTCACATAATCGTATAACTAATTACATGTATACCATTCCCCGTGAATCATAATAATATCACAAGGACATATACACCATTCACACATAATTATATTACAAAGACCTTGCATACCCTCTTTTACACATAATAATAATATGTATGATGTGCACACCATTTTAAAAGAAGTACATGGGTAATACACGCAGATAAGTACTCACCTCTACTAGCTATCACAAAAGTCCTCACGAAGAACGCCGACACGGAACGTGCCCCCTTCCTCGCCGGTCAAGGCCTAACACCCAGAAAGTGTACTGGGGAACTAATACCAAGAATTGCGCTCTAGAATAAACATTACCAACTCTCATCGAACGATTTCTAAAAACGGTCTACTACGACGGGCAAACTATCGAATTATAAACTCATCGACACAACCAAATCGGGACGCTCGCTAAAATTCCATCTTATCATTTTATCATTACAACACAATTTATACCCTAGTTAATCATCAGGTCCATAATTAACAACCTATACTCCGAAATATCCGTTATAACTCAACTTGAAATTTTCACTTTTTCAACATAACACCCTTTAATCCATTTTAAATCACCAATTTCACATCATAACAACTATAATAAGCGCCCCAATGTAACTCCTACACATTTAAAGTTTTCCATAAAATATCCACATAAAAAGTCAACTGAAACCCCAAAAGTCAACTCGACTATTAACGCCCTCAAACGAGCTCTAAATCACGAATTCATCACATATATACGCTACGTAACCCATAACCAACTAAGATTTATCATAAAATTCAATTATGTAAAAAGTCAACCAAAAGTCAACTATCTCTAAACCCAAGAAATATCTCGAAAGACTTGAAATTTCTTACCCAACTCAAGAATCTAATGGGGTAACGATATTCTACAAACGATTTCGAAGTTCGACACAATCGGGGTTATAGAACGGAAGAAAAATGTTCGCGGGGGGAGATGAATATTTTGCCACCAAGCGAAAGAGGGAAATAAGATGATGTTGCCAGGATGACATGAGGATACGTATGAATAGATATTTAAAAAAAAACTCGAGTCCTGCCGTTTCTCGTTAATTCTCCGCTTTATCGCATTTCCTTAAATCTCCACGAACCCGAGCTTCAAAGATAAAATTCTTCCATGGCAAACACTACTAAATTATAAATGAAATTCGCTCAAAAGTTTTACTTAAATAATATATCATCGAAAAAATTGTACTATTCTCGGTCCCACCGCCGACCGAAATTTTTTTTTTTTTTTTTTTTTTCTGTGAACGGGTTATTACATGTTGCATCATACATATTAAGCAAACTAACGAAGCGATGACAAATGAGAACTCCATCGAAATGGCCCCCATGTCTTTTAAAGCGATTTGGTTTTTCCTTTACTAGTTTCCAACTTTTTAATGAAATTTGCTCCAAAATCTCATCAGCTTGAGCAGACAATAACTGGTCATGTCTCTTACTAGAATTAGTTACCACATTAACAATAGATGTTACATTATCAAAGAATTGATGAACAAATATGACATCTGAAGTAGCAGCCACTAATGCCAATTGAAGACGATGTGCAAAACAATGCACATAATATGCAAATGGGCATTCTTTAAGAATCAAAGCTTGTAAACCATTCCATTGTCCCCTCATATTACTAAATTCCATCATATCCTTTGACCTCTCATATTTTTAATTACTGCTCATAGTTGATAAAAGTTCACATATGTGTGACTTCAAACTTAATGACTTTGTATCTTGAACATGTACTAAATCCAAAAATATTTATCTAACAAATCCTTCTGCATCAACAAACCTCAAAACAACTGCCATTTGCTCTTTTTTTGATTCATCTCTAGACTCATCAACAATAATACAATATTTACTATCACCAATTTCTTCACGAATATAATTTATGACTTTCTCTCGCTTATGATTAAAGAATTTTGAATTAAAGGCGATGTAAGAGGCATTCCTACGGGAGATCTATGCAGCTTCCACATTTTCATTATAAAGTCCAAGAAAACTCAACAACTCTAGAAAGTTACCTTTATTTTTTGAATCAGGACCTTCCTTGTGGCCTCTATATGGATAAGCCTAGAGTGCAAGAAACTTCACAGAATCAAGTGATACTTGCAACCTGAAGCGATTTCGAACAATTTGCTCTAACAATTGATTTTGCAATTGAATTTCAATATGTTGAGATGAATTCTTGAAATTTTTTAATTGTTTCACTGCAGAGTTATGTGTTGAGTTTGAACCTCCTACATGTTTCAAGAAAGTACACGTTTTCCCTGTGACTTTACTTCAATTATTAAATCCTTTCATCATAAAAAAGTTCGTCTCTTTTTGTATTGATTGCTAAAAGATAAAGACGAAAAACAATAAGCAAGATTTATTTTAGGAGAATATGCTAACCAATCTTGAATAAATCAATCCATTCTAATTTAAATGACGACCATTCTTATCAATCGAGATTTTTACGGGACAACTTGATACGGCCTATAAATTAATATAAAATCGACATACATTTTTTCTTGTCGATCCGAGGATACTCACATTGGCATTCTCTCTCCCTGCCGTCAACTTTATACAGTAATTCATCACACTCCAATTGATTCAACTCTAAAGCAATTCTCGATGCACATCGATCGTAATCTATATATGGTTATTTAATATTAGGAGTCAAAGTCAGCGTAGGATCCGGCCTCAACGATTAATTTCAATAGACTCTTTTCTTTTAAAATAAGATTTAATTGTGTTCTTTCTCATACGAAATTTGTAATATGAAATTGTAAAATATCGAATAAATTTAATAATTCTAACATAAATTACATAAAAGAATACTATATGACTTAAATTTTAAATTAACTTAATTAAAATTAAATCATACAATATGTTTATTAACAAATCATTTTAAACTTAGTAAAAGAAAAAATTATAAAACAAATATGACATTATAAATAATATATAAAGACTAATACATTAAGTAATATATTACTACATGTCCATATATTATTTATATTATTAGCAAAATGCAGTTAAGTGTAGTACCAAAGTTGAAGAAACCAATTTCCTAAATTCCAAAGGTAAAAATTGGAGCCGATTGTTTATTATATTTAGGTGAACTCACGTTTTATTGTTTTGTAACAGTAAAAGTATCGGGTTAAAAGTAGTAGTTTATTATATTTAGGTCAAACTTATTTGAATCATGTGATTTGTGAGCTTATAAGTTTAGGGCCTATTAATTATACTATTGAACAATATGAGTAGTCACAAATTAATATTAACCCAATACTAAACTTTAAATATAAAAAAATTAGGGGGCGGGGGGCTAATGATATATAGTATTATATAATTTTTAAATCTAATGCCCCATAATTCTTCCACGGCAAGAGTCGGCATTTATCTTTCATTTTAATTTATGAGTGAGGGTTCGAGCCTTCACTTTTTAGACAATAAAGTCATACGATAATTATTCTCATTATTTTTCTGCTTCTCAAATTTTTAATTTTGCATCCTAAAAATCACTCAAGCTTCCATAACCTTGTTTGAGACTTCAAGAGCCAAGAGTCAACAATTATCTTTCATTTTAATTGTTGAGTGATGGACTCGAGGCTTTCAAGATATTGTGGAAGCTGCTAAATGTACTTGGGCCCCTTATTTTTTTTACACTATTTTTTTTCTAGGTTATGGAATCATATGAATAAATATACTTTTCCTACACTACTAGCATAGCTTGTTGTCAGTTCTCTTGTGAATTTTAGAGTGCTTCTAAGGACTTACTTACAAACCTTTTTATTTTGCAAAATAAATTCGTTCAAAGTCTTAAGCACTTACGGGAAGAGAGTGAATTTGTTTTAAGAATATTCTACTCGAACAAGACTTGTTCTTTGAATGAATCGATCTCTCTCCTCATGTGGATGTAATCCAGATCCGTTTTGTAGATTTCTACATCGTATCAAAGGTCATGGTTATTTGACCTAGATCCAAGGATTTAAATCGAGCTTTTAACAATCTTGAAATCCATCTTGAAAATAATTAAATTTCCAACTTATTTATGAAGAAACATATTGATTTCAACGTATTGACTTAGATTGGATAAATAATGAAGACAAAAAGATAAAATTTTATCATGCTTATGTTAAAAATAAATTAAGATTCAATAATATTTTAGAATTAGTTGACAATAATGGAAAACTTTAACTTCCCACGAAGATCTCCAAAATCATTGTAGACACTTTTACTTACAATTATTTAACCCTACAAATTATAATCATGACAATAATTTTACAACTATTAATAATATTACAAACAAATTAACACAAACAAAATCAATAGAACTAAGTAACCCTTTTTCTCCTCAAGAAGTGCATGATGCACTCTTTCAAATGCATCCGAATAAATCCCCTGACGGATTCCAAGCGGGATTCTTTCAAACTAACTGGCAAACCCTACAACATGAAATAATTAATACAATCCTAGATTTCCTCAACAATAGAATCATGTTAAAAGAAAGAAATAAAATTTTCATAACACTTATTCCTAAAAAACCTAATCCCAAACATATAACACATTTCAAACCAATTAGCTTATGTAATGTACTATATAAAATATCTTCAAAAATGTTAGTAAATAGACTAAAGCTCCATCTTCACAATTAATTTAAAAATACCAAAACGGATTCATTCTAGGTAGATCAATTATAGATAACATTATTCTAGCACAAGAACTTTCTAATACTATTCATAATTCCAAATCAAAAAAATATGGTTTAGCGGCTATTAAAATAGATACGAGTAAAATTTTTGATTAAATTTCATGAAAATTTTTAATTGCAACACTAACTAAAATTAACTTCCCCAACTCATGGATAAATATTATTACTAAATATCTCAATACAGTACAATATTTTGTTATTATAAATGGTCATATAACCAAACCATTTAAACCTACTTATGGACTCCGCTAAGGTGATCCATTATCTCCAATCTTATTCTCACTTTGCACTAAATCTCTTTCAGCCACTCTTCTATATTATCAAAGCACAAAGTTAATTAAAGGCATAAGCATCTCAAGAAATAGCCCAAAATTAACACCCCATTTATTTGCTGATGATAGCTATTTCTTTCTTAAACTAAATAATTCTTCCATTAACTCCTTTAAAGAAATATTAGATCAATATTGTTGTGATTCTGGACAACAAATTAACTTTAACAAATCACAAATAGTATTTAGTCCAACAACTTCAGAATTCAAAAAAAGACAAACTATTTCAGCACTTCCCTTAACGGAATCAACAACTTTTGGAAAATATTTAAGAATCTCTAGATATTATTACAAAAAAACTCAAATTTTCCAAGAATATATAGATAAAATTAACTTGAAAATACAATCTTGGTCAACAAAATTTCTAAATCAAGCAAGACGAATTACTCTAATAAAATTAGTTTTAATAAGTATGTTAGTTTATCCAATGTTAATTTATAAATTTCCTATTAACGTTATCCACAAAATAGATCAAATTCTTAGTCACTTTCTTTGAAACTCCTCTAAACAAACAAAAATACATTGGATAAATTGATAATTTTTACAATTACCAATACATAATGGTGGTTTAGGTTTCAAAAATTTAAATGACTTCAATACTGCCCTTTTAGCCAAAACTAGTTGAAAATTCACACAACAACCCAACAATCCTCTCACAATAACACTAAAATGAAAATACTACCTTAACTCTCGAATACCAAATCTTAACACGAAACAAAATTCAACATGGGTTACAAAACTCTCTTAGGATACACGCTCGGGTCGATACTCATATATGGACAAATAATTAGATCCAAACACCAAAACATTTATCTCTTAACCAATTAAACTTGCTATCATACCCCCCGATCGCCTCTTCGACTTAATAATGGTACATGAATCTACTATTAATGTTGACCTTGGAATTTACCATTATTATTAAATTTTTTTCCAAAAAACATAGCTACTATTAATACTAATATTAAACTAGATGGACTCAATGATGAAATTCAATGGAAACCTCAACAAAAATAAAAACACCATAAACCAATATCAAAAAATATCTATCAATATATTTTTACAACAAAAAAACAAATAATACATATCCCAAAAAACTTTTCCACACTCCCAAAACACACATGGAAATATTTATGGAAACTCAAATGCCCCAAAAAATCAAATTATTCATTTGGAAACTCTTTTATAACCGTTTACCCACCTTAACGGACATGTCAAGAAAAAGCAAACACAAAATCAACATCACTTGTGTATTTTGTGGAATTGACCAAGAGACGAATGATCATCTCTTGCATTCATACACAATAATATCACACCTACTATCATCGTTCAAATATGCCAATATAAATTCATCTAATCATAACATTATTACTATTATAACATATCATCTCCAAAAACAAAATAAACCACATAATATAAATACCAAACATATACTTCTCCTATTCAGCACATTATGGACAATATGGATACTACAAAATAAAAATATATTTCACAAATAAAAATACACCAATATTAGTGCTATAATAATGAGAGACAATTACTACTCTCAATGGACCAAAGCAAAACACTTCATACACCAATATCAAATATAAAAACAAAACCAACAAGACCTTTTCATACATATGCAACTCAACAACTTATCTCATTACACACCAACAAACATCTTACAACAATAAAACAACCATATACTATCTATCTCACATTACAACACAAACCAAGAAAATATATACAAATTAATTGTATGGACAACAATTGCAAAACAAACTTTATAAACACAATTGACATACTCTCAACGCCCATATTAACAAACAATACCTCATTACAAAAATCTATCACCCAAATAATTATTTTTACTACTATATTATTAAAAACAAAAAACCCACTAACTTTACTCTTTGTTATGGTTTTACCACTTTCACAGGTTACATTTAGGTGCCTACGCTGGATTTGCTCTAGAAAAGAATGACACGACTCCAACATTCTTTTGAAGCTTAGTTTATTAGCTAGTCAATCGGATTTAAAATTTCATAATCCTCCCCTAAGATCTAATTTTCTATCCCTACGGGGCTTTTGTAATAGATCTAAGGATAGTCTTTTTCATATTTCACAAACAATATGTAATTTCTAAGTTTGTATGTTAATGCAATTAAGTAACTATCAAAAAAAACATTGAGCTTTTAACTGTTAGTTGGGTGAGGCTTTGTTAGTGCCTCGTTATTGAATTGGGATAAGTCTTTGCAAATGTGCTTTGCAAGGGATGTGAGTAGGCCTGTAAATAGACCAAACCAAACCGAACTATGGTAGGTTTGTATTCGGTCCGAAATTATCGAACCTTGGATTTTGAGGTTCGGGTTCGAGGTTCGAGCCGAACATGTTCGAACGTGTTCGGCTCGGTATATTAAAAAAATGAACCCAAACAATATTTATTGAAACAATTGGACAAAAAAAACATCAAATTGAACAATTCAACCAAACAACATTAAATTGAAATCCCAAAATCAAAACCTAATTCAAAACACAATTCAATTTGTAAAAAATTGAACCTAAAGAATACCTAATTGTACATGCATCAACATCAAATCTTCAATTCAAAACCCCATTGTTAGACCCAATTTTTAGATTTATAAAATTCTTAAGTCCAATTAACCTCTTTTAGCAATTTGTGTGTGATCACGTAGTATACAAAGTCCAATCAAATAGTCATACACAAATATGATTATGTAATAGATAAACAAATGTCTATTTGATTTCTTATACCAAATATTTAACTCTTGGGAATACATAATTAATATCTAAACACGTTTAGTTAATTTGTCCAGTTCTCTATTAAGTTAGGAAATAACTCTCAATTTGCAACAATAATGAAAAGAGTTTAGGGATAGAGAAATGCAAACTTAATGAGGTGTTTAACGAACTGAGCCTAGTGCTTTCGACCCTCGGCTTTTCAACCTTGGGATTTTGGAAATGTAACCTTGTATATATTATCCGGAGTTCAACCACCGTGGCGTACAAGCAAGCAACTCAATATATACCGTCTAGCTAACCTTTAAGACCCATTTGCCTACGACTCTAGGCAACACGCTCGAGAACTCCTCAGCGACGGAAAATCGGCGTTCAAGATCAACCCAACCTTGAACAGCCTTCTAGCAACACACTAGAAACGACTAGGAATCTCGCTAGTCAATCCACACAATCGAGCTCACTTCCAAGTAAGAAAATCATCTATTCATAAACCTTGTGCTAACCTGTTCTCAAAGAAAAGTTGTACTCTTGAACAAGATAATCCTCGATGGATTAGATAAAGTATTACAATTTAGCTCTATATAACTCCTTAATGAGTTGATGAAGTTGAAAGCTTGTTTAGAATCTCCTTGTTGGTAGATATAAACTTGATGGAATCTTGTTTTCTCTTGAGCAATTCAACAAACATCTTGAATGCTCCTTCTTTGTCACAATCTATATATAAAAGTTAAGCACAATTCTAGCCCAAAGTCTAGAGGATAATCAAAATTGAAGCTTATTCTAGGAGAGATTTGATGTTTAAAATAAGAGAGATTTACCTTAGAAAAGTCTAACAAATGTTGGAGAAGGCTTAGGGAAGAATTGGGTTTGAGTGGGATTTAAATGGTGAATTGGAAGTCAAACGGCCACATTTTGGACCCAGCGGTTGTATGCCCGGCCCCCAAAATGAGGCGATACAAGAACCGTTTAAAAATCTTGAAAACAAAAGTATGCATACTCTCGGCGCTGCGTAGCGGCTACGTAGCGGCTTTATATAGAGGCGATTGGTCATGAAACAACCCGCCTTAAGCGCGTTTTCGACTTCGTTATACCTTCGATTTTGACGATTCAAAAAGAGTTGGAAAGCTCTTTTCAAACCCTTTAATAATATGATATCAAACCCCACATTTATAAATATTATAATGTTCAAAATATTTTCTTTTGACAAAATATTCTTAAAAACTTTGAAACGGTTAACAACATTTTGTCAATAAATATTTGAAAAATATCTCTGTATAAGAGCTTCAGCTAGATTATTCAAAGAGATTTTAAACTATTATTGGAAGCTAACTTTTACCTTTGTCCTTAACACTCTTGAATCCTCTTCTTCTTTGAATCCATTGGACATTGCATCGTTCTTTGAAGATCTTGACTTCTCAATGTCAATGGTCTTGTGCTTGCTAAATAAGTATATCACTTTGAAGTCCTCCGCAAACATCTTTCTAACATGACTACATAAAAATACTTAATCACACTGAATGGTAAATGATATTTTGTAATCATTAAAACAAAGAATCTGAGAAAAATAGTCAATACCCGTCGCATCCAGTCTTTGTCACGTTATAGTAATCGAAATTGATATGAGAATTGGGGGGGGGATGGGTGAGATTCGTGAGAACACTGCGATTTGGAGGGGGAATGGATGAGGAGCCGCACTCGGTCGGTGGGGGGGAGAGAAATGGGTGAGAAGCTGAGAAATGAGAACCACTTTTACACGATGCGATATGTAGGGGGAAAATGGGTTACTAAATATTTGGGGGGGGGTTATTAATTGAATTTCGGGTCCATTTATTTATTGAATTAGTTCTGGTGGCCCGAGAGTCGAATAATTTCGAACCGTTCGGCTCGGTTCGGCGAATAATGAAAATAAAGGTTCGGCTCGACGTTTGAACTTCCGAGCCGAGCCTCGTGCCGAACTATTTCGAGCCGAATATCGAATCGAAGCCCGAGCTTTCGGAGTTCGTTCTGACCATAGATGGGGGAGTATTGGGAATTGACTCCCCGATAAGCTAAACATTCCACATTTGAAAAAATAGGGAGAGAAATTCGCTATGAACCAATGAACTATTCTGTCTAACACGATTGATTTTAAAGAATGATCGCTTCTTAAACTTATGAATTATACTCTTTCTCTTCTAAATGCATTTTTTTGTGGATTTCCACATAATTATGTCATAGCTCTAAATATTGATTTGGGTATTACCGTTGATCATACAATGAATGATTTGGGTTTAACCGACCCAATGATACAATGAATGATTTATGAAATTCTAGTATGAGAGCTTTTATAAACCCTGAATGATGAACTTTAATGAGGGGAAGAAGATGAGTAATATTTCTTTTAGATTTAAAATATTGTTACGTTTAATTTTTAATGAGTTGAAACTTTTTAGAATTTTGAGCTCAAATAACTTTTTAACGTGTTATATATTTGTTTGAAAAAAAATATTAATATGTAGTATTTTGATATTAACTCTTGTTAAGCAGGTTAATTTTTGATTGAATAAAAGTTTTAGATGTCGATAACTACGGATGGAGGTAGTATATAAGTTTGATGATACGGAGACTCGGTTTCTAAATTACTCCATTAGCCAGCCACTTTTGATTAGTTCTTTGTTTTGATTGCTTAAGACAACAGTCTATCAATCGAAGGCGTTATCATTCAATTGATGCAATAAAACAAGGGATTATTGAAAATGATCCAACTTTGAAAATTCCAACTAATCTTTTGGAATGCTAAATTTGTTGACATTTTGTATCATGCATACTAGAGACTAGAAAGTAGGGAATGGTCCATACTTGAAACTTTGGAGTTGGAAAAGTTACTTTTCGGATTTATTAGGGTAGGGTCAGGTACAATAGTACGAGTATTTCAAGTCGGCTAGTTTCTACTTTCTACACACGCGTATTGTTTTGTTCACGCTTAGGCATTAATTCGAATTTATGGTACAACTTGGTACCATTTCGTTCAAGCATTTCCCTATGTTGATTTATTGCAATGATCATTTTAAGTTTGGAAATGAGCATTTAAATTTTATTATGACTGTTTTAGTAATATATTATTTCAAATAGTCTGTAGTAGACAATCATTACTTTCTCCATTCCAATTTTTAAATCCATTTACTTTTACACAAAATTTTAAGAGGATTTAAATTCATTTCACATTATTTTATTTTTCCTCCACAAATTCAATGAAAGGAAAATCAATTTTGAAAATTTTATTTTAGAAAAAGTGATTTTACAAATTAGAATTGAGGGAATATTATTTTTAATGCATTTAAAGTTTGGAAATGATTATTCAAATTCTATTGTAAAAATAAATGTGATTGCACATGAGTCGAAATGGAGATCTCATAAGTGACATCTGTGTTTTACTATTATTTTGACAATTATGAACTTTTTTCGTTTCCTTTTTTTTCTGTTTTTGTTGTTATAATTTTCTAAAGAAAAAATAAAAACATGTTATCCAAACACGTTTTTTGCTGATATTACCGAATTTACAAAACAAAAAGCAGAAAACACAAAATAGTGAGTTTCCAAACACAGCCTAAATGTTCAATATACATGATTAATATATTAAAATTTATTCAAGATAATAGTGAAACTAGAATTAAGTTGTTTCCAGATGTTCTGCACGAGACTAATGTACAATTATCTATGCCCTTGTTTGCTTCTCACTTAATACACAAAAGGTGGAACATTTATGAAAACAAAGAGAGGAAATTCAAAACATTTAAAGAGAGTGACGAAATTTGAAATATGAAGTAACTTAAAGAAAGCACGTAAAGGTCTAATATATCCTCTCTCCATCACAAAATCTAATGAATGTTTTACTTATCACATATTTCAATTAAAATTCAAATTTTTTAGTTACCAATTGATATATAAATTAATGTCTATTGTAGACCCTTCGCAATTCATCCTAATGAGCGTTTAAGAGCTCGATTAAAAGCGCTTTTTGGGGAGACCAAAGAACTTTGGGAATCTTGGATAAAAACAGTAAGTAAAGGGGATAATGACATCGTAAATCTCAGAGAGGTGGCTTTTGAGATTCTCGCATAAATCACCAATTTTAGCATTTATTGTAAGGTAATGCTAAAAAACCACATTTGAATTATTCACTCTTTTTGATAATCTTGAAACTTTTGTCATGAGTGGCCCAGAGATCGGCTTACGGTCGTGGTTTGGAAATGCGCGAGACTGCCGATTTAGCAAAGACACTCGACCGCTTTGGCCAGAATAGCGGAGAGGCACTTTCTGAAGTATGAGGTTAGTACCCAGGAAACACGAGTGCCCACAGAGTACGAACATCCTAGGAGCCAAACTTGCCCCGCCGTACTCGAGACAAGGTCGTATGTAGACCTCGAGAGCGAACCTTTGGGCGAGCGAGGGCCCGTCTCCGAAAGAGCCTCGCTCGCCTCAGAATCTCTTCGTGAAGATGTGCAGAAGAAGAAGGCCGGACCCAGCGCCGCAGGGGACCCTCAAAAACAATGCACATCAATTGGCGCCGTCTGTGGGGACCCATCATTCCCCGATACATGCATCGGATCAAGCGAGCGATTCGGTACAGTCCTAGAGGCAGCGGCAGCTAAACTACAGGAAAACACAAGGAACGCTCACACCGCGACCATAGGTCTAGAAACAGTAACTACACACCCTCACGAACACATCGAGGGCTCAGAGTCACTCCAATGACTGTAGCGCGAGCGGCCGAGCCCACGAGTGCAGCTCGACCTCGGTTCCTGAGGCAGCTCACACAGAAGGTCCAGGCGCGAGGAAAACCGACCCGAGAGCCTTGAAAGGGTAGTGAAAAGTCTGTCCTTGGCTTGAGTTCTACAAGGACAAACCACCGAGCGGTAGTTGGCGGGCTTAGGCAAGCGTCGGACATTGCCTTTCGGCCGGACATGATACGGGGCCAATAGCGGCAAACTTGAGAAACAAGTTGATGAGGTGAGCACTCTTAGAAGATATCACACTGTCCTTGAGGTCGATAAAACATGCCGGACTCTTACCATTTTTTCGAGAGCTTAAGGCATGCTAAGATGCGAGTACAGGAAACGTCGATGGATCACGAGATCTAGCAACCATATCGAAATCGTTCGTTTTCTAGTTATGCTTGAACTGGCGATGATGAGGTGTATGCTAGGGCATTCCCCAGTAGTCTATCAAGAAAAGCGTTGAAGTAGTTCCACAAACTACCACCCAATTCCATAGACAGTTGGCAGGACGTCGTAGATTTGTTCATGGATGTGAGGACGAACGAACTCTCATGGAGATACAACAAAAGCCGGGGGAGACGTTGAGGAGTTATGCAACTAGATTCGAGGAGGTCATTTGCAAATATACGTGTGTGAGAAGGAAGGTGGGCATGATATCCTTTTTTCACTGGTTGAGATACGGACTCCTCAATGAAAAACTGGTTTTAGAACCACCTAATACTCGCATGAAATTGGTCATTCAATATATCAGGCTGGAAGAAGTCAAGATACTTTCGGAGGAGATGAAATCGAGCATGAGGATGAATGTAATGAGCCAGAGGGACACTTTCGATCCCAAAGAGGACTCGTGTGTGGGATCGCTGTGAAACAGGAAAAAGAGCCCTTCAGAAACAGTTAGGTCACGAGAGAGGAGGACGACTCAAAAAACCACAAGGAACAATGTTTAATAAGCACACCCTACGAAAAAGCGTAGGAAGGTGTATGCCCAAGTAAGATAAAAGAATATTCTAGAACCCCGGAGAAAATCAAAGCCCATCCTAACCGAAGGGATCAGAACAAGTATTGTGAATATTCCAAAGACCATGGACATGACAGCGACAAAATGTAAATTGATACAAAGAGCATAAATTGAGAGATTGGTTAGAGAGGGCGATTGAAGGAATTCGTGGAAGCGATCGAGGCGGGTCTATTGGGAAATCAATGAAAATTGATTCCCTTTTTATTATGCCCATTCACTGACAGTGTGTATCAATTCATTTACGGAGTTGGTTAAATGTGATTCTGGAACTTAGTGTTCACTTTATTAATTAGCTATATTACTAGTGTGGGTTCTCGCGATAATTTAAGGGGTTATGGCGATTGCTAGATGCTTACTCATTAATCGTTATAATAATAGTAATTGGTCAATTATTGTTATTATACAACTTACTATTATTTAAGCCTAGGAGTCACATACATGCAGTAATATTCTGAAATTATTTCATGCATGAAATTAAACAAGACATAAGTGAGAGATGTGTCTCAGTATATATTTGTCAAATATATATTGATGAACATCAAGTAGGTTAAAAACATGAGTTGTCAGTGCTTGATGAAGTGATGAATAACTTGATAAGTTATTTGATAGTGACTAGATTATTTTAGTGACTTGTTAAGTTAATTAAAATAGAAACTGACTCGCTAGTGACTCGTTATTTGATTAGAAGCGCATAACGATCTAATTAAGTTAACGAGTTAGCGATTTCTTAACGGGTTGCTTAACGGGGAAAAGTGTAAATGGTATTTAAAGAAAAGAGACAATGGTTTTTAGATTTCATGAAATCATAACCGCACCTCACTCCCCAAAACAGTGAGCTTCCCTCCCGTTTGGAAGAGAGATTTTTCTCTTCCGTTGTTCCCTCAAAAACTCTAGCAAGTTCAAGTGTTTGGATTCGATTCCCTCACAGTGTGTGAAATCTAGAGAGGACATCTTTTTGGTGTTGGTCGAGGAAACAATTGGAGGCTATTTGAGAGAAAGGGACACCGTGAGGGCTTGGCTTGAAGTGGGTGATTAGATTAGGTGGCTCATTTGTGATGTAAGAATTTCTGCATTCATATTACATGTGTGTGTTGGATTAATATATGTCATTTTGAGGATCCGGAATGTAGATTTGGTGTTTTATCACAATTAAAATTCATACTAGATTCTTGAGATGCTCGCGAACCAAGGACAAGGAGGTAATATGGGCGGCGTCTTGAGGATCACGGAAGGTAGATTCCGTCGGGAGGAATATCGAGAGGAGGTGACACGTCGAATGCGAGGAGGAGATATGCACGGCGTTCAGTGTATTCCTTGTCCCCCATGGCTACTATCGACAAGGAACCGTCAACTACCCCGGCGGGCTTGGGCTACTGTGATGACAGCAGTAGTCGGCCACAGTAACTTAGAATGCTAGTGGATATAGGAAGTTCGGCGGATATTATACCTCAAGCTTATACGGAAGCACACGAAGCTGTGTGGCTCCCTTACGAGGGGTTCACGGGACTAACTTCGGTGTGCCGTGAGGGAATAACTATCAACTTTTCATACCACGAGGATGTCTTTAAAAAGAGCGCCTCGACAAAAAGAGGATCAAGAGAGATTGGGCCGCCGTGAAGTTGAACCAAGAGGCGTCTGCGAGAAAAGCGATCCGAGAAAGGCGAGTTGGCCGGGCCCCCGCAGACTTAGAGCTTATTCCTTTAGGGAGGGAAAGAGGCGATCTGAAATCTTTCGGACTGGAACAAAGTTAAAGCTGACAGAAAGGAGGTGGTAGGCTTGGTCGAGAAATTCTCTAAAGTCTTCACATAGGGACGATGATATGCGAGGTGGACACGAGGAACATAACTCTCTATCGGCCTCCATGTGGATCATTTCGGGCCAATCGGCACAAAGAAAGCTACCGAGGATAAGAAAACAATCTTTGCTATACAAAGGAGGTGGTGGATCTAAGAAGATGTATCTGTCGGGAACTACAATTCGAATGGATATCTAACGTGGTCATGGTCAAGAAATCCAGCTATAGAGTGGAGGATATTGCTTGACTTCACCTGACCTTAACAAGGCCTGCCCTAAGGACTATTACCCGTTACCTTGTTTGGGAAGGTTGGTCGACGGAAGATGCGGGGTATATGAGTATTCGACTTTCATGGCGCCTCGAGAGATACCATTAGATTACGGTGCATGAAGGCGACCAAGAAAAATCACGTTCATCACAAAATATGGGATATGCTATTTGGAGCATGATGCCGTTTGGTCTCGAGAATGCGGGGAGGCTACCTACCAGAGAATGGTGAATAACATATTTAAAGGATCAAGAAATTTGGAAGAGATATGGAGATATACGTAGATGACATCTTTGGTAAAGGCAAAGTGAGAGACGATCACCTCAATAATTTGAGGGAGTCCCTAGAGAGGTTAAGGGTATCGTTGTAGATTAATCCGGAAAAATGTTCGCCCGGGGTCACCTCGGGAACCCACTCCCCCAAATAGCATCTGAGGAAGTGCAAAATGCTAGCAGTCGGGTTGGCGTCAGCGATTCATATCAAGGAAGGGGACCATAGCCTCCCATTCTTTAAGAAAATGAGACAAGGTTCTAAGAAACCTTTCAGTGGGAGGACGAAGAGAATGCCTGAGGCATTCATGGGCCGAAAGACAACGGGTCCTGGTGTCTCGGGACGAGGCACGACACCCGAAATCCCAGCAGAAATTTGTAGACTAGGCTAGCAATGAAAGGGGAAGGGCAAGGATCTTGATCAAAGGACGTAACGGGGAAGTCTTCGAGTATGCGTTACGATTTTCATTCAAAGCCACTAACAATGAGAAGCGAATGAAGCCATGGTAACGGGATTGCCGGAATATCTCGGGCATTAAAAAAGATCAAGAGGTTGTTTGTTCAAGGAGATTTAAAGTTGATCATGATGTCGTGGGGATTGTGGTGTTAAAACGAGAACCTTAGCACAAAAATCACGAAGGCTTTATCTTTGTTGTACGCTCGTCGTATTCTCGAGGGTAGAAACGGCGTACCCGATCACTTGTCTCGTCTGGCCACAACCTATTTCGAAGACATACCCAAGGGCGTCCATGTTGAAGTAAGGGACAACCCAATACACACAGAGCATCACGCCGGGGCCGGTCTTGGAGGAAATGAAGTATTGCGTACAGTCGATCACCCGATACACGGTGTGAGAATCACGCTACTAACAAAGTAGAGGCGAGCGTGGTCAACAAGAGCTACAAATTTGTCTGACCAGAGGGGTTGTATAAGCAATCTATCTTGGTCTCTGTTATTTTGTGTATCGGAGTAAGATTGATGAAACCCTCATGAAGTGAGCGAAGTCACTTGTCTGCGATTAAATGTGGGGAGAAGCGAGCACTTACGGAAATAACAAGGCGGAACTACTATTGGCCCACCATTATGAAGGATGTAATGCATATGTCAAACGTGCGACACTTGTCGAAGAAATGCGGCCCGGTCCAGACAACATGTCACCCGAGATGTCGCGGTTGTGAGTCGCGATCCTATTTGCTATGTGGGCGTCGGCTTTGGTGAGCCCGTTTTCTCAAGCCGCCTGTGAAATACAAGGATGTTGTCGTGGCCGTCGACTATTTTAGTAAATGGGTAGAGGTCGCCCCGCTTAGAAGCACAACATCCGAGGCCATCGAGGAATTCATATGGAAAAACATAATCACTAGGTACGGGATCCCAAAGATCCTAGTCTCGGACAATGGACCGCAGTTTGACTCAAGGGTGATCAAGGAAATGTGCGCTAAGTTGGGGATAGAACATCGATTTGCCCCAGTTTGTTATCCGCAATACAATGGCAGTGGAAGTGATGAAGCATTACCATATTCGGCAGCATTAAGAAAGAATCTTTTCGGGTCCGAACTCGGTGGTACGAGGAGGAGTGGTATTGTCTGTAGTGCTTACCGAACTTCGCCCCTCAAAACTCCAGCAGCGAGATTCCTTTCAGCTTAGTATATGGGACTGAAGCTGTGTTACCCATAGAGGTTTGCTTGCCTAACATACGTCAGGTGGAATTCGACGAGAAGAAAAATGATGATCGCGTGCAGGGAGACTCCTAGATTTGGCTGAGGTTAGGGATCGAAGCTTTCCGTCAGTGCGAGAACAAAAATGGAAGAATGTCCGGGTTCTCTGACCGTGGGTAAGGGGTGGACAATTTAGAGTGGGTGACACGGTCTTAAGGGGTCATAGAGGCGAGCTAGCCGAAAAGAGCAGAACAAGCTCGACCCCGAATGGGAAGGACCACCGGGTCTGGAGGTTATAGGTCGTGGACTTTATGGACTCGGCTTCTTTGGGAGAAAAGCTTGATTGATCGTATTGGCGGGGGTTTATTTGAAAAAGTATTATGTTTAGAAGTCTTTTTCTATGTCATTTCGTAATGCGACTATATTTCTTGAGACTCTAGTTTATTTTTTGTAGCAGTGGACTCCTAAAAAACTTTAGTTCGAAGTAAAGAAGGGATAAAGCGTTTATGAATTGTTAAATTCCTTACAAAAACAAATATCAAAACACAAATGCGACCTCCTAGGAAGGTAAAAGTGTGAGCATTGGACAACCATGAGTAAGTCTCAAAACTAACCACCAGCGAGTAGTTAAAAGTGACCAAGTCACTTCAAACTAAAACTCAGACGTGAGATAAGGCGATTTTAATCGTATCCCCTCGAATGCGAAGCATTCGAGGAAGTAGTCAACATTAAAAATGTTACAACTAAATACCTCGGATGGACAACACACGAGAGGAAAATAAAAGTACATGTGAAATGGGGCTGTCAATCACACGCACTCGGGTGTGAAAACACCACTCAAACACTCAAAACACTAGTGATAATACCTCGAAGGCGAGACATTTGAAGGTAATAATACCGAAATAATTTGTGGAATTTTTATGAAAACTCAACAAAGAATAGAAAAATCATCACAAAAAGAGGGTACATAGGTATATGAAACCCATACAAGAAAAGTATAAATAAATGATAATGAAAGAAGGAAAAGAAGAAAAGATAGGAAGGAGAGAATAAATTATAGAAATTAAAAGAAAAAATAGCGATAAAGTATATTCCCTTTATCAAACAAAGGTTGTACAAAATATTGGCACTGCGCTCTGAGGTCAAAGAACTAAAAGGGAGGTACAAAAGGAGTACTTGTATCTAGAACTAGTTATCGTAAATCATGCCTACTTTTGATCGGAGGCCTTGACATGTTCATCGTCTCCGTCTCTTCGTCCTGCTTTTTGTTGGAAGGTCTTCCAAAAATCTGCGACATACTCATCCCGAGGCGGTGACATATTTTCTTGAAATGAGCACATATACATGATCAGGGGAGACCCTGACGAACTCTCTGACAAGGGTAGCCGTGTTATCCTTGGCAGCCTTGATACTCGTATTTGCCCTTGAGTCTCCCTTTACTTGATAACATGAACTTCTCGACCTAGGAAAATTTGGGGCCAAGGCCTCCTTTTCGAGGACACTCTCACGGAGGAAGTCTTGGCCCCTACAAGTCGTGCTAGGCCTCCAGGGAGGGACAAAGCACCCGTCTGGGCGCCCGGTTTCACTTGGCCGGCATGAGAAGTCCGCAAGCCCATTGTACTTCTCCGCAGACCCGTCCACTACCGGCCAATGGCGATCCCCTCTTCCCTCATTTGCCTTAGTAAATTCCTAAAGGACACCTTTTGCGCTTCGAAGCTCCTCGGCATCGGCAGTGGCTTTTTGCAACTTCAGGAACATAGCGTAACCTGCCTCGGTCGCCTGCAAGGAATTTGAAAATAAAATAAGAATAAAGAAAAAAAACTATGGAAGGGGAAGAAAGGGAATGACAAGCTTACGCTTAGCTGATAATGGGCGAATTGGTCATGAAGACGAGTAGGCGAGTGAACACCCATGGCACCGAGGACCTCAGGTCTTAGCATGCAGTTCTTGAACATGTCTGCGGCTAAGGAGGAGGTATTTCGAGGCGTGAGGGATTGTAGTTATCTGAATCACGAAGGAAGAATATAAGGGGTGTTTACGAAAAAGGGGTGATCACTTTTGTAACCCTCACAGGTGATGGGCGTGGGGGGGGGATATGTCACCTCTCGGAATCGAAGGCTCTCGTCGAGGCAAGGCTCCCAGATAGAAACGGGGGGGGGAAGAGTGCCGGGGCTCATCAGGAGGATCTCGAAAGGAACTAGACTCGACTTCCTGGGATGTAAGGCCCGGGGTCCCCCAGCCCCGGAGGGATAACCTAGGGCTAGGCTCCGCCTTGGACTTATTCGGAACTGGCTAACTTCTTCGACTAGAACTTGGTTGATCAGCGTCTTCGGTGACGATGGCCTTATAATTCACCTTGCTAGAGACAAGGGCATTTTCTCTCTCTTCTTTAATTCGGGAGTTTGTTGAAACAAAAGGAAGGCGGGTGATAAACAGAAGTAAGTAAAATAATGATAAACGAAAAGAATACAAAAAAATCATAGCGAGGACTTTGTCGATACCTAGAAGTCTCTTTGAATTTGTGCTTCTCCTTGATATAGCCCGGCTTTTTATGATCACATGAGTCGAGAATGTCTTGAGAAAAAAGGCTTACGGAAACCTTCAACCAATTTTGTTGAATTGAGCCATAATCTTGGGCGCCTCGGGGGTTGAGCGGTGTATTCCACGGAGGAGAATTATCACAAGGCGTCGTCGGAAAAAGGCATCAGCAGTCGAGGGGAACGGTACATTGCCATGGGTTGGATTGAATTTACCGAGGCTTCTCGAGTTGACGTTCCACGACCCTCGGCGAATTTGGAAGTATGATAAAATCCCTTGGTGGAGGATGTTGAACATCTCGCTGAAGAGGTTGAGGTTAAGTTGCCCCGAGGAACTTTTAATCTGAAAATCCATCAGTCATGCCGAGGTCCCATTTGGCGGGGCCACACGACCGATAAATAGTCAGGCCCGATTTAATAAAGGTTAGGCTGGGAGTCGGGGTCCATAAACTCGAGAAAAGCAGGGGGGTAACCATCTTCGGCAAGGTTAGGGGTCAGTTGAGAACCCTCATCAGCATCCGTATGGATATGATAATGGTTGCGGAGATGGCGGAGGTAACCTTTGAGGATGACGCTCCCAGCCGTCTTCCCTCTGGAACCCCTCGAGGTTTGAGAATCATAACCCGAGGCTCGTACGGCCTCTCGCCTTCTTGTTTCGACCCCGCCAAATGCTTTACATAGGGCCTTCGATTTTTGCAAAGCGACCTTCCGATCTCTTGAATCCCTCGGCTTTTCTCTTATTGGAAGTTTTTGAAATTTTGCTGATGTTAGTATTGGGATGAAAGGACTGAAGAGGCAAAGGCCACCTTTCTTCGGTTACAGTTCGCTCTCAATCGAGGGGATTTGGATATTTGAGCCACAGTATTTCGTTATAAATCGTCATAGTGGGAAATAAGGACTTGTTTAGATGAAAAACGAACACGGGGGTTGGATGTGGGGGAAAAGGGGATTTCACCGTCTAAAAGATAGTGGCCTCCATGAGAGGCCACAGTCTACTTGGTCTGATGTCGGCGGAGGCAATGGCGCCACTTCGTTAGGGTGCTTCTTTGTTTGCCATGAATCGAGTCTTATTCGAAGGAAGAAGTAGGGAGAGTATTCGTGTGAAAAGGGAAAAGAAAATCAGAGAGGAAAGGAGTAAGAAATGAAAGTGATACCAAAGAGGAAAAGTTTACCTTTTATAAGGGAATTAATGCGCTAGTACGGTTGTCCTTGGGAATTAGGTGACCCCAATGATGGAATATTCCCCAACCATTTCAAAAAATGGCGGTAGGAATATCGTAGCGTTGAGAGACTGATTGATATAAATTAATGTCGGTGTGGGCCACTTGAAATTGATCTGACGAGCATTTGAAGTCGATTAGGCGCTTTTAGGAGACAAAATGGTTTAGGGGATCTTGGATAAAGACAACTAATCGTCTGAGAATTATTTTTGAGATACTCATATAAATCTTGGCCAATTTCTTATTTGTGTAGGTATCTTTAAAAAAGCCTGTTGGTGTTACTCTTACGTTATATATCTTGACAGTCTCGTCCTGATGACTACGATGGAAGCCGGTCGCCAGTGCAGGTAGAAGACTCGATTCCTCGGACGCCGACGCTTTGTGAGATGTGAGGCCTTTCTGAGCCCAGGAAGTTAGTCTTGAAGCGCTGAGTACTTGGAAACCTGAACATCGAGGAGCAAACTTGCCCCTGCTTAGAGAGCGAGGTCGGCGTAGACCTCGAAGGGAATTTCTTGGTGACAGGCGCCATTCGCGCCAGAGAGAATAAAACATGAAGATATTAACGTCGAAGAAAGCGGAGTCATGTGGCTGAGAACCCTCAAAAAACTCAACACATCACCAATCATTTTCCTTCTATTTTTTATTTTTCAAATTAGTCAAAGTAATAAAATAAAAAGTGATTTTATTTAAAAAAAATCTTTTAGATTTTAGAATGAAAGGAGTATAACATTAGTGTTCTAGTCGAGATTCAAACCTAGACCTCGTTTCATAAAGTTGTACCATTTGCTCCAATTATGGTTTGAGTTCATCAATTATTAATGCAATTATATTAATATAATCGTTTTTCTAGGAAGGTACCCTACTTCCAGCTCTGACTAGACCACTGAAAATATATACCTAAATTGAGTTTTAATAATTTATTTAATTATTGATGTAAAGTACTTGCACCGTAATAAAGATATTCGTGTTTCCAACAATCATCTTATATAAAGTGACTCATTAGTCATAACATATGCATAAGATGAACATTTTGTGTCAATGTTATCCCATGGATATGAACTTGTTTCAAATAACAAGTCTATCAACATTGATCTCCTATCACAAACCCCATAATAAGCTTAATGTGGATTCATCATTTCCATTCAATAATAACAACCATGAAGAATGATCCACATAAGATAAAAATGTCAAGTGCTCAACAAACAACCACTTACTGATAGGTAGGTCCAGCCCCTTGAAGAATGGTGTAATTAAAACAAAAAGGTGACCATCAATATCAAATGTGGGACACAAAGTTAATGCAGAGCAAATTCATAAAGGTTATCTTTGAAAAATCAAAGGAGTGATCTGAATATCTGATCCTTCTGAAGACAAAGCTCGTGATGCATGGGTCTAGTGGCCGGTTGCTACATGTGAACTCCAAACCAAACTCTCCCATGTCAAAAGTCAATTCATATCATCCTCATGTTATGCTGTTGCACCCCTTTGTAACATTTTTACTGGAAAGCGGTTCATAAAGTTCCATATATTTGGGATTGATATTACTTTTAAGTCCTACATATTTTTTTTAATTATTAGATCGAGTGTGACAAATAGACAATTGAGGAATTTTTTAAAATAGCAGGCAATGAAATTTATTCTAAATAATTGGTAGTTATTGAATAACTATCATTCGGCAAATCTGACACCATATAGGACTCATCGTTGTTTGTTATTTCCTTATTTTTTAAATTATTTTTTTTACCAATAATTATAGGTGATAGTTTGTGGTGGAATCAGTTTGGTGATGTTCTATCCGTGAAATTTGTCTACTCAAGATTGAAGTGATTTAGTGCAGCAGGTAGGCATCAGGGTGTGAAATCTCTTCCCATTTATTTGGAAGTCAATAAATGCCTATAGAGAGTCCGACTTGGCTGCCTATAAAAATTTTATAAACATGAAAAATTTAAAAATCAGCTTAAAATATGAAATTCAACGCTCAAAATCTAAGTAAGCACACCATGCTTCACCCAAGAAATAGCTCGCATATAGGCATCTCTCCCGAAATATAAAAATTTGTGGTCATCACACCAAAAAAGTTACCCCTTTGTTTTTAAAGGATATTTTTGGATAATTAATTATTTGAAATCAATTTTTTTTGCACCAATAATTTTATTTCCAATATTTATAAATAAAGCATGAGTTTGTGTCATTTGGATACTTTATAAATACCTAGTTATTGCAACGTTGAATCCTACAAAATAAATGGTTAAATACTCCTACAATGAAGTCAAAATAATGTTTGAAAGGTTATTGACTATGTAATGAGAAATATTTGGTTACCACATTGTATTAAAAGATCAAAATTTATCAAACTTTAATTATCAAACTTCAACCCTCAAAATATCTAGGACTAAAGAGAGAAACTATCCAGCCTTATTTTCACACCCACCACTCTTCAATGAGGCAACTACATGTTAAAGATCTTTTTCTGTGTCCCCTATAAATAGGCTTTCCCCAACTCATTTTGATTCAATCATAATACACATCTTCCACATAAAATACTCCATACCAAACGTCTCTCTCCCACCTATAGTCTCTTCACAAACATACATTGGTCATATCCACATAATATTTTGAACTTTTATTTTTCCTCTCTAGTATAAAAAGGTAAAAGGGATATATATAAGTGCCCTGAATCCTCTGTTTTTTCCCCTGTTTCAATATAGACAAAAGAAAAAACACATGCAAATCCAAATGGAGGAAGGTCAAGAAAATGTTGGATCTTTACTCTCACAACTCATATTATCAGGTGGAACCAACACCATAGATACCATTTTTAGCTATTGTCACCAATCAATTCTTCCCAACATGACCGACTATAACTCTCTTCCTTGTGAGGCACTTGGTTCTTCAGTCTACGCCCAACAAAGAGATTTGCTCCAAAAATTGTACAAACACAATAACCGATCGAGTTACCACCACGAAGCTGCTGTTGCTACTATTACCTCCCCGGTAGGCCTCAAGAAAAAGCTGTACAGAGGAGTGAGGCAGAGGCATTGGGGAAAATGGGTAGCCGAGATAAGACTACCTCAAAACAGAATGAGAGTATGGTTGGGAACTTATGACTCCCCTGAGGCTGCTGCTTATGCTTATGACAGAGCCGCGTACAAGCTCCGCGGTGAATATGCTCGTTTGAATTTCCCTAATCTCCGGGATCCTTCCATGTTGGGAGGACTCGGAGATGATGCTGCTAGACTGAATTCTCTTAAGAATTCCGTTGATGCAAAGATTCAATCAATTCTCAAAAGAGAAAAGGCTAAAAGTTATCATAATAAGAAGAAAACTGCAAAGGTTGGCCTAGTTGCTGCTACTGAACAAAACAGTAGCACCAACAAATGCAATAGCGGTAGTAGTACTAGTACTATTGCTAATGACGATCAAATGAGGAACGAAGTGAAAAAGACCAATTCATGTCCTTTATTTTTGTTGGGTAATGATCATGGTCATTGTTGGAGTCCAGATTTCATGGCTTCCCAATCTGTATCCGAAAACGAACATCGGAAGAGTCCAGAAGATTATTCGCCTTCTTCAATGGAATCATCAGATCAGCTCCTCCAAGATTGTTCCCTTGCTCGTATGCCATCATTTGATCCTGAGTTGATATGGGACGTTCTTGCCAACTAGCTAGATAGCTTCAACGAGTTACTGTATTTTTCTCCCAATTCTCAATTGTAACTTTCGTGTCACAGGGAATGCAAGAGAAGCTAAAATAATTATCATGCTTCAATTATCTTGCAACTTAGAGTTGTATGTTAAAGAATATGAAAAAAATTGATTTAGTTCCAAAATTTGAGATTCATGAGTCCTTGAAAATTGCTTCCTTTATAAATCCCTTTTCACTCTTTGAGCGATTGGGAATAACTTGATGTATAATCCATCCTCAAAAACACTATTTGATTGTGTGGATAGTGTTTTTCCTTTTTAATCCTTTGACTGAAATGCAATAAAAGAAAAAAGAAAAGAAAATTGATGAACTAACATGTAGGCACTACTTTGTTCATAATAACCCCCAAATAAATGTTTTAAATTAAATGGTACAAGTGAACATCAAAATAAGCTAGAATTTTAATCCAAGAAAATTAAGCACGACTTAGTATTTACTTTCTTGGAAATTAAATGGTACAAGTGAACATCAAAATAAGTTTTATTTTGAGCCAAATAAGTTAAGGAATTAGTATTTCCTTTCACAAAAGTCTCTACCACCATGTTATACAAATATTACTTTGGACTTTGGCTGTATGTATATATGAAAGTGAAATAATCCTCATCTTCCGGGTTTGAATTTATCCAAGTATATGTGAAAGTGAAATGAACCACATCATCCAGTTGATTTCTCACTGCAGCATGTGAATTGAAAGCTTTAGGCTGGTTAGGATTGTGGTCCTAAACCATGCCTGCCCACCAGCTGTGAGATAAAATGGGGACGCACGGATAGTCTTTCTAACGGTTTACTGGACCACCATGATTTTTATGGCACTTGTAATTTGGTAGTTATTGTTTTTAGGCCAATTAGCCATTTGCCCCATAAATTATCATTTAAAAGCGCAATATACTGCTTATATCTTTTTGAGTTCTGTCATATATTTTTTTTGTGATAGTCTGAAATGTATTTTTGAATTAAAATATATAAAAATTTCATATAATACAAAGGACAAAAGTAATTACACAATTACTAAATTTATGAGAAGCGTATTTTAAAATAGCTTGCGTGTAAGAGGCCTTTTATAATAATTAAATATTAAATAATTTTAATTTAGCGCATCTTCTCAAATGCCTTACTTCTTCCCTGCCCTCCCCCCCTTCTCCCAACCCAGCAGACAGCTACCACCCCTCGCCCCCATTGCCCCAATCCCTTCCCAGCTTTCTCAGGTCTCAAATTTGTGTATGCATAAATAGCACGAACATACGGTATGTAGTTGACTTTACTGTGGACTTGTCCATTGCGGCACAATTGATTTACTTATACGGGGCTTAATATATGTTAATTTCCTTTTATTGCAAAAATTCGGTACACTTGGAGAAATGATGGTTTAGTGACTTTATTTAACTGTTTCTCTCTATAATTGGGATGTCAAAATGCAGTACAACAAAATAGAATAGATTAGTTAATTGTACTTAAATGACTTCTATTTATATTACAACAATTATTGATGGAAAGAGATCCAGGAATATAGTTAACTTGTGATGTGGTGGGGTGGAGGTCAGAGAAAAATAGATTAATTAAAATTATGTAATATTTCATAAATTTAGTAATTGTGTAATTCCTGCCCTCGTGTTATATGAAATGTTTATATATTTTAATTAAAAATACGTTTGAGGGGAATCTCGGAAAGATAATAGTACGGGGGACAAGGTTGAAAGATACAAAAATTCGGGCGCGAGAGGTAGAAAAGATATGAGAAAGTTAGAGCGAGTTGAAAAGTGCTTGATGATTCAGAGAGCGAAATGGCTACTTAACCTTGTTTTTAATATTTTGTTAAATCTATATATTTTTTCTTTAGGAGTTTATAAGTATTTTTTTGTTAAAGTTTATATGAAATTATAGTATATTTTTCTAATACAATTAATGAGTAGAGTGCCATATTAAGAAAAAATTTATGTTAATTGCCAATAGTCTTTTGTTGGAACTTAATTTTTTCATTGCTACATCTATTATGATTTTATTATGATAGTATTAGTGTTGTTTATCTTCTTGATACTCTGGTCTACATCAATAAACTATCCATATTTATATAAATATTCATTTTGTTCGTGAGAAAGTTTCATGAGATAAGTTCATATTATTCATGTTACTTTATATTAATTTGTTACTTAACATATTATATATTTTTTTTCAAAACTATCCCATCATAGCTATTTGATCATTTTAGATTTAGTTGAATCCACCTCCCTTTCAGCTATGAGGAACTATCAGAATGTCTTTAAATATTTTTAGATATTACTTTGTAACTATATGAATAGCTTTAAATATCTCTAAATATTGTTTTGTAATTTTTATATTAATTGAAGGCAATTTGTATTTATGCATGGTAATCAAATCAAAATGCCAAATTCTTAACAATTGTGATTAATGTTAATATGAAAATCATGAATTCATGATTACTCATGATTTTTAATCATATTATTTGCTAACACTTAATCCCTCCTATTAAAAGATTGTAATAGATTTAGTATTCCTTTTATTTATGATGTTAAAATTTCGAGGATTCACAGCTTGTATGTTGAATAATTATGTGATAGTTTATTGATGGTATTACTCTATATTTAATTATAAAAAAACTTAATCCCTACTATTTATAATAGAAGTGTTTAATTAGTTTTCATTTTATTCAAAATATAAGTCGTTTAACCTATTTTATAAATATATCTTTAATTAATGAAATCAAATATTTTTCATAAATGATATAATTAAATTGAAAAGATTAATGAATGGTAAATTATAAAAATTAAAAAGGAACTTTAAGATTATAAATTAATATTAAATGAAGCCTAAAATTGTCAAATGTCCAATATCTTAAAAATATTATGAATAGGAGGGAGTATTATGTAGAGATGTATATATATTTTTATGACGACAAATCAATCAAGGAATAATTTCTGTTATTCATGAATAATTGTTACTTTAGTTAATATACAAATTTATTCTTACTTATGAATAATTGTTATTTTGGTTAATGATAAAATATAGAGGGAGAATTTTATTAATGAATTGCTTGAATATGAAAGGCGTTCTCAGTAATACAATTATTGTGAGGTTCGAGTTGGAAGGGTTAAAAAAGGATTGTTCTGTGTTTAAATGGGCATGATCGAAAGAATGGCCTTCAACAGCGGTGTTGGTGTTTCTTAGTGGCGAAGTATCATGCCGCTGATGGTTTGTTTTCTAGAGACGTTCTACTGCCAATGTTTTTGTTTTCCACCGAAGTATTCCGGTTTGTTGATGGTCCGGCGACGTCTTTTCGCCGATATTTTTTTTACTATTATTATCACTAATATATTTATAAAAGTATGAATAAGGGTTGTATTTCTTCCATTTTCACACTATTAATTACTAAATTACCCTTCTCTCTAAAAATCTAAAAGTTAGGAGTTCTGTCTGAATTTAACTACTACTTCCTCCGTTTTTTTATACGATGTTTCGTATATGAGGGTGAAACTTTGATTATCAATTATTCTTAAACTATATGCTCAAAAGTTATAAAATAAATAATATTATGAAACTATTTTCAAACACGAATATAATGATGCTTTCATATTTATTAAAATAATAAGTAATTAATTAATGTGGTGAAGTTACATACATATACGAAAATGTCAAAAATTAAACTACGGGTAACATAAGTATACATCATGTAGCACGATTTTCAATTGGAAGAAAATCATCATCTCATACATATTGTTTGAGGATGATACATCACATACATTTGACATATATATACTTTATAATTGTCGTGCATCCCAATTTTTAATTAATTTTGTTTATTTATCTCGAGTGCATGTTTAATGATTCAAATGTATGCATTGAATAACACAAAAAAATTTTGCTCAATTTTGCATGTTTAACTTTCATGATTGATTCACAGAGGCCATACTTCATTATAGTATATATTATTAATGAGTTTAACTTACATGCGTACAAAGTTGTAAGCGGGATGTACATCCCATGTTTTTAACCGTTAGATCGTCTTTTTTAAATGAATTTTTTGTTGGTGTTTTATATTCATATCTAACTAGTTGTAAACTAATAGGATGCGAATCACAGATGCTACAGATTATACAAAAATAATGAAATCTGAAGATTAGAAGTGTACTTTCTTACGGAATATTTTAATGGCAGCAGAGAAAGCGAATGAGCTCGTATACTCGAAAGTAGAGTATCTCCAGAATTATTATCCATATACTTAATTGTGGCTACTTAGTGCGTTTTACTAGAACAATTAAAGTGAAAGCTGGAACAATAAGAAAAAACTATTTAACAAGAAGGAGAGTTGAGTCGAACCAAATGGGTGAAGGGAATTCTCTAACTTCAAAAAGTTGGAAGAATTATGAGCAAGTTTCTTCTCCAAAAAGTGCCCTATTTATAGGCATCAAATGTCCACTATTTTAGGCTTTTATGGAGAGTTAGACAAAACTCTTCCACCTCTTTCTATGTGTTTGGAGTGGAGCTTCTACGATAAGGAGAGGAGAGTTCCAATTTAAATACCACTTTTATTCCTTAAATAAAGGCACATAAAATGCTAAATAGAATATTCTAGAATTATGCTTTTGACGAAAATTCAGTTAATCGACACATACTATCGATATTCGATTTTTTAGTCGAATATTTCATTCATATTTTACTTTAAACCCGAGAAGTTATAATACATATTATTATTAGTTCGGATTACTGTTTGTGTGTGACCTCTTAGGACGGATCGACAATAGCAATATATTAGATAATATTAACCGATTATCATCTTAATATATAGATTATGAGTGGACCCTAGTAAGCCATCATAACCCCTAATGTCGATACCGGTAAATCCTAAATATTAATTGTCTAACAATTAATATATATTGAACTTATAGTATTGAATGTTTAAATCGGTTGATCAATCTAAATTATTCAACGGGCATTTTTATGAGATCGATTATCTCATATTTCCAACACTCACTTGCCCTTGGACGATTTATGATATAGTATCAAAACGGTTTATGATACCTCATCAACGATTCCTTCGATAAATTTCAGTGATCGGCTAAGATGTGTGTCCTGAGCTCTTGCTTCTGATTGTCTTGGTAATGGATAGGTTAATGTGATATCAACTTATAGGCGTTAGTGCTTGCAAATCACACCCTTAACTCCCTAAGAATAGGAATCTCTGGAGATTTATCCAGGATTTGTATGAATCAGTATCTGCCAGGTTACTATTTTATACTTTTGTAGTAATCGGATCGTACCGGTTATAATCCTCGAGTTAGAGAAACGTTTGGCATGATTCAAAGTACATTTTTCGATATCCATGAAACCACATTACATAGGTCCAATAATACGTCATTCAGCGATGGCTCTGTAAGTCTTCTTAGGACACAGATAATTTATCTTCAAGTTCTCACCAAGCAGTCATTGGTCGATTATACGGCTTCAGGATTGTTTCAGCTACTTTATGAAACTATGTGATTGATTAAAGTATCCCATCTTGCAGTCGAAAATGATCCGGCACAATCAAGCTCATACTAGTCGTTTGGTATTTGATTTAGTTCAATGAACACGACTAAGGGCGAAAAGGGCAATACGATTTTGTTTTTTGTTTGGCTTGTTAGAGGTTTTCTTGTTTTGGATCATGTATCCAGAGCTCTCCAAAATAACATTAGATTGCCGATTGGAATCAACAAGGATGTCACTTATAGTAACAAATTGTATATTTTGCATATACTCGTGTTGTCTGAAACAACGTGTGGTTGATTGCGGAGGTGCAAATTCAAAACTGTTGTCTTCTGATGAGTGTATATGACATTTGGAAGCGAGAGGGCTGGGCTCCCCTTTAAATGTAGCACCCACTTAAGCATCGAGAGAGAAGAACATTACTTCTTTTTGTATGCTCATACTGAGTGTGGTTGATTAGGCTGGGTGTCTAGTCAAATATTGTTCTTGTTCTGACTTTGTGCACGTATGCACTTCTATTTTCAACTATTGAAGGAAGTGTCATTATACGATGCATCTTGATCCAATAATGAGATCTTTCATTCTTTGCTTGATAAGGTACTAGAGATATCCAAACTAGGCAACTTTTCCAAGATTACTCATTAGAGTTATAATCGATTTTCTTCTTATTAACCGAGGTTGTAAGCGTACTCGATCTACGTGTTCTGGTCATTTGTTGTTACAAATACTGACCAATTTTCATTGTCTTCTTTCCATCTAAACAACGTTATGAAATTGGGACAAGTTGTATCTCTTGGAAAGGGGAATGCTGCTAGGAAATTCACTTGGATCCTAGTTAGATGCCTTATGTCGGTATAGGCGGCATAGCAACTTATTGAGTTTTAGTAATTGGATGCATGAATTTACGAAGATTAGAGCATGATCTTTTAGGAGAAACTCATACACAATCTAATTACGTGTAGTTGTGTTATTCACTATCGACTAAAGCTGCATATGCTAGGCGGCTCCCAGTGACCTTGTACATATAAAATCTTAGTCTCCATTAATGAGTTCAAACTATTTGACTCTTCATTAACTTATGTATATGTCGGTTATTGCAGATCGGGATGATCTAAAAACATTTATGATTGATAAGAATTTTTAATACGAATACCTTGACTTAGATAGAATTTTGTTTTTATCGATTCGAATATAAATAACCTGGACATTTCCATTAATCATCTATATATAGTGATATTTATTTATTCCTTGATAAACTTATTTATCTTGGAGTAAATCTTTTAATATCTAGATCCGCATTTGGAATATTTAAACTATCTCTAGATCATACAAATCGTAAATTATCATCATTGTTGTTCTTAAAAATCATCACCTTTCATTATGATTGCCATTGTAGTACCAACATGTTCAAGTTTGGTCTTATAGTTTGTCAACTAATTGACTTGGGTGAGAGTTTATCAAGATGCTTTGGTTGACTATTATGGAACAATTTCATATCACATCTAATGTGACGTTCTTAATGTTGATTAATTGACTATACATTCGATGGTTAAAGGCTAAACTCGGGAGGGAGTATAAATATTTAAAGAATATTAAATGTTAAGCTTAAACCCTGACTCTTATTCATTTGAACTATTCGTGTACTTATTGTATTTCTAAAATCGTCGGGTGAATTAGTAAACATATACAATTATCATTCCCAACACTATTGCTAGTAATATTATGAGAGAGTACTTTTATTTATTTATTGATTTCATAAATCTTATTTATGACTAATAAATAGTTTATACTAAACATTTAATTTTGATCAATGATTGCCCATTATGAATTATAAATATTATTCACATTTAATCATATACTCTAAATATATGATTCCAAAAGATTCAATAGATTTATGATCTTTCATTTGTGTGGTTATACTTTATAATTCATATTGCCTTAGAAGATAGATTTCAAGTCATCTTACTTGAATTCTTTTGAGCATACATGTTATGATATTTACGTTGGTCAATCCAACATATTGGAGATTTTAATATTGTTTGCAATTTTCATGTAGGGATTAATAGTCAATTGAATTGAATTAATCTTAGCTTATGAAAATGTTTATGTTCAAACATAAATAGCAGCATTTGTCCAGATCGAAGCCGGCATTAATATGTTAAAACATACAGCTAAGCGATAAATCGGGTCATCTGGTTGGATGTGTAACGCATTCCTTATCGAGTTCACTTTATCTCTGATCTTCTATTACGATTGTCCCTTTTGTTAAAATGTGGGTACTACATCAAATGTCAGCAAAATTGATGTATGAAAGTGAAGTATCATGATTCATAACGTGGCAGTGCAAACCGGTGATGTGTGATCGAATCACATCTGCATGCGGATGAAAAAGGTCCTTTTAGCGGACTTCCTCTGATGACCAAAATTGGATTCGATGAGCTTCTTGTCATTCATCTGCTTATGCTTCCACTTTGTTCATTCACTTGCGGTTAGTAACCAAAACTACGATTAACGTTGATTCTCCTTATCCTTAGATAATATCTCCTGGCCAGACCAAAAGCACCATTTGTTTCTTATCAATGTATCCAATAATAAAATTAAGATACCTTGTTGGGGTATGTAATCATGATGATGTTTAAGCTCAGTGCGGAGATTGGGATTCCAAAGTGCGAGAATAACTCCAATCAATCTCATTATCTCGAGGAACATGATCTCGGCACTTGGCGTTGATCATGTTGGAAATCAATTAGAATTGATTCCATTTATTATGCTTTCGTTCAAACAATTGTTGTATCAATTTATTTATCGATTGGGTTAAATGTGATTATCAAAACTTAGTGTTGAGGCTTGTAATTGTATATTACTAGTATGGGTTCTCATGATAATTTAAGGGGTTATAGCGATTCTTTAGATCTTTACTCATTCATCGTTATAATAATAGTAATTGGTCAATTATTATTATTATACAACTTACTAATATCGAGCCTAGAAGGTCACACACATACAGGTGGCGTTGAGTCATATTTCATGTATGAAATTAAAGAGAGCTGTATAATTGAGAAGTATTATTTCTCAATTACAAAGGGATTCTACATTTTAATGTAGAATATCATTGAACAAATAGGAATCAATTAAATAGTTATTTAATTGGTTCGAGGTAATTTAGTATTGCTCAATAACTTGAAAGATTATTGATATTGACTCATTACTATTTAATTAAGCTAATTAAATAGTTCAACTCATTAATTAATGTACTTGAACTAATAGAGTCAGCGAGTCAAGCTAATATAACGGGTTATGCTCCGGGTTTGTTTAACTGGCCACATATAAGTGTGCTTTAGGGTTTTTCATAATAATTTTTTCATAAAAGCCTAGCCGCCCCCCCTAGCCGATTTTCTCCCAAGAAAATTCTTGGGGTTTTTGGTTTTGTTCAGCCTTGTTTACTAGCATAAATCGTTCTTGATTCAACTTCTCACGGTGTGGATCAACTAGAGATATCATCTGATATTACAACGAGGAGAGTGAAAGAGTCAAATTCACGTTGTGAATTTGGCGTAATGAATTTATTGAATTGGAATTTACTCCGTTGCATTGTAAAGTACTCACATTATTTATATATTGTATTATGTGTATTTTTTAAAGAATGTAAGCACTTTAAGATCCACGGATACATGGATTTGTATTTATACTCATATATCCATATAATTTTCCATCGGATCGGGGTGTGCAACATTTGCTCTTGACCCTTTTTCAACAATTTTCACAAAGGAGAGAGTATCATATGAGGCATTAATGATCAAGATCTCACATCGTGATTCTTAACATTGAGATATGCTCCATAGTTGACAACATAAGGCACTTGACTTACATGGTATGCATCAAATGCTTTCGTCATTGAAGTCACGCTCCCGAAAACGGTCTGAATCCTTTGGAGTATTGAGGCTCGTTTAGTATTACATACTCCAATGTGGTGGCCAACGAGCATTAAGTTAGTGCTTATATATCCTTCAGTCGGGCCGAAGGCATTTGTAGGAAAAATGGACTCATAACAAACTACAGTAGAAAATACATAAGGAACAACTTAATCTACATCATTATAATATTCTATAATTAGATAATAGAAACAAACATACTACGTGTTTACAATCACCTAAACACACAAAAGTATACCAAGAACCCACATAACATAAACGGATGGCGACAGCATCACATTCCGACTTAAACTCTGTGACAAGTGTACAATCAATAATTATGACCATCGTAACTCTTGGCATTACTAAAAAGTTCCAACTTGGACTATATTATTAACCTCTTGTAATGAATAGACCAGCGTCTTGACACTTGGGAAATCCGTTAAGCGGACCAAAATATATTGAATCGTAAATTCGAGAATGAAAGTGTAAGTTCAAGTTACGGAGCGAGTAACTTAGACTATCCCGTCGGGATGGCATCTAGATGCCGTCACGCGATACTAGCAGTCAGCAGCGCCTGAAGTGATCTGTCCGACTTTATATTTGGTATGACATTAGCGCTTATTCTTTAGGTAGGATTTGTTATATTTTTACTAACTCTTACAATCATACAAAACATATCAATCAAACAAGCAAAAGTATATATACTCATGAATCATAAGAAAAATATAACACATATTGGAAATTATGATAAAAGATATTATTGGAAAATATTTCTAAACTATATTTCGGTTTCATTAATCATTTTTACGTTGACTATCCTCTAAAGTGCATCAATATCTAATAATTAATTATAACTAATTACGATTAATTATCCCAAGTTTTAATGTATTTTTTTAAATACAAAATTGGTACACCTGAGGTAGATTAATATCTCTAGGCCATATTATCTATATAATATAATATTATATCATAAAGTCCATGGAATCCACATCAAATATAACGTATTATATTATGCATGATAAATAGTCAATATTACATTTAACATACATAGCATGGATGAAGCATGAAGTATGCACACATATTACATATCAAGAATATTCATCAAAATGAAACAAACTATTTAATTTATCTAAGTGTAAAATCCTTAGTAATCCCCAATTCTAGTGTTTATTTGACATTTATTAATAATATTAGGCGATCAAGTTAATATCTTATATTAGAGTAGTTATTCTTGTCTTATATTAATAACGTGTTACATTAATAGTTAATATCAAATATATCATCAATATCTAATATTAATAACATGTTAAGTTAATATCTAATATTAAAATAACAAGTATTTTATAAAATACTATTTTACACTTATGATGATTAATTCCTAAATTATGTGATAATTTGAAACACTAATTATCTAATAATCATAGGTCTCAAAATTAATTAAATCAAAATCGAAATATTATAATTAAATGTAATCATAACTAGAATTTAATTAATTAAATCCACTATTTTCAATGAATTTCAATAATTAATTAAATTTAATCTAATCTAATCTAAATTGAACTGTTTTAATGTGGTTAAAATAAAATTGAATAAAATAATGTTCAACAAGAAATTAGGTAATACAAATTTGTTGATTTCTAACAAATAGATTTAGCAAAAAATCCATCAGTGAGTTTGAATTAAATTAAAACTCAATTAAACCATTTATTAATTAATTGGTTACATAAAGCCTTGTATGTCCAGGACGGAAGCTAACTGCTTGACGAGGCTTGATCGGATTAGCGCAGCGTGCGGAATGAATCTTCAGAGCAAGCTTGGGGCGTCCGTGTAGCGTCGAAACCATTTTTGATGTCCAAAACATCGGCATACTGCTGTAGCCATTGGGCGACCTATTATGGCGTGGGGTTGACGTGTGCTGATGTAGCATGACACGTCGTGCGTGTAGGCTGCCATGTGGCGAGGTAACATGGATGCCACATGGCGCTTTAACTTAGGGTTGGATCCGGTAGTGGGTTAGATGCGTTTCAACTCGGTTTGACCGATTCAATGGTCGGGTGCTTGAGTTATTTCGGTCATCTTTGACGTCGAAGCCTCCTCGGACCTTTTACTACATCGGATACGATTTATTTTTATAATCGATGGTTTTACTCGTTTTAATTAATAAAATGATATAAAAATTGATTCGATATTTCTCAAAAATAAGAAATATTCTTTTAGAATTTTCGACATTAATAAATTTCGAAAATGATTAACAATTAATTATATTTAATTTTTCTAATTAACATAACTCTTCTAGAGGAACTAAAACACCATTAAACACAAATTAAACATGCAAATCAGTTCATAATTCAGCAAAAACATTTTTTCACATATTATTTACATAATTGTAATCACGTAACACGGCAAAGGCCCCGCTTTGTAGGTGTTTATATTCATATCTAACTAGTTCTAAACTAATGGATCTACGAATCCCAGATGCTACGGATTATATAAAAGTAATAAATCATGAATTACAAGTGTGTACTTTTTACGGAATATATTTTAATATCGGCGGAAAATGAATGAGTTCATATACAAAAAGTAGAGTGTCTCAAAAGTATCCACACGATGAGTGGCTGAACTCCTCCGTGTGTTGCATTTTATTAGAAACGATTAAAACGAAACCGAAACAATAAAGAAAAACTATTTCTTCCTAAGAGGGGGGTAGTTGGCCGAACCATATGGAGGGAGAGAGGAGATAATTGTCTAACTTCAAAAAATTGGAAGAATTATGAGCAAGTTCTTCTCCATAAAGTGGCCTATTTATAGGCATCAAATGTTCACTATTTTAGGCTTTTATGGAGAGTTAGGCAAAAACTCTTCCGCCTCGCTCTATGTGTTTAAGCGACTACAATAAGGAGAGGAGAACCAATTTCATCTCTAACACATTCCTTAAATAAAGGCTTTATAAAATGCTAGATAAAATATTCTAAAATTATGCTTTTTGAAGAAGATTTGAATCCCTATCCTCTACTATGTCATGATACGACCATATCCCATCCGATATTCGATTTTAGGTCGAATGTTCGCCGTATTTCATTTTAAACCGGGGAAGTTATAATATAATTATTATTAGTTGATTCTTGTTTGTGTGTGTCCTTTTAGGATGGATCGACAATAGAAATATATTAGATAGTATTAACGATTATCATCTTAATATGTAGATTATATGAGGCGGATCCTAGTAAATCGTCATAACCACAATGTGGATACCGGTAAATCCTAAATATTAGTCCCCCGTCCCTAAAAGATTCTCACATTTTGATTTTTTAATAGTTGAATTTTGACCGTAGATATTTTCGTTTGTGTTTAATAATATTTTATGAAAAAAATATCAATAAAAAATACATTTCAAAAGCTTTACATTGATATAATTTTTATCAAATATTATACAAGACAAACATAAATATTTATGGTAAAAGTTCAACTATTAAAAAGTGAAAATGTAACAATCTTGTAGGGACGGAGGGAGTAATTGTCTAACAATTAATATATATTGAACTTAGTATTGAATTTTTAAATCGGTTGATCAATCTAAATTGTTCAACAGGCATTTTATGAGATCGATTATCTCATATTTCCAACATTTTTTATCCAACAATCAGGTTAAAACATGGGCAACTCTGTCCTTTTACTCTTTTGAAAATTAAAATAACCAATTTAATGATAAATTTATTAGATTATGAATTACAATTAGACAGTTTTAAAATATGAAAATACAATTATATCCATATAAGCATCCCGCTTACAAAACTTGTGTAAGCTCCTAAATATATGTCATTATTAATTTATTACTCATTTCATCAATATAAGTTTCTCATCATATGTCATTTTCAATCTTTAATAATTAGTGTTAATTAAATAACACTCTGTAATATATTTTATGTAGAACTATTGTTATTATTATTATTATAATAGGTGTTAGTTAAATAATCATATATGTTTGTAGAATTATTATTATTATGTAGAAATGTTATTATTATTATTATTATTATTACTATTGTTATTATTATTATTATTATTATTATTATTATTATTATTATTATTAATATAGGAGTTTAGTTAAATAATCATATGCTTTGAGTATAATTATTATTATTATTATTATTTAATTTCATGCAGATATGAATTTTATATATTGAGATCACTTAATTTAAATTACATTTTCTAAATCATACTAATTTAACAAACATAAAAACTAATAATTCGATAATACTATATGTATGTCTACATTGACATCTTAGTTTGGTATAATATCTCTAGACATCGTATTTTATAGTAATTTTTTATATTATATTTGAAGAGTTATTTGTGATCAAAATATCCCTTCTAAAAATAAAAATATTAATTAGAAAAAAATTTAAAAGAGTGTAAATTTTTATACAGGTTTAAAATAATTTCAAATTAAACATAAAAATATATCAAATATTTAAGATGTCGATTACATCTCGTGCATCAAAACTCATATTAATAAATGAATGGTAATAGATTAATAAACGAGTGATAGTTAAACCTACTAGTCCGGTCCACGTATTAGGTCACATCTATTATTATTAGATTTAGGTTCATTGTCTTTGAGCTACTCTATGTCCTCTATAAATAGACCCACTATTATATTTCATTATCAAGCAATTTAATTTAATAAAATACTCTCTTTATAGTTTATATTCTATAGAGTTAAAATGTACTGGGCATTTTCACAACCTTCATTATGAAGTACAAAACCAGCTCTCATAATGAGAGAATGGCTAATTCGTAGCTCTCGAATATCTCCTCATAAAGTCAGGCTGATCAGTAACAGATCTCACCCATGCCCATTTGTGATCATTTGTGTTGACTTCATTTTTAATCCTTGCAACTCCTTCCACTGGAATATATGCATAATTTCCATTGATAGGTCCTGAAACAAACCCAGTATAACCTGCCATTGCTCCATGGATTGCAGAGTGAGCTACTAGAGTGCAATACAAATTATCAGTAGCATTAGCCGGCACTGCCCGGATCATGTATGTCGGATCGATGTACTTCACGGTAAACAGCTCGTTCGGATGATCCCGAGCCCACCACTTCTTTAGCTCCGACTTCAACCACACGCCAACGTCCAAGAAAACTGGATTCCCGGATTCATCACGCTCTTGTTGTTGCTGCTCTGTTCTGGGTATCATGTCCTGTCCGGCCCCCTCAGCTACTACAAGAACCGCGTGGCCATTCTCCTTTAGTCGATGCTCCAGGAACTCGAAGAGCCCTCCTTTACCCTCCAAGTAGAAGTCATTTTCAGGAATCAAACAACAATCTACATCTCGGCTTGCTAAGGTAGCGTACAGAGCGATGTGTCCAGTCCTTCGACCCATAAGCTTCACCAAGCCAATACAGTTCACTCCACTTTCGGCTTCAACGTGACCAGCACTAATGGCTTGCTGGGCCATCTCGACGGCAGTTTGGAAGCCAAATGATCTGTCAATAATACCCACATCATTATCAACGGTTTTCGGGATCCCAGCAACCGCAATGTTCAGTTTCCGACGCTTGATTTCATTAAATATCTCCACCATTCCACGCATTGTGCCATCACCACCAATGATATAAATCTGTTCATGATGGGATTGTGAGTTGCCACATGACCAAACAAACTCAAATTAACATAATTAAAGAGTAATTGAAGATCAAATATTTATCTCGATATATGAGAAAGACAATTAAAACGGATTGAAAGGAGTATTAAATAGTGAAGATTGATTTTTTTTTTTTTTTAATTTCTTTCATGTATTGAATTCAACTCTAAGTCATTTTCGCCTCTATAGTTTATAGATAAAGATATTTTTATTTAAACATAAAAAATAACATATTACGTACATTATAATAAAAGAATTAATTTTCTGAAATAAAATATTCAAATCTATTACTACGTCCATACCAAATGATTGTCATGCTTGATTTAAGTGTTCAAAATTGACAAACTTTTACGTCTTTATCGATAAAGATAATTTTGATTTGAATAAAATTTAAGATCAATATTAAAGTTCATTGAAACTATTATTAAATAGAAATAAAAATATTTAAATTTAATTTTAATGCAATGAAAAATACAATTTAAACCTTTAAATCTATTAGGAAAATCTATTGGAAAGAGGATTATTACATATGTAACTTGACCTTGACACTTTTTTAGTTACATTATTTGAAATGTAATACAAAATATCATATACTAATTAGTATAGCAATATCTAGATATATATTCTTTAATAAGTAATTTTGTATTAAAAATTATTTTTAATTTTCAATTGAATAATTATCATACAAAAAATTTAGTATGAATGGACTAATTTACATTAAAATGAAATTTATTTGTATTTATAATAAAATTAAAAAAAAATCAAAGGCGTATTATATCCAAACAATTTTATGCATTGATGTTGATCAAAATGTTGAATATTTTTTATATAATAAGTTGATAAAAATGTTAAATATTTTTTATATAATTAGATGAAGATGTTGAACATATGAAAATTAACATATGTATGAAAGTAGTTTTCACTTTTTATTATAAAGAGAGAGTAATAGAAGTCCAATTATTGTTTGAATTGTTATAGATTTTAAGGAAAAATTGGGAACACATTAATTATTAAAGGCCCAGAAACATAATTTTTAAATAATAAAAATATTATAATAAAAGGTTAATATAATAATTAATAGTGCTTAAAAAAAGAATAAATGGAGATGTGAAAAAAAAACATGTCATGAAATAATTGAAGGCGAGGGCAGACCTAGTATTATTCAAACCTAGTATTATTCAAGATATTCAAGATAGTTCAGTTGAACACAAAAAAGTGAATAGTTGAATTGGTAAGTAAGCTTAGATGTAATATTGAGGTCATCAATTCAACTCTCTTACCTCTTTTATTAAGTTCTCTTTTGATAATTCATTATAACAACTCATGAGCCTTATGCCCTCCAAATTCATTTGTGATAATTCATTATGATGGAATCAGGTCTTGAAAGACCAAATTTAAGTCCTAACATATTTTGAACAACCACGTAGATCTACCCAACCAAATCCACCCGTGAATGAAGTTGATAATAAAAAAAACAATTACCTGATTAAGCCCATGATCTTGAATTGCATCAACAATTTTGTTGAGATGAAAGCCACCCCTAGAAGTCTCAAGCATAGTCCCACCACTCTTATGCCAAGTATGAACCAATTTCTTGTCCAATTGCACGAAATCACTAGAATAAAATCCACGATAGCCCATCTTGACACCATAAATCTCCCTAACTCCATACAAATCCCAAAGCCCCACAACAAGCTCCCTTATCACAGTATTCATCCCGGGACACAGCCCGCCGCAAGTGACAACGGCAGCTCTCACCTCCGTCGGTTCGAAGAATATCTCCTTCCGAGGCCCTGCCCTATGGTAGGCCAAGTGACCACCATCATTAGGAGGTGGAGATTTTATCGAAACATCGTGGAGGACGTTGTGGAGGATGACGTCGGTGGGGGTGATGTAGAAGCCTGAAAAGGGGCGGAAGTATTGGTTGTGGTCTAGTGGGTTAGGGTGTTTGGGGAGGTGGGGGATGTAATCTGAGAGGTGAGTTAAGTTTTGGAGCTTGATGGAGGGTAGTGATATGGTGGTTTCTTGGTTTTCCATTGAGGATCAAGTTGAGGAAGGATAGGAAAATGCACAACAAGTCAAGTACATGAAACTATTGGACACGTGGAATCATAGTAAGCTAAAGAGAAAAATAGTACGGTGACGTGTTTGTTAGAGAAAGCAGCGGCTGGACACGTTTGTTCTTGTTGTCGACCAATTTTCGGTGTTGAGTGCTACATGCTAGGATATTTGAGTGCCGACAAACATTTGACTTTTTTATTAATTTTGAATGGTAGAAGTTTGGTTATGAAACTAATTATGAATTTGGTTTCAAATAAGTTTCAATTTAGTCTCGTCTCTAGAGTATCTCTTTCTTGAACCAAAAAGTTTACTATCAAACCTTTTCTCAAGTATGGTGCCATCAAAATAGCTCCTTCTAACGGGTTCGTATCTCTTTCTTCAACCTAAGAATTTACTACCAAACCTTTTCTCAAGTATGGTTCGTACTTCGATATAACGTATGACCTCCCGCCAAATCATAGGGGATATCGTATGGGTTATCATGCAACTCATCCTTTACTTTTTTTCTCATAACTTTTGTTATCATACTTTTCTATTCCTTTTTCGTTTGCCTATTTCGTCTCGCACCGATGGACGCAGATATTCTAAGGAGCCTTTTGAATTGTAACCTTACCGAAGAGGAATCTCTTCCTATACAATTGGAGGAATTTGAACTTGCTGAAGGGATTGTGGAATGCGAGGCTAGTGTGTATGTGAAAATCCATTCTTTGAAGGGAAGGCTTTATTAGCATCCAAGGCTTCTCCTTGGCCATGTCATGGAACTGCAAGGATCTCAGGGTTTCTCGAATTTTGGGACCCATTCTGCATGTTTAATACCGCTTTGATGAGGGAGAACGTTACTCCTTCGATTGGTATTCCGGTAAGGATAACAGTGAAAAGGGTGGCAGCGGCGAAGGAGAAGGGGGTAATTATGACTCCTAAATTTCCGCCTGGTTTTGTGCCTAAAAATTCTTCCCATTTGATGAGGGAGAACGTTACTCCTCCTGCGTTTAATACTGCTTTTACTGCTCATCAAGGGAGAAAATCAGACATGATTGGGACATTAAATGCGGATATACGAATTTCAAATTCAACTCTGATTCAAAGCAAGTACTTATGGTTGGGGAGAAAGATAAAAGGAGGGAAGATTTTTGCGGATCCATGTTCTCCTAAATTTAAGTCGGACATTAATTCCATCCCCCTAGTCTTGGAGGATACTAATGGGCAGGTGGGATTTGAAACCCCTACTGATTTTATGGAAATAATTAAATTTTTTGATTTTCATAACACTAGTAAAACTATCAGCTTGGATCTCAAGACAAAGGAGAAAGAGAATCAAGACCTCCCTCGTAAGACAAAATTATTGAAGACTAGGAAATCAAAAAAGAGGAATTATCCTTATGCTAAGGATGTATTTTCCACTTCACCAAATAACAATGCCTTCTTTTCCGGTAATGGATTGGAAGCTACTTCATCAAACCCACCAACGGCTAGGTTGCAAAAGCAATCTAGCCGATTCTTTGTTAGAACTGTTGGGGTTTGGGCCACCCCGGGCATTTCGATCACTAGTCAGGTTAGTGATTTCTAAAAAGCCCAATTTAGTCTCCTTGATGGAGACGAACTTAAGAATGGAAGAGTAGGAAGATGTCAAACATAAAGTCAAATTATCGAATGCTCTAATTGTTGATTCTAGAGGTCGGAAGGGAGGCCTAGCTTTATTGTGGCCAAGGAATTTAGAGGTTGAAGTAAAGTCCTTTTCTACTCATTATATTGAAGCTGTTATTAAGGAAAGGGAAGCTCAATCATGGCGTTTTGTAGGCTTTATGGCCAATAAACAGGGAATCTTATAAGACTTACGTCTGGATCACAAATCTACCGACTATATTTACGGGGATTTTTAAACAAAGTATTTCTAATTGCACTGAGCACGGTGGGTCAAGATCAGGATGGTTGATTCGATACCTGGACTCTCTCTCACCGGTGCAACAACTTTGTATCCCCCATACTCTACCGGAGAGCCAGTTCTATTGTGAGCTCTCATAAAGAAAGCTGATCGACAATTTTCCGTATTTAGTGGTATTCGCTTATCAACGACTACTCGACCATCTTCCCTATTATTATCAATAGGTACCAATTTCACACGCTGACTCCATATGAAGTACAGACAGTTCAGGAAGGCTTCAGCGCCTATAATAAGATGTAGTGGTCATGGAAGACGCTTGAGTAATATTCGGGCCGGGAGTGATAGTAATCTGTTCTTTATCCGGGGTTTAGTAGGAAGGTTTGTTAATCTATTTGTCCAATTAACAAAGATTTCATGTACTTATCATGTGTTATCACAAAGCACTGGCGTGGCGCATTTAAACTGTAAGATTATAAGCTCAGGAAGTAGATGACATGTATTAGTGTCAAAGATTCCGGCGTGCTTTGAAAGAGACCGCAACACCACTTATTTTCCACATGCCTCCTGCCTTTGTGGGAAATCCAATCTCATCACGGCTCATAATTAGTCAAAGATGTATACGTAGAGTCTATTCATCAAGTGGCCACTAGCTTATACCTGCGATTACCAGGCAAGGGGAGAGGTGTGGATAATTTGAAGGTGATGTTCACAACAAAGCGAGGTGTGCGCATATTCTGGGAATGGTCAGCACAAAGCCATCTGGGACCGGACGGGATGCCCGCTTATTTTTTCCATCAGTCCGGTAGGTGAAGACCACTAAATGGCGCCAAGCAAAGGCTTAAATTTTTAAGAAGTTAATTTTTACCCCATTACGCTGTTCCTAAGTTTGAGAAACTAATTTCTTTTAGTAAAAAGTCATCTCAAAGTCTTTGAAGAACAAGACAGCAAGTTTTTACCATATGTTATCTCTGAAACTCAAAGTGCATTTGTCCCTAAACGACTCATCATGGATAACACTCCCTTATTGTCATGATCAAACAAACAGGTCCACATCATGGAGTTTTCTTAAAGCCATGGTGTGATTCACCTCAGTTTTATTCACTTGTCATGTAATACGGTAGTCTGCCATTTATTGGCTTGGCACAAGCCAAACTGCAAAGGCCTCCGCAAGTGTGATCCAATCGTCTCATATTTGGAACGTGAGTTTTCTGAGCCCCTAATACATCTTAAATCATTATTGCCACAGAAAGCCTCCACTATGCAGTTTGAAATTATGAGGACTCAACAGTCATGTTGTTCAAAGTCATTAAAGCCATCCTAATACCAACTATGGGGTACTACAGAATTTTAAGTTCACCATGGTAAATAATTGCACTCTTCCAACATCAGGCTGAGTCATTACTTGGCTAACTGTAGTTTATTGTTATGCAATTTTTCACTACACCGATCCCCACATTTATCCAAACTTCAGTGGGAAATGATATAACTGGGACAGGTATATACTGTAAAAATACATTGGATTTCATGGATACATTATGCAAATCAAAGGAGCATGGGCTTTTTAGGCTTGTGAAGACACAAGATTTCAACGACTACAGGGTGTTCTGAGGCTCCTCATTTGAATCACAAACCTAACCAACAACACTCTTCCTCTCAGCCGAAAATTGGGCGGCAACTACATTCCACAGGACCTCAAATGGACAAAATTAAAGGAAATGAAAGAGATAAATGAATCATACCCCATCCAAAACTTGGTATGATACTAGGTTTCAGATTCATGTTGAGATCTTTATTCTACCCACTGATTATTTTACTAATGCCCTTTACCACATCTGGAGCAGGGCAAGACATCCCATATGGTCCCATCCCATGTAGTCTAACATGGACGTTCCAGAGAAACTATGATTTACAGCTGTTACCATCCACAAGTTCTGATACAAAAATATCCAAAGAAATAGGAAAATCAAACTTCCATAAAATGAAGACTTCCACAGAGGTCACAATCGACTTGGCAATCCATAGAAAATCATCAAAATGTTCAAGTTCATATGAAACCTAACTTTAAAATAGCATATTTCAAGAGATTTTATTAATGTTAAACATCAAAGCAGATCATGAATTTTGAGAGGTTTGTATTAAATTGAACCATACCCGATAATATGTTGTGGATTCCCCATCAAATAAACATGAGAAATCATTAGACTGAGGCTGTTAAATTGGGATTCAATGCTAAATTCACAAAGTGCACCTTACGTTCTGCCTGCATATCACTTGCCCAGAAACTTTCAGTAGCCCACCTTTCAAACCAATGCCAAGTGAGATTTTCCCAATATGCTGAAATGAATGACCTTGTATGCTTTTAGGCCTGGGTTGATGGTCAATTTGACACTTTAACCAGATTTAATCCCAGATATGCCTATTTTCAGCACTGATCGACTCTAAAGACCATTTAGTCAAGGTTAAAACATGAACATTAGTAGTCCATGTATTCACATTGACCACCACTTTGCAACAAAGACAATCTCTTAGCTCAGGATCATTATCCCCTTTTCATTCCATGTTATATAAATATCAATTTGAGCCCAAATAATTATAACAGACAGTTCACAGAAAGATTCCTGTTCTCACCTTGGCAACTAGGGCACAAAAACGGGCATCAAGCAACCTTCATGTAACAAGAACCATTTGGTAAAGACAGCCATACAGATGGCATTGTTGACAGATAGAGAGATAAATGCCATGGAAACCCTAACCAGAATGAATGCCTATTTGCCATTGGGTCTATTATTCGCCACAAAGGGTGGTGTTTCTCAAGCGGCCTGTCGAAGAGAGATGTGGCACGGCTACAAAGCCTCGGCTAAGAGCAGGTCTAGCTATTTATGGTGACTCAAATTGCACTTGTTTGGGCACCAAAAATTTAAGTCGAAAGTTTATCTCAAGTAATTTATTCAAATACTAAAAGACGGTCAATATACCAAATGAGATCGATGTGGTCAACAATGACATTAGAGCTAAGAAAGTTTATGTTTACAAGATTATAATATCAATCAAGGGATCTAACAATGTTTTGGGCCATCGCCTCCCATTGCCTTTCACTTTTCAGGATTGTAATAGTTAATGGGTTCAAACTGCTGATCATTTATATCTATCGGTTGGGAAATATTCTATTTAAATAAGATTAAATATTTGTCACTTACGTAATCATACTACAATATTTGTATCAATTTGGACAACTGTTTGTACCACCTCTGTGGATTTAATGTAAAGATGACGAAGATTAACATGCCCGGACTTTCACTGATCAAACAAGAAAAGCCATTACTTCCTATACATAAAAACATATACTAAAGTGTGTAGCTCTTATAGCTCATAAATAATAAGATCAATGAGAGTCATGAGTTTTAATGTCAGTTTCAGCAATCTCTCTGCTGAAGTCTTAAACATCCCATCACACTTAAGAATTTGAACTTTTTAAAGATGAAACATAATCACAAAGTTCACTTGAAAGCCGGAATTAGTTTCATGAATAATTGTTGATTCTTCAAAAAAAATTTGAATCTGATTCTCAATGTATTCAACAAACTCCTTTCATTATTCAACAAACTCCCTTTCTTTTTATGAACAAATTGACTGCTGGGTGGGGGCAGAGAGAAATCGTAGCATCGCCCCCTCAACATAAGATTTCATGCTGGGCAATAAAAACAACAAACAATCATAAAAACAACTATTAACTAAACATAAACACTTATTTAGAAAAGTTAAAGACAAACATAAAGTTCAATGCCACTAAAGTCTCTACTTAGACATTCTTCGACCACTGGGCGAATTCCGCCAAAGAATGGCCTCCCATAGTACCTTCCCTCACCATCGCTGGTTAAGAATGCTCTTCAAGCAGAAGCTGCATATGGCGAAATCTTATCCCTCGTAGCGCTTAAACATCTCAAGAACTGGTGGCTCGTCTTCCCACAAGATCCCCGAAACAGTAGTAAATTAACCCTTGACATATTTTTTGAGTTTTGTTGTCCTCTTATAAAAGCAGAAGCGCTTCCCTTTCACAGTTGAATCCTGATTATTCTAACATTCTTGCAACTCCATTTAGCCGTGTCTCATGGTCATTAAAAAGATTTCATTTACTATCTTATTTAATGAGACGCTATAACGCCACCATCACTATCAACATCATCTTCTGATCTTCAAGCCATTCACCTCCTGAACGGCTTCCACTGTAATGAATGCCAGCTGCCCCGCTTATCCTAGCCAAACTCAACACCCCTCCATGCTATAAAGCACACAACCGAGCAGGAAGAAGCCTTTATTTCCCATAATGAAATACAAGATAGGGAAGACGTTTTCGCAGATCAAGAATTTGCAGTGAGGAGTCGACAACTCTATCGATTCCTATCTCGAGATCCTACGGGACCACGGACTTCACAACACACAAAGAACAAATCTTGCCTCCCCGCACACAAACGTGCATCGAAACGTATCAACTACCCCTCTCTCTCTATAGCCATTCTTAAATCACGACCATTATCTCTACATTTCGGCCACACGAGCAACCGAAAGTTAATTCTCATTGAGGCCATACATATCATACGATAACTACAAACCCTACCTGAGGACAACCTGCAAAATCTCCTTAAATTCCTCATCTTATACTCCATCCCACCATTATATCTCAAATTTACCCAAAAATTCTCCCATGGACCTTTACAAGATCCCAAAAGGCGACTCCAAATCAACAATTCATCATAGAAATATTGCCATCAAGTATTAGGCTTCCGATTCCTTTCCTCTTTTTCCACCCCTTGCCACAATACATTTCGATTAGCACATGGTCTAGAAGTCAAGAACTCCCCTTCATAAATTACAACTTGGCTCGAGGGTTGGGATTTTAGTTTCTCTGCCCTCTTTTGATGGGGACTGAAGTTTGCCCTATTTGGATATTGGCTTGTGGTGCGAAAGTTTGAGCGGATAAGCCAGCGTAGTTGTAATTTTGGTGATTTTGGCAGAAAGCATGATGAATTTTGATGAATTTTGGATGACAGCAAGTGAAGGAGGCGGTTTTGGGGAGAGTTTGTGGTCGCTGGAGGTTGGAGTTTTTGTGTTAAAGAAGCGGCAAACCACCGTAGGGGTATGTATAAGTGTCATCGCGCACTGAGTCACAGGGGGTCTCAATGGGTCTATACGTGAGACGTCTTATTTTTGCATTGAGACCTCATCGAGCGTAGAGTCGATGGGGTCTTACGCGTACGACAACAGCGGATTTTAACAAGCCATCGGGACCTATTCAGAGAGTGGTGGGGGGTCTCGCCGGATCTATACAGGCGGGCCATTTTTACGCATTTGCACCTCACCGGTAGTGGGTCTCATGGCCAGTTACTGGAGGTTTCTTCCATCGCTATCGACCTCATCACACAAAGAGGTCTCAATGAGGTCTCATATTCCGCACTAAATCAACTTCGTACACCATAACCAACCATCGAAGCAACCCAACACGCATCCAACTGTTCCAAACTACAAAGAGTACACCCAACATCCCAAAATCACAACGAAACTAACACATCCTTCCTCGATTCACAACCACAGTCCACCACACTTCACCAACATCCACAATAACCATCAATACAACTAACCGCAAACGGACAATATTATCATTTGGCTTATCATCCCAATATGATACAAAAAAAATGCTTTTGACTTAAGTAAACACAGACGATGTAAATCAACCGCATAAGCACATAAGGAGACATAATCACATGCTGTAAAGATCAAGCATCCTAATGTTCCCTTTTGCACATGATCCCGTACGAATGACGACTACCCCGCGTGCCCGGTCCTAACGCCAGACCGATTTTTGGCAATGTCGATGGCACTCGTTGTCACATAACACCGGGTACTGATTATACTTCGATCCCAAAATCCTCCAAATGTTTTCACCAAAAGCACTCGAGCAACACAATTTCCAACCAAATTACATACTCGGCCCGCGATTGATAACGATACACTACGTTGTTTCTAATTTGACCACAGCGAAAGTTACGTCCAACGAATGATGTTCCGCTAGCCGCCTTTTTCTATCGTTTCACAAGACCAAAGAAAACTGCGATCCAAATATCCTACAAGTTCAAAGTTCTGCTCATCGATACTAGTCATAGTCAATCTGGGTTCCTTTCACATACCTAAGGATCCTTTTAACCTCTTTTAAGATTTAGACCTTTGGGACAACTTGAAAAACGAGCACATAAACACACGGCAAACATAATATCGGGTCTAGACGTAAGATAAAGAAGACTACCAATCATACCTCGATATTTAGTCTCATTAATGCTTTTACCTTGCTCATCCTTGTCAATCTTAGTTGATGTAGACATAGGAGTCCCGATCACCTTTGCATCCTCCATGCCAAATTCTCATGAGTTTTTTTTGAAAATTTTCTTTGACAAATGAAAAATCCCCATCATTCATTTACTTCACTTGGAGTCCGAGAAAGAAATTCAACTCCCCATCATGCTCATCTCGAACTCACTTGTCATCATTTGCAAAAAAATTCTCACACAACAAATCATTAGTGTAACCTAAAAATAATATCAGTTAACGTATATTTGAACTAATTATAAGATAAGTTCGCTCTTTGGTTTTAAGGAAAGCTGCAATCAGCTTTCCTCTTAAACCACGGACAACGAAATGTGTTCTTAACCTCATACCAAAGTTCTTTCCCAGTATATTTTAATCAGAAAGTGGTTTTTATCTAGTTTAAAACACGTGATTAGGATAATTAGCTGCTCAAAGCCTCGGGGATTTATTCTTTTACAAAATTCTTCCAAAAAGGCCATTTTGTAAAGGCACTTTTAACATCCATTTGGTGTAGTTGAAATCCATGACTAGCGAAAGCTATGATAATACGAATGGATTCTAACCTAGCAAACCGGAGCAAAAGTGTTCATCAAATTCTACCCTTCGATTGAATATAGCCTTTGAACAACAAAGCATTACCTTTGCTTACCAAAACAACACCGTTTCATCAAGTTTATTTCTAAAAAAATTCTTTTGTTCCAATAATTATTCTATCAAGAGGTTTTTCAACTAGATGTCAAACTTGCATCTTTCAAATCGTTTCTGAAGTTCTTTTTTCACAGATAGACAAACTAACACGGATCCTCTAGAGCTTGCTTAACATTAAGAGGTACTACTAGCGACACGTAGCACCATGGGCGCAAACATTATTTAAGAGGATCGAGGTCACCCTAATGAGAGATCACAAGAATGATATCCTGAGGATGGTTCCTAACCGTCTCGACTCCCTTGTAAAATCATGTGTTCGCCTCTACGGAGATAATCATCCACGCTTCATGTTCTCGATGATTATTTGTTTTCTCCCCCATAATTGATGCTTCCTCATTTGAAACTTTATTTTGAGGCTCATCAACTCTTCTTGAAGCAACATCCACATTGACACCTAATGAATCATCCTCATCTAATACAACTTCCTCAACAAACGGATTAGATTCATCAAAGCACATGAATGTACTCTCAAGACGCATCGATCCTTCTATTATAGACGATATACGGTTTACTAGTTTTCGAGTAACAAGAGGAAAATTGGGTTCTCATTAGATTTAACATCGAATTTATCCACCTTTTCTTTTGGTGTTTAGAATATAGCATTTACACTCGAAAACTTTAAAGTAATCAATACGAGGGATATTACCATACCAAAGCTCATATGGAGTCTCACAAGAATAAAGTCTAAGAAATGCTCGGTCGATAGTATAAAGAAGCGTTGTCCACGGTATGTCCCCAAAAGTATTTTGGCAAATTGTGTTCATTCAACAGTCCGCCCCCATTTCTGAATGCATTCTATTCTTTTTCGCTTCCACAACCCATTTCATTGAGGTGTTCTCGCGCTAAAGTCAAGGCTGATCCATACTCCCCACAAAACTCTTCGAATCCTCAGATTTCTAACTCACCTCCACATCAAGCCCTATGGCTTTGATTTTATAGTTCTTCTCTCATTCATGAGCTTTCACACAACTTAGCAAACTCTTTAAACGCATCACTCTTATTGGGCAAAGAAAAAATTACCCAAGTAAACCTTGAGTAATCGTCGACAATTACAAAGACATATTTAGCGCCACCCAAGCTCACAACATCCATCTCACCAAACAAATCCATATGTAACAAATCAAGCACATGGTTTGAAGAAACATGATTAATAGATTTAAAAGATGATTTATGCATTTTTTCTCGAGTCGATATGCATCACATAACTTATCCTTTTATACTTCCGCATTAGGTAGACCTTTTACGAATGCTTCCTCAAATTTAGACAACATTTCCAATGCTAGTACGACTCCAACCGACGAATGCCACAAACTCACATCATCATGTACAAATATCTCATGCAAATATTACTAGCTTCAACCTTATCAAAATTTACATAGTATACATTATTCAACCGATAACCATGCACAACAAATGATGATGAAACATGCGAAATGATGCACTTATGTTTAGAAAACTTAACCTCATAATCATTTTCGCATAATTGACTCACACTAAGTAAATTAAACTTCACACCATCAACAAGCAAAGTATCCTTAATCTTAAAGCAACCTTAATCTTAAAGAAACCTTTCTTACCAATGCATCTCAACTGAAATTTGGCGTTTCGCGAGCCAAGAACTTCACATTTCCTACCTCCTTGTTACCAAGCTTTAAGAAGAATGACATCTCCCCGCTCACGTGCCTTGAGCACCTACTATCCACCATCCAAATATTTTCCTTCGTGGATGAGCATCCCCTACAAACACAATTCAAGTTCTCATTCTAGGTACCCACATGATTGGGTCTTCGGGTTAGTGTTAAAAGTGGATTTCCTCATTAATCCATTTAGCCTGAGATTTGGGACATAAGTGTGCCCAATCACACCAACATTTGAACGTGGACATCTATCCTTTCACAATAAGTGCAAGTAAAATGGTCTAACAACCATTAATGGATGGGCGAAGCAACATGAAGTACATGAGTTATCACTTGAATAACCTAAACCCCTTTTGTTGGTTAGATAACGCTGAACATCAATAATTTCATTCAACTTGTTTGCTCAAGGATAAAGCGTTAAGTGACATTTTGAGTTCAATGCTTTTCCAACTCAACCTTACTAAGATGTTGTTTAAGCCCCAATTTTTCAAGAATCTAATTAGCTTGGCACGGAGTCAAGATTTAAGAATGTAACTTCATTTTCAAGAGTAAGAGGTTTTAAAGAAGTGCCTTTATTTATTTTGTTATTTGTTCCTTGCCAATTTTTCAAAACTCTAACAACTCATTATAGTTATTGCTTAGCTTATCAAACTACTAGTCGAGTGTTCATCATCACTAACGAGCTCATAATCCGGCGGGAGTAATTGTAGAGTAGGTACCTCCATAGAGTCTTGTGCTACGAGACACACACTACATATCGTATTGCCCCACTTCGAGTCCGATTCGCCTTGATTCATCCTCCCAAGTGGCCTTATGTATACTTTCTGGCTTCACACCTCTTAGCTGTATTTAGGATAATCCATCTCGAGATGTCCTAAGCCATGTATTCAAAAACATTTTAGCTCTTAGATTTTGCCCTCTCTTTCGTCTCTTCATACTTCTTTCATACGTCATACTTCCTAAGCTTCATGTGCATAATCATCCTTGTTCTTCTTGAATCTTAGAAACTTTTTGTAGTCTCTAGAAAACATGGCCATGTCCTCATCATCCTCGTCACTCTCAATTTTCTCAACAACTTTTTGAGCTTTAGCCGCCACAAGAGCCATTTTCTTTTTGTCCCTCAATTCTCGAGCCTTGTTTTTAGCTATCACTTCCTCTTCGGCTTTCAAGGACCCAATGAGCTCTTGAGTGGGAAGTGTCTTGATATCCTTGGCTTCATTAATGGCACATACCTTTTGACCAAACTCCGGATTCACGGCTTCAATAATTCTCCCATTCAATTCTTCCAAGGAGAATGTCTTCCCTAGATAATCCAAGTTGTTGATGATGGTGTTGAACCTTTGGTGCATGTCCTTGATAGACTCCCCATAATGCATTTCTGGAAGTTTGATACTCTCTAGTCAAAAGTCGAACCCTTTGTAGTTTTCTTTACTGCTAGAACCAATATGGGCGGTTTCTAATGTTCATATTTCAGTCGATTTGGTGCAGATCACTTACTCCAGCATACTCCTCCATTCACATGGTATCAGAAAAGAACATATATGGCTTTAGAATTAACTCCACCTTCTTGAGTTCCTCGTCCCTTAGCACTGCCTTCCTCATTATCCACGTCTCACCGTACCTTAACTGTATGCACTCAACTCTTTTATATTTGCTTCCTCCGCCTCGTCAAGTTCCTATGAGCCTCGGGCTCAAGAATTTTGATATTTCATGGGAATGGGTGAACCCTTGATGATCACCTTCATAGTTTGTAATCACGCTTTGAATGATATCATGCACGGCACCAATGTATTGATCCATCAAGCAAATTGCTGCCTCAGACTGACCTACCTTCAACACAAAGGTTTCCGAGCTACCCATATTCCCGTTACTACCCATAATCGCTTACAAGATTTTAAGCTTTTAAATCAGAGAACACGGGCTCATACCACTTGTTAGCCTAAATATAACCTTGTATAAAGCATTGTTTTAAATTAAACTGAAGCCAAGTTTTAATTTAATATAGCGGAAATAACAAACTATGTGAATATAAATTGATTCGATAAATCAACTACCCAAGCTCGAGAACGATTAGTCAAGAGATAAACAACTAAAATATAATTAACTAAAATAAAGAAAATACTTGAAAGTAAAGAGGTGTTGACAATACACAAGATTTTTAATATTTTGCCTCTGATGCCTCGACCTCTCGGCTTTCCAACCTCGATTTGCAAGATAACGGCCTTGAAGAATTGTTTGATTACACACAAGCAACTTTCTCTCAAGACTGCTATCAAACACCTAAATTTTACAACCAAGCCGATCCAAACTCCAAGCCAAGGATTTCAACACCTAATCAACCAAGACTAGAACCCAATACTTCACCTTGGTTTCACTCTTACTACTCCAACAAAGAACAAGAACCCTACGCTTACACCACACGAGGATTTCCTAACCAATCACAATTATAAATGAAGATTACAATAATCACAACCGGGTGGAAACAATCTATTAAAAGATGACGAAGACAATACGCAGTAGTTTTTACTTTTTTTCTTTTTGAATTGAGAGAAGATTAAATGTCAAAATAATTGTCAAAAAGGTTGTGGTTTTGAAAAATGTAAAGAAACTTATATAGCGCCTCCAAAAAATGCCTCAGGTCGTCCATGCATCGGCACTGAAATGAATTTTTATGACAACCAAGCTATAATACGCCTCGATGGACCCTATCGAGAGGTCCAGGTCTCGATCATCGAGACCCTTATCGGTACTCAGACCCTTTCGACGGGTTCGACCATCGACCTTAACGGAACCGGACCTCTAACGGGGTCCAACTTTATATGTCCCTATTACATTCGAAGGAATTGTTAACTAATTAACGGAATCAAAAGATCCCAAATTGATCTAAAGAATAAGATAAGAATCCTAAAATGAAACCTAACCGACGCTAACTAGCAAATCCTAATCCATTTCGGTCCACGCAGAGGCTCGCTTATTGGCTCCTTGTATATTAAAAAAGTTCTCGTGTTCGAATCTCTCTCTCAGCCTACTATTTTTTATCACTTCAGCTCCAAACTTCAAACACAACCACACTTATAAACCAATGCACACTTCAAATGAACTCCCATCACACAACCGCACCTCAGACGATCCAAACTGTTATTTTAAGGCCCTGTAATCAATTCCTTAATTAGCGCATTTCCAATTATTCGCCTAATCGAAATCCCCAATTTGATGTCTAAGAACCCTAATTCTCACTTCAAATATAACTAAGAATTCATGATTTAACCCTAATTGATTAATTCGACACCGAGCAACGCAAGATCAATGTGTACAAGCTGAGGTCTGTAATCACCTTCCCTCTTAGAATAGTTTATTAAACTTGAATCAATACACCAATCCAATCAAAAACAATAAACTAACTCTCTAAGAATCTAACCTATCAATTTTGAAATTTTAGTGTTTGATACTTATTTGCAACCCTATTTATAGATACAAACTGTTTCTAACTTACCAGAATAATCCTAACGCTTAGCAACAATTCTATCTTAACAATATGTCCAAATCCTACCCAAACTATGTTTCCTAGTCTTGATAGAATTCTTTTTTGAATTTTCATTCTCTTGATCATACACTTCACGATGACGGTGCTGTATGTTTTCATCGCTTCTGCTAACCCCAAATAACAACAACAATTCTCCCCCTTCTTAGCATACGGCAAGGAGTACATTAAGTATCAAGGACAGTCATGGTCTGTGGTCAAGACCGAGACCAAATTTTGTCACAGCTAGTGAAGGTGCTTTTGTTTGTTCACACTGGAGCATAATGTAACCATTCTCGTGAGGGTGTATTTTGTCGATAAATTTGCTGACTCCAATATCTCCCCTCATCCAATGGTACTCGATCTTAATGCTGCTTGGATTTCGAAGCAGGTAGCAGTAATTTTACCAAGTATATCGCACTGGCAGTCGCACAAGCATTTCATTAACTCGGTTTCGCTGATTCTCAATTCCTTGAATAATTCTTCACCATAGCAACTCTTTTCCACACATTCCTCGCACATAATGATTCTCTGCCTGGTGTATTATTAAAGAATGCACTTCTGCAACTTTGCTTGCCAGGAAATTGCTCCTCCAGCAAACACCATTAAGTAACCTGATGTTGATTTAAGTGAATCAACATCACCAAGCAGTCCGAGTCAAGATAGGCTATTAGTGTAGGCTCACTCGTTCCAAAACAAATACTGTGCTGCCAGCTCTTCAAGTATCTTACATCCATTTCACACACTCCCAATGTTCCTACCTCGATTGGGTAAAATCGCTTAAGTTAAACCAACTCCAGAATGCAATGTCTGCCTGCATGTACCATTGCATACATCAAGCTTCCACGGCAGAGGTGTACGGAACCTTCTCCATGTACTGATGTCATCTTCGCCTTCGGATTCTTTAGAACTCATTCAGGTAGTTCCAATTGGACAACTTATCGACTGCATTGTCCATATTGAACCTCTATACCACAAGATGTACTTTTCTTGAGACAAACTGATTTTTCCTTGTTTATCCCCTCGACATGATTCACCCAAGTATATGATTTGCAGCCCTAGTCTTTCATCTCAAAAGCTTTTGTTGAAGCCTCTTTAGGGCTAGCAATCTTTGATCGATCCTTCCTTTATGATAAGCATGTCATCTACATATAGCAAAGAGGATGATAGTGTTATCATTAGTAGTTCTTATGAACACACAAATATCAACAACAAGAGTTTTCAATCCATTTGCTTCCATAAAGACTCAAACTTCGATGTATTCACTGCCTAAAAGCTTGCTTCTCGAGTCCATACAAGCTTTTCTCGAGTTTACAAAACAAGTGTTTCTTGCCTTCCACTTCAAATCCCTGTGGTTGTTGCATATATGTCCTCTGAAGATCACCATGAGGAAAGCTATTTTAACATCCATCCGTTTCACTCTAAGTCATACGCAGCAGTCAATCCAAGTACTAGTCCGATCAAGTTATCTGACTAATGGAGAGAATATCTCCTCAAAGTCTATCTTTGTCTTTTTGTGCAAATCCCTTTCACACAACTGGCCTATAGCTTTGTATCTAGGTATTTTGTACTTGGATCAATCTTCACTTATAGATCCATCTCTGCTCTTCAAGCATTTCAAGTTATTTTGTTTCTTCACCAACAGAATGTATGGTTCTTGTTCGTAGAAGTTCATCTCTTCTTCCATAGCTGCCATCCATTTTTCCTTTTTAGTACTATCAATAGCTTCTGATAGTAGAGTGGCTCTCCCCATCCGAAAAGACATATTCATTGGGAGAATAATCGAAGAACTTGTTCTCACTCTAGAAGATCTCCTAACTCTCGGAGTGTTTGATCTTCTATATACAGATTTGTACCCACTAAAGCAGCTGGGTGATCGTTCTCACCTTTTCATTTTCTTCAGGTTGATCAATGTCAAGAGAAGTGTGATCATTGTCTTCATTATTGATCATAGGCTCAGTAATGGATTTCCGGAGATATCATGATCAATTTCTTCAATGTCGTCTACAATCAACAAGATCACTACTGTAACTGCCTAGCTTTTCAAGTTTGTCTAGATCCTTCACAGTTTGATCTTCTTGGAACATCACATCTCTACTTCTAATGATCTTTTTGTCAGCTAGATCATACAACTTATAACCAAACTTCTCATCTCCAAAACTCAGGAACACACACCTTTTGGACTTGAAATCAAGTTTTGTTCTTTCATCTAGGACACAAGATAATACGCATACCAAAAAGTCCTTAAATGTTTGTAAGAGACATCCTCTGCATTCATTCTCTCGTGAGTGCTTCCATTGGAGTGTTGTAGTAGGTGATAAGTTTATAATCCGAATCGGCCGCTACTAAGGCTTCACCCCGTATGTTCGAAGACTAGTACGTGATAACATACATTCAATCTTCTACAATTGTCCTATTCATTCTCTCTCTACCCACACCATCAAGGCTGAGGTATTTTAGGACAAATTGCCTATGTCTAATTCCTTTAGACTTACAAATAAGATTCATCAAATTCTCCAATGTACTCACCACACATTGTCCGTCCTAATGCATTTAAGTACTTTGCCGCTTTCTTCAACTAATCACGGGCGTACTTAAAGTTTCGCCACTTGACTTTGTTTTTAATGCAAAAGATCCAAACCTTCCTAGAGCGATCATCAATATAAGTGACAAAATAAGAGTTACCTCCCATTGTCTTCACTTTCATAGGCCCACAGAGACCGAGTACATAAGCTCTAGAATTGTAGCCTTCTTTGTGAGCTTTTTATTGAATTTGATCCTCGTGTTGCTTTCCATCAAGCAATGGAGCGCAGCCCTTCACCCCTTCAGTCAAAGACAGGTAGCGATTTGTTTCGTGAGAGAATACCAAGTCCTTTAGCACTCATACGGCCTAACTCGTTGTGCCAAACATCTATCAGCCACCCATTTATTTTACACTTTTGTACTTTGAGTTAGCTTTGTAATAAAGGTACCATCCTTGATTCCTTCAGCAACTGTTATTGATCCCTTCTGTAATCTCCATTGTCCATTACCAAAGATGTTATGATATCCTTCATCATCTAGCTTGCCTGAAGATAGAAGACTCATCCTGAAGTCAGGAATGTGTCTGACATCCTTCAATTCAATCAACTTTCCATTGCTGGCCACAAACACACTCCAATTGCCTCGATGGTTGAAAGCCAAAAGATTTCCATTTTGTACTCCAAAATTGCCTTCTTCATAAGCGAAAGAAGTCCTTATTTGAGTCACATGAAAGAAGCTCCCGAGTCTACAATCCAATCTTCTTCTCCACAAAGATAGCATACATCCACTCCTCCAAAGAACTACAATGAGATCACTTGCCGATCTACAATTGCAACATTGTTTTCACTTTCTTGACCTTCCTTCAGCTTTGACTTTCGAACGAAAACACCTATTTCCAAGTCTGTCAAGTAAAGAATGGCATGTGTCTTCTTCTTGTTCAAGCCAACACCCTTAGCTTTAGGTTTAACGTTTTATTTTTCCGGCTAAACTTTTCCTTCATATAAAGAGTTTCACCGTTGTTTGACAACGTTGTGCCTCGATTTGTTTATCTCTTCTTAGCTCTTCATTCATGATTGAATTACAAACTTCGCTCTCAGAAAGTTCCATCAAAAGTAAGAACTAAGTGGACACAGTAGAAGCCCATGAATCAGCAATGAACCTAGAACTAATCAAGCCTCATCACTCAAATCAATTCCCACGGAGCTTCCATGAAATATGTGTTCTACTGCTTGGGATGCCACCGAGAGGCCTCCATCCGGGAGCATCTCACCTGCCTCACCCGCCTAAATCAAGCCTACCTCGCGAGCACCGGCTCCCTCTCATATGCTTCCTCAAGTAACTTCCTCCAAAGATTCCGCGAAGTAGTGAACACTATCAACATGACGGATCACACCCATATCTATAAGCAATCTCTTTATATAACCCAGTATCTTCTATCCAAATTAACGCATTCCGGCACATCAGTATGAAATGCTCAATTCCTAACTCTTCTTAATATGTCCGCAAGCCTCTTAACATATAAACTTATCGCTATCTAGTTTTCATGAGGTCATTGCTGTCATTGCAAGATGACCATCATCAAGCTGTCCGAGCCTCCCATGATGCTGTTTCAACCTGGCTCTGATACCAATTGTTATTTTTAAGGTCCTAGAACAATTCCTAATTAGTATTTCAATTATTCAAGCTTAATCGAAAACCCACTTGATTTCCAAGAACCCCTTAATTTCAATTTCAAATATAACGTAACTATGATGAACCCTAATTATTTAATTCTGACAATTAAGCAAATGCATCAATGGTGTATGTTTCGAGGTTCAGAATCACTCTTCCTCTTAGAATAGTTTATTAAACTTTTGAATCAATACAATCAATCAACTCAAACAATAAACTAACTCTAGTAATCTAACCTATATCAATTTTTTGTAATGAAGTTTACACGATTTCAACCCTCATTTATAGATACAACCTGAAGTTCTAACTATTGGTAATAGATCCTGAATGCTAAAGAACAATTTATCTAACAAATATGTCCAAATCCCACTAAACCATAAGCCTTACCTCGATGGTAATTCTTCGAATTTCGTCCCTGGATCATACACTTGCTGTGAGTGATTTGTTGTGTTCTTTTCATTGCCTAAGAACCCTGGGGCAACACAAAACATAACATACTCTTCATGGATATGGTGTTTAAGTGGAAATGTTGAAAGAGTCAATTAGGATGATTCAATGATTGGCATTTGGTGCAATAGAATACTCTATAGCAAGATCGATATAGTCAAATTTATGGTGAGGCTGTATTACCAGAATTTTGTTTCATCAGGTGGTCCATATTACAATTGTTTGTCAAGTGCCTACCCATAACTAGTATGAATATGTATGTTATAACTGGCTGGTTGAATAATTTTCCTCAATGATACATTTCTTCAAAAAAACAATTAAAATGAAAAACGTAACAAACTAAAATGGAAAAACAAAAAAGGTGAAAAGATTGAAGGACTACTGATATGCAACTATTATTGGACACATAAACCTGATACAAAAAGAGTTGCATGTGTAGAAAATTTCAAATCATTATTTCATGCAATAATTAGCCATCCATTGCACCTATAAAAATGATAAATAGCGGAGTATTCCCTGAAGGTATTCTGATTAATACAATTATAGGGGGAAACCACATGACTTGGTCAACAACTATAGATATCCAAATTCATAGGGCCTAAACTATATCTCTGTCAAACACTTGGCACAATTTAAGTACTTTAGTTCAGTTAACTTATTTCTGGTACTCATACGTATTGATTCAAGTATAAATTTAATCATACATGTTAATTAAGAGAAACAAATCCAAGATCAATAATTCTTTTTCCTAGGAGCTTTAAGAAACTTTCACATAATAAGAAGAAGAAAGTGATAGGAAATTTGAAGAATAAAAAATGCCTAGGATTGCAGTTGGTACACCTGGGGAAGCTAGCAACCCTGATGCAATCAAAGCAGTATTTGCTGAGTTCTTTTCTATGGTCATATTTGTTTTCGCTGGTCAAGGCTCTGGCATGGCTTATAGTAAGTCATTTGTAATTGTACCATTTCGTTTATTATCTTGGCTCACTAGTAAAGGATCGATAAAAATAAAAAATTGTAAGATTAACAAGTTCACATAATTTTTTAAAATTTGAGATATTTGATACCCAGCTGTTCTTGTATCAACCTGTATCCATTTAATATGACATGAAACGTTTCACATAACGCTCACGAGCTAATTATGTTGTTGATTTGGTTCTGCATAGCGAGATTAAATTGCAGTTTAATTCTAGATAATTAGTCTCGAAAGAAGCACAAATATTATATTTATGGTTTCCGAGATACACAATCGTCCCTATTTTTTGAAGTTAAAAACGGAGACAAATTTACAACATTTGTATTATTTTTTGGAGCTAATTTGCAACGATATAAGTATCCGAACTAAATTACACCCCCACTTTGGAACATAATCGGCAATTACCTAGAATGCTCAACAACATTTTATCTTTGTAACATTTCATTTTATCAAAAGTATATCATAAAACAAGAAGTTGTTCTTTTTTGCAGCCAAGCTATCAGAAGATGGAGCATTAGAAATGACATCAGGGCTAATAGCTGCATCATTAGCTCATGCATTCGCGCTTATTGTGGCGATTTCGGTTAGTGCTAATATCTCCGGTGGCCATGTAAATCCAGCCGTGACTTTTGGTGCCTTTGTGGGTGGAAACATAACACTTCTCAGAGCAATTTTTTATTGGATAGCTCAATTACTTGGCTCAATTGTTGCTTGTTTACTCCTGAAAAATGCTACAGGCGGAATGGTAAGAAAATTAAACTAAAGCTCTATAATCTCCAATTGAAACTCAAGAATATGTTTAAGACGTAGTAACTAATGCGTCCTCTTATTTTTTAATGCATGTTTTGATTGATTATTTCTAAGCATTGAGTTTTTATTGAATTACTAAGTACAAATGACACATCTTGATTACAAATTATTCATTCACTTTATAAGTTAGACACATTCCTTAATGAATAAGCTTGTGTTACATAACGATCTATATAAACATAACAATCTTCCCTTTTGAACATGCACAAATGCACAATAAAAAAGCAATACACAATTGGTTCGTTGCGCACAACTTAGAGTTATTCTAAGGCATGTTGATTTTGACAATTTTATCATTTGAATCAGAAATTGAGTAGAGACCTAATAAAAACCTATGGATAGAGGACTAATAAAGTTAAAGGTTTGTACAAGATTTGGAAAATGTTTCACATTTTTGATTTCTTAGTTAAAGTTCCATGTGATTCTGTTTTGAACATTAGTATCATACAATGCTAGGTAATAAGAATGATTTATATTGTTATACTCCCTCCATTTCAAATTAATTAACGTTTTGGGATTACGTGTCAAGACTTTGACCACAAATTACTTTTTATTCACTAATTCGAAAAATATAAAATTGATATCATTGAATTTGATTTTAAAAATATTTTCATAATATTATTTTTTTGTAATTTTTCATAATGTACATAAAAAGTAATTGATGATTAAAGTAGGTATTACTAATTATGCTTCATATTGAGATATTGTTTCATGGATTCTTATATGTATATTCTCCTTCCTTATTTATTTGTCTCATTTAAATATATGCAACTAAATATTCCTCATTCCCAATGTAGGAAACATCAGCATTTGCCTTGTCATCTGGTGTGAGTGTTTGGAATGCATTTGTGTTTGAGATTGTGATGACATTTGGATTAGTGTACACAGTTTATGCAACAGCAATTGACCCAAAAAAGGGGAATTTGGGGACAATTGCTCCTATTGTGATTGGCTCTCTTGTGGGTGCAAATATCTTAGCTGGAGGTGTTTTTGATGGTGCTTCAATGAATCCTGCTGTCTCTTTTGGTCCAGCAGTAGTCAGTTGGACATGGAGGTACCACTGGGTGTATTGGATGGGCCCTTTCATTGGTGCTGCAATAGCAGCCATTGTCTATGACAACATCTTCATTGGCGAAACAGGACGCCAACTACCAATTACAGATTATTAGTTGCAATGATGAAATTTCAAATTCGAATCCATACAAATGATAAGGCTCGAATTTTTATTTAAAAAGGAGAATTTGTGTGTTTTTCTCATATTCCCTTTTCACAAAGCTAGTAGGGGTTAATAAATTTGATACATAGGGAACTCACATTTTGAGATTTATATTATGTTTCTTTATTTCTTAAATTTCAGTTAGAGAATATCTTTAAATTTGATATAAATTATCTATACCAATTGATGTTACTTATCACTAATGCAATGACATCAAAATATGATTTAAATACTTTATAAGAGTATCTAAAACAATTATAAATTCTAAAATTTATTTTCAATATCAATTTTTTATTTTAAGGGTTATATTTTAAATTTTGAAAAAACCAGATTTCCTATTTTACATCCCTCATTTTTAAAATATTATATCTTACAATGCAATACTATATCTATATATATATACTATCATTGCCGGACAATGAACCATAATTTTGTGATAGTTTTTGCATCTGACATTGACATCATACATATAACAAAAATATAAAAATTTAGGGGGCGAACAACATAACTTTTGAAATAATCATTATAATTTTTGAAAAAAGTCTTAATAAAATTATATTTTTCTTAAAAAAATTGTGAGTGCTTAACGCTCCCATACGTCACCATTTATTTCCTCCACTAACTAATCAGACAGAGAAATATATTTAAAATAATTAAATGATTAAGATGACTTAATCAAATTATCAACCGCTTACCAAAGAAATGCTCACGGGCTAGGTTCTCGATCGAACTCCTAATTTAATGTAAAAACCCTCGCATCTAACAAGGATTTCCGAGAAATGTCTGAATTAAATGCTCATTAAATTTTAGGTTCAAGGCTAAAATCCCCTATAATTTTATTCAATTAAAACGGGTCATATAGCCTAAAATTAAAGCTAAAAGTTACGAATTCAAACAAGACCTGCAAATTACGTGGTTCAATATGAAGCATCTGGTATGTCCGGGGTCAATATGAAAATGACAGACCTGTAAAAGCATTCTGAACCATCTTTTACATCAAAACAGCGCCTCTTTTGTCATTTCTAGAGAAAGTGAATTTCCTCTAAAATCCACGGTTCGTATCTTGCCTAAAAATTCGACTATTAAGATCACGATCCACCCTAAATTAACTGTCAATAAATCGGCTAAAGATTCGCCTGCAGCCATATAAACCCCCTTTATATTTTTGAAAATTTCATCTAGAAAACATCTTAAAAATCTCAGAATATACACAAAAACATACGAGAAAATACAAAGAACGATCAAATTCTCTAAGTCAAATCTTTTTAAAACCACCAAAGAAACACCATTTGGTGGTCGGAAAACACCTCCGTGTAGCCAAAATAGAGTTTGAATTAAGAATTATTAAAATAAACTAATATTCTTCAAGTTTAGAGCAAAATCTAATGGTAATCTCTACCTATATTTCTCAAGAACGCCATAATATTCGTGACAGTTCTTATATAGCCCCTCGATTATTCAAAAATTTTGCATGAACACCGAAAAATCTCAAGTTAGACTATATCAAGTTCCAAATATAGAATACACCGAACGTGCTCAGCCTCACTGATTCCGGTGCAAGAAACACGCTGCTAAGGCCCATGTTTGGTTGACGCATCAACAAGGTCGAAACGATCCACCTTCCATACCGATCATTACTACAATAACAACAAATTAAGACGCCGTATAACCTAAGCAAATACGCCTTCAAAGCTTAAATCAAGTCATACCCCACCGCCTACAAAGAATAAGTCATATGTTAACGTGACGCTATCAAGCTCAAATCAAATCTTTGGTGGAGACTGGGACCACTATAAACAAAGTCCCACTGTGGGCGCGCAATTTATCCACTACGCCCCGCCGGTCATATCCCTTTGAATCCCACCTAGGTTCACCACAGCATTTCAAACCAAGTCCCACATCAGCAGATGTCAGTAATAAGCTCCATCGCTCAAATGTAATCGAGATCAAGTTCATACAACCAACACCTGAATACGCGCTAAGGCCTCCTGGGCCGACCATATCCAAAGTTCGCATCAATCTCGTTCATCAACACTAGACACATATCCAAACCACATATAGAGCTCTCTATCCAACCCAAATCAAGCTTAACTCAAGCTCGGCACAAGCCGAACCATACCAAGCCCTATCACATCTAATCAAGTCAAACAAGCTGGGATATCTCACAAATCATCGCTGGGGTGGACTCATAATTTGGACACCGATCCTAACGATTTGATAAAACATGTACACACTTAAGAATTTTTTCCTCACGAGCAGATTTTATTTTGTACCCCTATCATAAATAATAAAAATTCATCTTTACATTAAACTAACTACTTCATTGGAATTATGGGACCTTTAGATTTTAGGGGATGTTTTACACATACTTAAAAAAAATGATATCGCCATTTCCAGCGCGCCCCGCCGGGCTTGGCCCCTCACCAACGTAGAGGTGTAAACCGACGGCTCAGATCGTTTCCGCCACGTCAAGCGCCCGTACCGGGTAACCACCACACTCAGAGCGAATTTCAACAAATGCGTAGCACGCCGAGGTTCGAACCCGTGTCGACGCGGTATAAGACACTTCTCATGCTCCACGTCTGGCCGACGCGCCGCGACACGCTTTACACATACTTATTTCTACACAAGTAGACGCTGCCAAAAAAAGAATTTCTGGTTCATTAAATTTGCGGATCCGATAACACCGTTTTTTTATATGAAAAATTGCCACATTTCTATATCCTATATTTGACACTCCGAGAGTCGTTTGCAAGATACCAATCCCAGAAAAAGCTGAATGCTAAGTTATTTGACATTCCCAAATTTTCTGATGCCAAGTGCTCAAGTTTCCCACCTGGCTGGCGATATCCCGATTTATCCCAAGATTCCAAAGACATGAGCTTCTGGAGGCCACCACAATGACGAGTTCATCCGGGATTTTTTTTTTATTTTTTTTTATTTAACACTAAGATTAGTTGAAGGTTGATGGTGCAAATGCTCTAAGCGTCACAATCCTGATGGGGTAGCTTGTACACTCCATTTGCATATATTTAAAGATAAAGTTCGGTTTAAGATGTTATAGGAATAACTTCGTTTATACTTTATACAATACGGAGTATTTTATTTTCTTATTTCCGCATTTCATTGAAAACATATTTTGATCACTATTGAGTAAATATTAATTTGATGACATAATCTATTTGAATTTCTAATTTCTAGTATAATAATTGTATAATTTCAGAATACCTTTCTTATTGAATCATGTACCATCTCATTTAGTTGAAAAAACTTATATAGCACTAAGATTGGTTCTCGAGCAATTAGAACAAGTAAGCCTTATGGAAAATGGAAAACCAATGAACCGCCACAAATTCATGTTGTGCTATTGGATATTGCATCATTTATCTCTTAATAGATCAACCTATAAATGGTCGATGTTAATTTTCGTTAGATTTTTCTGGAGGCTACGCACTCTGATACACGGCAATTTATTTTTCCTATACAATAAGAATAGTCGAGAACAAGGAAAGTTTACGTTCCTCTTTGTTTGGCTCTTTCGGAGTATGCAACCAAAAGCAGTTACAGAGCATAGAAGATATTAAAAGAGGCAATGGCCATGGCCTCCCTCAATTTTCAATGCTTTTAGAATTTATTATGTAATTATAAGTTATTTTATACAAAATATAGCAATTAGCTTCATTTAATAATTGAATTTTTTTTACTTAAATAAATAGATTTAATATGTTTAATTGTCCCTTATTTTGGATTCAAGCTCCGTTAGTAATCACATGCTTCCTGTACATTAATTAATGAACTTGATCAAAGACTCCAAAGCTCATCTTTGAAGGTTTTGCCCATTCAAACATCAAAGTCAATATATAAGAAAGAGGGTAGTGACACAAACTATTCAGAACCCAGTCAAATCAGGAGTATCAATTGAATTTCTGAGGGTATGCCATCTTTGAACAATCTTTTCAATTTCGAGTCGGATTGGAGGCAACATTATCTGCGATAATAGAGGAGGTTGTTTCCGAGGTAACTTAAAGAGGAATTTGAAAGATATCTAGTACCGAGAGACCTGCCGTCGCTACTCGTCGAGTGCGCACTAGATAGATTTCAAACTATTGCAATAGTCTACACGTCAACTAGGTATATTACACTAGACAAGCCACATATATGACAGGGATACCTAATACTTCATATAATAAATACAATGCATAGATAATATAATAAATCATTTTAATTTATTTTCGTATATTCAACAACTAAAAAATATAAAAGATTTACTACAAAAGAGTCATCATTATCAAACTTAGGGATACATAATCAAAAATCAAACCATCGAACAACCCAAAACACCACCGCTATGCTGGTAACTCACAAAATATTTAATTCGACTTGTGTTTTTTATTTTTAAATTAGTTACTAACCAATTTGGTTTAGTCATTTCATTAACCACCAAAAATCAATTAGACACTTATAAATTAATAGCAATTAGCTATCGTGTAATAAATTCAACAGGCGAATTCGCTTGGTATATCATAAAAAATTGTATACTCGATTTAGTATGATGCCATTGTAAAATACGTAATAGTAAAAAGTGAGAAAAGAAAATTGATAAAAACATCATTAAGAATTGAATCATTTATGTACAAATCCTAAAACTAAAATATCAATAGACCATACCATATACATATTGATTAAAATATCATTAACAATTATATCACTTATGAAAAAAATGACAACTAAACAGTCATCTAAGTAAATATCTAATTATGTGATGATTTTAGTCCAACATTCTTCTTGCATCACGAACTTGCAACACGTTTTGTAGTTTTTTCGTTCATCCATGTATTTGAGAACTTCACGATGTTCACATATTTTGAATAACTGTAAAAATAATATTAAATCAATATGTATTTACAATGTATTATTGTTACAATGAAAATGCATACTTCACCATAAGTTCAAAGAATTTCATTACCGTATCTAATTCATTTTCATACTTTATTTGTGATTGCCACTTCTTATTCATTTGCATATGATCCGTATTTCTTGGTTGAATAAATTTAAAAACTCAAATAATTAGTATATGATAAATGGTATAAATAATTGGTGGTGTTGGATAAATGATCGTGCTAGAATACCTCTAGCTTTATCCATCCCTCAAAGCTAATTTAGTTCTCTTTATCACTAGTTAATATATATAATAAAGCTCCTCAAATATTAGTCATTTCAAGTAATTAATAATATATTTTTGATTTAAAATAGAATAGAAAAAAATTACCTTTCATCTTTTTGTTGCTTCGAAATACATGAAACCACTTTTGAAAAATCTCTACCATCACGGCCACAACACTTTTTCTAACACGACTATCAATTTGTATTCCTCGTGTTGTATCTCCATCCTCATCTACATCTAACTCCTCGTTACCTGGATGCACATATATGAAATTATAAGTTTCTAATCTTAATAAACCATATTTTTCAATTAGTTAAAAGTATTTAAAGCATATCGAGAATTCTATTTTGTCCACTTCTACTTGAGCTCTCATACTCAAAGTTCGATTGCAATCTAGGCGTTCTCTCTATTTTAATATGCGAAAGTGTACTTCTACATGTCCTAACCACAATTCTTCATTTTTAAGTAATAATATGTTAGTGTATTGGGTTAAAACTAAAGATACATTTTTAAATTAAAATTTACCTTCATTGATTTTCGGTTACGTGTGGTTTCCAGACAGTCGAGGCTTCAGAGGAATTTTGTGTCCGAGACAACTCGAACTTGGTTTTCTTTGTGTAGATTGTACTTGCCGTGTTGCTCTCTCTCCTAATATTTCGTGCCCGAGAACGCGTTGTTGTCGCCTAACACGCTCAGTTATTGTTCTCCTGGTCGACATTTATGCGAGACTTTGGTTCATCTCCAAGATACCTCGATTCGCTTTGCCTTTACCGCTCTCAAGTAACTGCTTGTAGTCTTCTCCTCTTCTCTGCTTTCTTTGAATGTATTCCGGATATGCTTTGGAAGTAATTGCCTTTGATAATTTTTTAACAATGTCCTAAATCATAATCGTTTCTTATGTGAGAAAACTAAAAAATTAATAGAGTCATCGTGAATACAGCATGAAAAGAGTGTGAGTCTTTTGTTTAATTAAAGTGACCTCAACCTAATGATCATTTTATGGCAAGAATAAGTCAATTCTAATATTATGGGACATTAATTAGAAGATCAAAAAAATAAAGTGACTACAATTAGAAAGATCATAAAATAAGGGGTTAAAATTTAAATAAGAAAGAAATCAAGTAACCTAAGGTAGAGATATTCAACCTATTTACAATACAAACCTAAATCTATTGTTGTTCCCCCATTGTAGTCTTCTATTTCCGCCTACAATTGGTATATCCATAATTCTCATCTTTTCTCTAATCTCTAATCAAAAGTCTTTATTATACACATTATCCTTCATTCTCGTATATTTTCTAATCTATAAAAGTAAGCTCGTTTTCTAATTTGTGTCTTTCTTATACATAATCTCCCCATCTTTGGTTGTACTCTATTTTATAATTTGTCAAATTGATGAATATACCTTCCTTAAACTTCCTCTAGAGCGCTCCTATATGCTAAAATTGCTCAAATTCAAGTTCCGAGTGAAGAGTTTTACGATGAATATAATGTACCAGAATGAGTAATTTCTTAAAGAAGTTGTGTGGGTGGATGCATGCAGTTACAAAGCTAAGATTGGATAAAAAAAATTGATTTCACCTTTAAAAAGTTTTGGATTTTAAGGAATTTGGTTGAAATAAATAAATTAAATAACTGTCTTCAAGGATTATTTGAACGTTTTTTAAGAACTTTATGGATTTTTGGGATGTTAATTTTGAACCTAAAATATATCGTCTCAATTTTATTTTGTAAGATTTTTGGGATGTTAGTTTTGGATTTTGAACTGTTTAAGAATTTTCAATTTTTTTCAATTATAAATTTTCTTCTTTATGTTATGTCTCTACTTTCTCTTGAAATGTTTCAATTTCATACAAATATTTTGGTCCTGATATGGAAAAATATTTTTATATAAATGAATGAGAGGTCTAAAGGTTACCTGGTATCAAAATGGACATCTGTGATGATCAACGATTCATGTTATGGTTTACGGCTTTGTTAGCGATTGTCTTAGAAATCACTTTCTAATCTTGTCATACAAATTTGAACCCTATAATTTATGTTCATAAATTTTGATCGAAATAGAACTGCTTCAATACTCTTAGAAAATATGAAGGAAAAGTTATTTTATGCGATTGTGTGTTGTTGTAGTTTCAAGTTTGGTGTATTTAAATTGCACCAGTTTTGCAGTAGTTATGGGGGCAAAATTGTCCAAATATAATTTGGCTTCACTTCACATAGCTTCCACGTTCTAAATCTGATAATCCTGAAATGGAGTTCTTTCGCTTTTATATATTGTGATGGAGCATGGTGAATACTCGGTTACATTAATTTAAAACAAGATCTTAAACTCTTAAATTATAAATTAAATGAAGAGTTTGATAAAGACAATATGATTTTAAATGTGTATCGAACCAAAGAAATCTAATTAATACGGTATAATATACTTATAAAAATGTATAGTATCTAAAAGATTATGATATAATTAAGACAATTAAAATCACAAAATTTTAAAAGAACCCTAACTTTTCATGGAACTAGAAATGTAATGCAAGGCCAAGACGCAGAAGTCTTTATACTTCAAACATTTAAATTGAGATTATAAATAACGAATTAATTATTTACGTAAATTCTATAAATTATATTTTTACTCGTATTATAATTTATTTTGTTCAGTTATATGATATTTTATAATTCTCTTAATAATATAATTGTAATAATATATTTAAAAGTTCAAGTATCATAATACTACTTCTTCATTTTCATGATTTAATAAAAAGAATGCACATTATGTAATTTTATGTATTGTTAGAAAATATCAATTTTCTCTCTTTTAATAAAAAATACACCTTATGCCAGTTTTTTTCTTTATTTATTGTTAGGAAAATAACACTTCAATTGATTTGTGAAGATAAATTATTCATAGTTCTACTATTTACTTATATTTTGTTTATTATTTTAACATATTTTAATTGACGATTGACTCAATAATATTTGCACAAAATTATGATGATCCTCCCCACAATCCGATGCTCACCTAGCCACTGAATAAACTCTCCAACGCCTCCCCGACTCAACTAGTCGTCTGTCAACCCGCACAACGAAATGTCGCCCATAGCGGGGCGTAGTCACGGCTTAGTGAACACTTAACACCGGGGTGAACTTACCATAATGGAACGAGACAGACAATATTATAATAGTCCAACATGAATAACTTACGTATATATATATATATATATATATATATCCGCGACTACCTAATATTCATACAATAATATTCCAAAGAAAAGATAACACGTCAAGATATAATAAGGCCTCAATAAAGACACAATCACCTGCATTAAAATCACAGAGACTCAACATCGACTATAATTTAGTCATCACCTTCTATCTCTCATATTCACAAATATACCAACCTCTACCGTGCATATACTCAACTGCCTACCTTGGTGAATGGATCAACCAAGGGCTTATGCCGAAGTATAAGGCCAACGCACGCCTACACCTGCAAGATAAGGGCCACACCGATTAACGCACACAACAAAGCGATCATAAAGACTACACCGCTCTTATACCGTAGTATAAGGCCAAACCGCACATTTATACCACAGAAGATAAAAATACACCGACAATGCACACAAAGAAAGTTGATCAAAAGAGTCATACCGCCTTTATACCGTAGTATAAGGCCAATAGCGCCACATATCCCGCAAGTGAAGGAGTAGCCACCTAACCCCTAATCATCCCAACATGTGGTCAAACTCGATACTCAAGTCACCGAGCCTCCGCTACATAACTCTAACCATCACCTCAATAACCAACCACTTACCCCAAACAATATCCAAGCACACAAATTAAAAACATCTCACACCCTAAGTCAAACACAATCCCGATAAGGCCAAAATACATAAGTGCCGATAAGGCCACGTAAATATAAGTTGGGAGTTCAAGCTATTACTTACCTGCCATCTTCAACGCCTACGTAATATAACTGACATAATCACATCATGGGTCACACAACAATCACACATAATCATACCCACAATACGCTCACACAATTTAAAGTAAGTACGTAAAGTAACACCATTTAGATAAGTACTCACCTCCTCGCTTAGGCACCAAAAACTTCCTGCTGACACAATCAAGGTAACTACCACTCTACCACGATAAACTAACAAAAAATACCCAGAAAGTATAATCAAAACCTACTACAATACTGCATTCTGTACACACGCATTCAACTCTTTGAAAGGAACTATTTCTAAACGGTCTAAAATGAGGATAAACAACGAATAAATAATCCCTACGTGGACACAACCCAATCGATCTCCCCACTAGGAATTCCACCTTATTATTTTAATATTTCAAATCAACTTATAAGTCATCTCTCTAATTAACCCTCAAGTCCATAATCAATAACCTATACTCCAAAATATCGCATTATAACCTAACTTGAAATAACACTTTGTCAACCTAACTCCCTTTAATTAATTTTTAATCACCAATTTAACATCACAATAACTACAATAAGTGTCCCAATTAAACTCCCTACACATTTAAAAGTCTTATAAAATATCACCCCAAAAAGTCAACCGAAACCTAGAAAGTCCACTCAACCATAACATCCTCAAACGACCTCTAAATCATGAATTCATCACTTGTATACATCATATATCCATAACAAAACTAAGATCCATCATAAATTGAATTATGTAAAAAGTCAACTAAAAGTCAACCTCAAAAATCAACCAAAACGTTATTTTCTTACCTCAAAATCGGGAAAGACGTTGGAAACCCTTAACAAACAACTCGGCGATCTTTATACGCAACAAAGCGGCCGAATTCAGAGAAAAAATTTTGTTGTTTGCTCACAAGGGGAGTCTCAGCCCCAAACGCAAGGATTGAGAAGATATTTTTGTGTGATTTTCATGATAAGGTTGAAAGATGATACTTATCTCTTAAATCAAGAAAACAAATAAAGGAGTTTCATACCAAATCACGCGAATCGAGCCTATCGAATCCACTTAACGATCTAACTTAACTCGAATCATCCCCCTAATTTAAGGCTACCAAATTATAAATGTATCTACCAAATAATTTACTTAAATAATATTATCATCAAATTATTTATACTAATTCCCGAGTCCCACCATCACCAAAAATTTTAAATTTTTTTTTTTTTTAAAACGTAACGGGTTATTACACTTCAGGTAATAATTTTTTAATAAAAGTTAAACATCAATAATATATACGCTGACATTATTACTTCGATATGGAAACTTTTAAAATTTTGATATAAATAACAACTTTAATATAAAGGTCACAAGTTAAGTCGTCTAAATAAGACGAGCGACGATTTGTACATCTAATGTTCATCAATAATAAAGTTAATTATATACCTATAATATACATATTCATGCAAGTATTTTTGCACTATGCTAATATCATGAATTATATTTCATATGTATTGTAAACTAATATAAGTATTATAATAATATACTTATTTATTTTACTAATTAATAACTAATATTAAATGTTGAGATTGAATTTTTAATTTCCTTTCATATATTGAACTCAACTCTAATTAATTATCAGCATCTATAGCTTATGACAAAGATATTTATTTAAGCATAAATATCTAAATCTATTACTTCATCCATACTAAACGATCATTGGATGAATTATTTCAACCATGTACTTTTTCATCGATAAACATAATTTTGATTGAACAAAATTAATATTACTATTAAAGTATTAAAAATATTATTATTGATAATTTTCCTAAATATTATACAACATAAATAAAAATATTTGAATTTACTATTTAAAATGTGAAACACCTAAATTTAAACCTCACAAACTATCGGGGACGGAGAGAGTATTAGATATATAACTTGATATTTTTTTACTTCAATCAGTTGAAACGTAATAAAATACGACATAATAATTTAGATATATCTCTTTAATAGTAATTTTTTGGATTAGAAAAATTATTTTTTAATTTATAATTGAATAATTATCATACAAAAAAAATTTAGTATGAGTAGACTAATTCATTGCATTAAAATAGAATTTACTTATTGTTATAATAAAATTAAAAGAATTAAAGGCAGTATTATATCAAACACTTTTATTTGTTAGTAAAGATGTTGAGTATTTTTTATATAATCGACCAAAATACTGAGCAATGAACATATGGTACTCCTAGCATGTACGAAAGTGGTAAAACTCTCAGACATATTATAAAGCAGTATCAGAGCACCTACGTCTATTATAGAATTTTTAGGCAAAAATTCTGTGATTTATTAATTATCGAATTTGTTACGGTAGTTCTTTTAAATTTTTAAACATATTTTTCCACCAATGTAGTACAACATATAATAAAGAGTATTATATCTTTCATCCCACAAAGATTGTCCATTTTAAAGCTGTGGTTCACTACCTTAAATATATTTTATTACACAGATAATATTTATAAAAAAAATATATCAACGGAAAGCAGATGAATGTAGCTTCTCATTGAGCATAGCTTTTCATCAATTATTATAAATACAAATAAAAATATTTTACTTGGCCAAAAAGTCAAATATTAAACTAAAATAAAAAACGAATAATTCATGTAGATGAGGAATATTAATTAACAACGTAAAAAGAAAGTTAAACATAACTTGAAGGATTGGGAGTTGACTGAGACCATGTCTATTCTATCAAAATTGACTTATAGGTGGAGGATTGGGAGTTGACTGATGCACCGTGTCTATTCTATCAAAATTGACTAGCAAAATGGTTCCTCTTCTCCAACTTGAGGCCTCACAGCCAAGTCAACAAAAAAAAAAAAAATTGACCCATAGTCCATAAACCCGAAAGCTTTGCTCAATGTGGTCCATCACTCTTAAAAACCGATTATTCCCCACGACGGGCCCGCCACAAACCCTCACAGATATCATGAGCTTAAATCATATGATGCCTCAAATGGCCACAAGATTCGAAATTCTCCTCCTTTACTCACACTACAACTTGTGTGATCGAAGACATCCCTTTAAGCTTTTTTTGCTCGAACCCCTCATCAATCGCAGATTGCATTGCGACAACACCAACCCAAAAAGTTTTGTCGGAGTTGTGGTCCATCACTCTTAAATATTATAGTGGACACAATAACTATATTATTTCTTCTCCAATTTCTCAATAAATAAATGCGTTTCTACTATTGGTTATGAACTTATGGTATGCTCGCTTCCACAGTTCCACAACCAAAAAAGCAAGGTGTATGTCCCCACTGCTAGCAAGGTTGAGATTAAGGGAAAGTATTAGAGATAGTTGTTACTTGTTAGCATAATTATGAAAATATCATTATTGTTAGTATTGAGTTAGCTAGCAGGATATAATGTTACAACAATTGATTTTATTTTATTTTCATATTAGATATGATTTAATATAATATTTTATTATTATTTATCAATAAATAAAAATATAGATTTTACTTAAAATCATTCAAACCACGATAAACAACATATTATACATGTAACAACAAAATACAATGTAATTTTGCACGAAATTGTAATCATGCAGTAATGTATGAAGAAAAGGACAAAACAAAACAAAACAAGCAAAAAGATGCATGAATTGTAATCAGAAACTTGGATCTAAAGTAGCATATTTAAGAATCTCTTCATCCCTCAGAAATTCCTTCATGATCTTCTCATCCAAAACTGCAATAGCTTCTACTCCACCATTATCAGGAGCATCAAACAACCCAAAACTATTTCTATTTGGCAAAGCCCCAAAGCTCACCTTTGAAGGCTTTCCCCATCCAAAGTCAATGTCGTAAAGAGGGTAGTCACACAAACTAGTAACCGTTCTCAAATCAGGAATATCAGTTGGGAAACTCTCCATTTCAGATCGAACCACTGTTGGTATGCAATCTTTTCGCAATCTTTTGAATTTCTTGAATAGCCGGATTTTTTCAGTCCTGATTTTACTTACCAATGTTGGTAACTTCAAATCATCTTCATTCTTGATATGTATAAGGATTGGACATATGAAATTTCCCATTAAATTTGTCAATTCGGGACTTATGAGCTTGCGGAAATTGAGAGAAATGGAAGTAACAAATGGAGTAAAAGAAGTTGTCTTCTTATTATGTACCCTGGCTAAAGAGGTATTCAAAAATGCAGTAACAATTTCTGTTTTAGTTGGATTCTTGACATTGCATTGAGAAGCAACAAGAGCCATGAGATGATCAAGATTCGATACATCAAATCGAAACCTTCTTGCAACATGTGGTTGGTGTTTCACCTGAGACAGTTGTTGAGTGAATTTATCATCATTAGGAGGGAGTAGAGAAGACCCAATGAGTTGTGGTGATGAAAAAGATTGTCCTCGAGCTAGAGCAGACCAATGATGCAGGAAATTACAGAGAGTGTTACCATCACCAAGCTTGTGACATAAACAGAGGCTGAGGGCTTTCCCACCACAATCAAAATGTGTAAGTCTAGCAATAGCTAAACTTGATACTTCCATTTTTGCTTCACTCCAAGGTATATCATTCGGAAACACCAAACGTTGCACGGTTGAAAAAGATAATTTCAATACTTCCGCCATTGGGGACATAATGCGCGCTTCTGATAAAATCGCCCCCTTGTCATTACAATCGATAGCTTTATTGTCTACTATCCTTCCAGCAAAAGGATAGTACATGCTCAAAAGATCGGATAATGATTTTTCAAGATTGATATACGACGAAGAGGATGATTTTTTCTCTCTAGTGTTCTTCCTTTTGGGATAAAATAGAGTCATGGGTACAAAATTGGGACATTCTAATTGATCCAAGAAACAAAGATTGTAATGTCTCAGATGGTGTGGTGTAGGAGAGGAAGGAATAACCAACTTTTCAGATAACAATTGGAATTTTAGGGAATCCATTGTTCAGTATGATATCTGAACTATTGTATGAATGTATTTCTATTTTGATCAATATTGTATGAATGTATATATATGTATGATGGAAATATTCAAGAGCGAGCTTTCACATATGCACTGATTTCTTCTCGATAGAACTTAATAGTACTCCCTATAAAAAAAATGATCATTCCCCTGATCGTGGCGCTTCTCCGCCGCCATACAAACTCTACATATTACTTTTATGCAAATCGCAAATACGCGCTGTCAGTACATTTGAGCCTCTTTCTTTGTCAACTGCGATGAGCACATCCCTCATGGCTCAAACCTTATCAATCAGAGCTACACACAATACCAACCAAAATCTCTTAATAATACTCTGTATCGCGTAAGGTCTGTTGAAAATAGTCAAACTTCAAGACAAGTTCCACCTCTTCATCCTTCCTCACTAAATCTAATAGTACGATTTATTTTCAACATTAAACGCTTATAAAATAATCTACTTTGATTATTAGTGTTCAAAATCATTTTATTTCAATCATTCATGTTAAAAGAAAATGATCGAAAGGATTGTTATGTTATCATATTGTATGTTAATAAAAAAAATATTCTGAACAGATAAATTGAATATTTTTTATTATTTAAATCAAACCTCACAGTAAAATACGAATGGAGGTAATAAGTTTTTTATTGACTAATCTCTATTCTCCCTAGTCCCCCGGACGAGATAAATTGGTTGGGTCTTTTAGTCCAATAATGAAGCGGTCCCTTCGGAGATTTGGATATCTTTAAGTCCGACTGCTATCCCATTTAGATAAGTCTTGTAAAATAGCCTAGTTGAAAAGGCAGATACAAACCATTAAATCATATTAATTTTTCAAACCGAGCATATTATAATTTATGAGATAGTCACATGTATTAATAAAATATAAATTATGAAAGTTATTTAATACAAAATATTAATATTATATGGAACAAAAATTATACAATTAATATTTTATACTTTAAATAATAAAAAATTATTTCAATATGCATTACAATATTATTGTTACATTGTATGTAAATTCCTTTAATTACATAATAGAAGTTGCTATTGTTAAGTTTTATTTATTAAGATATTTGAGCAAATTACAAATGCAGTAATATATTATTCTTTACATAATAAAGTCCTAAAGTAACTAAAAATAAATTCAAGAAATAACTGAAACAATCATGACTATTTATTGATTTATATTGTGTTGATAAAGTAGTTACATACTCAAGTCTATTTAAATCATAAAAGTTATTTAGTATTAAATTATATATGAATAAAAGTATGAGACACATTAATATATCATTCTTTAAATAATAAAAGTTGTTTAGAGTTAACTAATATATTATTCTAAGTTAAACTGATACTGACACAATTAGAAATGGTTTCAAGAAAAAAAATCAATTTTTAATTATTTTATATAATAAACGGCCCCCTGCTAAGATCAAACGGGCCACCGTTTATCACACTTTTCACAAAAACTTCACCTAAGTGTGATAAAAGGTTCCCTGTTTGATCCTAGCAGGGGGCGTTTATGACGAAATCAAGGGTTTGGAATAAATTCAAGGGTTTGGAACAATTTCAAGGGTTTGTGACTTGTAATTACAACTTAGAATAATAAAATTTTAACACTAAACAAATTAAATTATTTAGATAATAATACATTAAGGCATCTAATGCTTTTATTCATGTATTATTCAATACTATATAATATATCATGCTCTATCCATATACATTAAAGAATATTCAACATTAAATAGAATTATTTTAATTATTTCTTGAAATAATTTTTAATTACAAATATTCTTTATTATTTAAATAATAATATATTGATACATCTAAAGTTTTTATTCATGTATTATTCAATACTATATAAATATCTCATTCTCTATCCATATATATTAAAGAATATTCAACATTAAATAACTTTTATCATATAATTAAATGAATTAGAATACAATCTTATTACTTTATAATATTATGATGAATATTTTTCTTTTAATAATATATTATTTGACACCAAACAACCTTTATTATTTAATGAATAATATATTAATTAATCTTATGTTGTTATCCGTTTATTATGCAATACTAAATAACTTTCATGATTTAAATAGAATTATTTCAATTATTATTTAAATAGTTTTTAATTACAAATATTCTTTATTATTTAAAGAATAATATATTGAACATGTTATTCTTTTATTTTTATATTATTTAATACTAAATAAATCATCAATTATTATACACATACTTACAAATCATCAACATGTCACAATAGTTAACCAGTTACTCTTACACCTTGAGAATGAAGGTTCAAACCTTACTACAACCATTATTTAATTTAGTGTTAGGTGCTACCAAGTACCATCCATATAACTCATTAGGCCAAAGTGATAAACGGGCACCCGTCTATACTAAGGGTACCCTATTTATTACCGGGCTTGAGGGACCTCGAACTGGACCTGGGCCGAATACCTGGTTGGCTCGAACCGGCCCAGGGCCTGGGGCCGAATACCTCGGCCCTCGTCCGATCCATTATAAACGGACGGGGGCCCGTTCGTGGGCCTTAGCAGGCCTGGGCCGTTCTCGAACCGGACTAATGGACCAAGCCCACGGGCCACCCGTCAGGCTCAATCCGTTTGACATGTCTAGTCCTAATTTGTATTTTCCGAGGAGATCAAGGTGTATTGACCGCTTTCGGTAATAGATGAACGGGTAGGATGGTTGACCCTTGACCATTTGATTTGTCACACTATTCAACGGTTGAATATCTGAGACAATGGGTTGGATGTTATTCGAGTCAACAGTCTTATAACTGAAAGTACAACTATGAGGCGGACTCAAAGACTACAATGTTAAAATCAGTAAAAGTATGAGAAGTACCATTTCATTTCATTATTTGTTGTTATTCCATATAATCTAGTCGTTTGTGCACAGTCCAACCTATGCGAATTCGTTCATTACTTTCATAGTATATGATTTTTCATTTATTTTTGCATGAACTTTTGTTGACAAAACATTCTTTGTAAATCACAAAAATACATTTGCATCATAAAAATCACTGAATAAGGAATGAATAAATGTTTTGAGATTTTTTATCCCACACAATGTGTTAAATTAAATGAAAATCACTTAATTGCTATTGATGATCCTAAAGATGCAACTTGATGATATTTTCGGGTTGTTATTGATACTATAAAAGTGATACAAATGAGCTAGGAACCTAACCGTATGGAGTTATAGATCATTAAACATTGATTATATGGACTATGACTTATGTTTTGTTTACCAAATGTTGAAGTGTTTCACGATCTGAGACTTATGTTTTCGTTAGTGGTTACCAATTAAGTTGCCATTTTGAAATAGATGCTCCAAATACCAAAAGATTAATTATTTTGGAGCGAGTCAAGATTTCATGAAAAAAAAATGGCAGCCAAGCAAGAGCCAACAAAATTCGATAGTTATTATGTGAAAGTTTTTTTTTTGAGAAACTAACTCAAGATCATGGGACTTCAGCCATTAGTTGTTGGCCCAGAAAGTTCGTCCTATTAGGAATATTTGTAGTTCTTACATTCCTGATGTTATTATTTTATTAGAAACAAAAAAGAAAGATAATAGAATGAAAAAAATTGTTTGTACTTTAGGTTTTTCTTTCAGTTTTATTATTAATCATGTTGGTATTGCTGGTGGAATTACGTTCATGTGGAATATGGATAAGTTGGTCACTATTCAAAGATCTAAAAACTGGTTTATGGAAGCAAAGTTGTGTGAAGAGGGTAGAAGAGAGTTGATTGGTACTTTAATTTATGCGAGTTGTGAGGACGTGACCAAAAAGGAACAAACAACTGGAGCTTCTTAGATCTTTCGCCCCACCAAATGGGTGGGGATGGTGTTTACTTGGGGATTTCAATGATGTGTTGGCAAGGGAGGAAAAGATGGGAGGAATTGAGAGAAGCGATGCTAGCATGCATATGTTTAGAGAGTTTGTCAAAGATTGTGAGTTGCTGGACTTGGGGTACGTGGGTCATTCGTATATTTGGTGGAATCGACCTGATGGGGAACAAGTTATCAAGGCAAGGTTCGATAGATCACTTGCAAATGCTTAGTGGTGTCTGGACTTTCCTAAATCGACTTGTACCCATTTATATATGATTGGAGCGGACCATTGCCCATTGTTGCTGGATACAGAGGCTAAGTTATAGAAGTCAAAAAGAAGATTTGTTTTCGATAAGTGTTGGGTAGGAAAGGAAGGTTGTGAGGAGACGATTTGGGAGGTATGGAGCGAAGAATTTCAAGGTTCTCGATGGTTTGTTGTAAGTGAAAAAAATAAAAAAATGTGAGAGTGTCATTGATTGAGTGGTGCAAGAGAAATAACTTAAATTCGAGAGTCCGAATTGCAGACCTTCAGGATAAGATAAAAGAGATTGAGTGGTGCAAGAGAAATAACTTAAATTCGTTGGAGAGGGAGTTGGATACTGTGTGGGGGGAGGAGGAACAATATTGGCAAGTCTGCTCAAAGGAAAAATATTTGAAGGAGGGTGACAAAAATACAAAATATTTCATGCTTCGGCTATGTTACGAAGGCGGCGAAACTTACTGTTGGGACTAGATAATGAAAATGGGGTATGGCAGGAGGGGCAGCTAGCTTGAGTATTTCACTAATATATTTCGTGCGAATTCGGGTTCTACACCGGAGTTGACAACAAATACAGTGGATCACCGGGTCAATGGGGAAATGAACTCTCAGTTAACCAAGATCATCACTAGCGAAGAGGTGAAACATGTTATTTTTGAAATGCCAGCTGACAAGTCCCCCAGTCCGGATGATATGACAGTCTCTTTTTTTCAATCTTATTAGCATATTATTTCACTTGACATTGTACGTGTTGATATTTTTTTTTAGTTCTCGCCTATTAAATTCCATAAATGATACCCCTGTTTGCTTAATTCCTAAAAAGTTGTTAATTACATGTATGAATGACCATTAGCTTGTGCAATATTGTGGCTAAAATTATTGCTAAAGTGATGAATAATAGGTTACGCCCGATCCTCATGAAGATTATTTCTGAACATCAAAGTTCTTTTTTACCGGGGAGAATAATATCTTGATAGCTCACGAGGTGTTACATCATATGAACCACTCTAAATCTAGTAAAAATAAGTCTATGGCTATCAAACTGGATATGAGTAAGGCTTATGATCGTGAAGAGTGGAGATTTCTGGAGGATATTATGATTAAGTTGGGGTTCTGTCGTTTGTGGGTAGATTGGACCATGTGTTTAGTCTCGTCTATTTCTTTCAATTTTCTCATTAATGGCGCGCCGAAAGGTTTTATCAGGCCGACTCGGGAGATCCGTTAAGGTGACCCTCTGTCACCCTATCTGTTTCTTCTTTGTACAGAAGGACTCACGTGCATGATTAGGGAGGCGGAGCTTCAGGGGACCCTCACTGGTATTAAGATAAGTAGGGATAGTTCGACTGTTAGCCATATTCTGTTTGTTGATGATACTTACATCTTTTGCACGGGCTCAACTGAGGAGGGAATGGAGGTTATGCGAATTACGGGATTATGAAGCAGCTTCGGGTCAAAAAGTAAATGTAAACAAATGCTCTGTGAGTTTTTCACCAAGATTGGCTGCGCACATGAGGCAATCCATTTTGACCATGATGAGCATGCGAGAGGTAAGGGATTAGGGGAAATATCTGGGGCTTCCTTCGCAAGTAAGACGAACAAAAAAGAAGGTATTTAGCTACATTCAGACAAAGGTCGAGAACAGAGTTAAGGGCTGGAAGGGAAAATTATTATCACAAGATGGAAAAGAGGTAATGATTAAATCGGCCACATATACTATCCTAAATTTCGTCATGAACTGTTTCAAACTTTCCGTCGATCGAACAGTACTATGGCTAAATTTTTCTGATCAAACAGAGATGGGAATAAGGTGATTCATTGGAAGGCTTGGGATAAATTCTGTGATGATAAAGTACATGGGGATTTGGGTTTCAAGGACTTAGAATGCATGAATTTGGCGTTATTTGCAAAACGGGGTTTAAGAGTAACTACTGGGGAAGCTTCGCTTTTAAATAAGTTGCTTAAGGGTAGATACTATCGTTGGTCATCGTTTCTAAATGCTAAATTGGGTGCAACTCCATCCTTCGGTTGGCGAAGTCTCTTGGAAGGGAGGAAAGTTATCTCAAAAGGGATCCGGTGGCGTGTGGGGGATGGAAAGAGTATAAATATTTGTACGGAACCTTGGGTGCCAAGGACAAATGACTTTAAAGTTAGAGGGGCAAGGGGTGATGGTCCAAGATTAGTTTCCTGACTAATCGAGGATAGTGTTGGGAGTCGAGGGGTGAAAGCTAGCCCATAGGCAGGAGGAGGCCAACAAAGTGTTGACGAGACCATTGAGTCGGCCTTGATGAGATAAATTAATTTGGCACCGTACAGAAGAGTCTGCGCTTGCTTGTTAGGAACTGCAAATGTGAACCCAGATGAAGAGGAATGGGGAGATTAGGCGCGACTAGTGGGAGGAAGTAGCGATGGGAGACCTCTGGGATCTATTTGGAAGTACCTTTGGGGAGACAAGGTTTCCGCCTTGAGTTAAATCTTTTTTGTGGAAGTGTTTGAAAAACGTTCTCCCTACAAAAGATCGACTCCGAAAGCGAGGGGTTATGGTTGAGTCCGAGTGTACCTTTTGCAACGATACAAGCGATGATTTATTGCATCTTTTTCTTACTTGTCACTTTCCTCTTTGGTTACAGTTCTCTTCGCACTAAATATTTGCCCAGTGTATGGACATCCTTCAAGGAGTGGTGGTTACATATGTGATTCAAGTTGTCAACTTGGTTGCGGGAAATTCTTGATAGATTTGCTTAGTACTAGTAGTTCGTCTAGAAACATAGGAATGGAATACTTTCATGATGTTGCCCGTTCATGCGACCAAGTGTGGCAATTAGGATTCAAACTAGGAAGTTGAACTGCAAGATGGCTTCTGCGCTCCACATTAGGTGATCTTTATCGTACACTTTCCATTTCTGACTAAAGATAGTGGCTCGGATGGCAAGGACCAAGTAGTTATTTAGTCGAAATGAATCTGATGCAAAGTGGCGAGAAAGAAACTTTCGGGGAGGCGGCGAGTGCGTTTGTAGGAAATTTGATTTAGGAGTTTCTTGGGGGCTAAATTCTTCCAACTTCCTAGTACAACATCTTCTTTAGTGGTTGAAACTATGGCTATGCGTGGGGGTCTTGAATTTGCACTCGTGAATCAGTGGACACGGGTGGAGTTTGAAAGTGATTCGAAGCAATTGATCGAGTCTTAAATGGAAGACAACAGTCACTGCCGGAGATTGGAAATCTTGATTGGAGATATCGTTTATGCAGAAGGTTTTTATGGAGTCGAATTAGTTTCACACATAGAGCATCCAGCGATGTAGTATACCGTGGCTCGTTGGGATCACAGAGGTTCGAGTGAAGCCGTCTGGCTTTCTTCCCCTCCACTTTGGCTTATTACGCCCCTTTTATACGATGTTTGAGCTCTGTTGCTCATTATTTACAGCTGTTGTTTAGTTCTCTTGTTTACAAATAGCAATTTCTTCTATTGTTGTGCCATTTTTAATGATATTTATATCGTTTGAGTAAAAAAAAAACTTGAAAATCCAAATTCTTTCTACAATGTCCATGTCGAACTAAAATTGTCCATTTCAGTATTTAAGATTTGAGTGGGTCCCAGAACAGTTGTCCAGTTTCTCCTTCATATCTTCATATCATTCCTTTGATTCCTACGTTCGGTCGACATATATAGTTCCTTGCTCCCATTTTAATTGTCCACTTAAATGGTCTATTGATGGAATTTAATGCTCCTTTCTAAGTAACTTGTGGTTCATATTGTATTCTTGGACAAGCCCTTAAAAGTAACTTTTAGTTCATATTGATGGAATTTAATGCTCCTTTGTACATGTCTGACCAAGCCCTTAAGCTTGAGGGAGTAATGATAGTTACATTATTACAATCTTCATTTAGAAAATTTCTATCTAGAGGTAAAGTCTACTTGGTTCTTATAAAAGCTACTCGATACATAATATTCTATTCATTGATTATATTGGTTTAGAGTTTAGACAAAATGTGAAGGTGGTGTTTGTGAACCAGCGATTTGATTGGTACAAACATGTTGCACCCCATTGAGGGCATGTGGCTGGTCGATTGCATCAGGTTCATTGCTTTCTGCTAGTGAAGTTTGGTCATTGCCCTTGCCCCATATCACAAGGTAAAGCCCAAAAACAATTACCACTGCTCCCAATACCCTACAAGTCACAAATACCATGAATTTTTTCTTCTCAAAATAGACAATTGTATTTCTATTTTATAGTAACTTTTAACTTTGATACTGGTGACACTTAACAAAATTAAATATGATTGAGGAAGTTAGTGTTTTTTTTGGAGTGAAAATATCATTTTGCTCTTTATTTTTAAGTGTAGTAATTGAGGAAGTTATATAGAGAAGCAAAATAGTCATTTCTCTCATAAAAGCACAATTTTGTGGTGTGTAACGGTATATAGTGAGTGTTTTCCGATTAAAACACTGGAAAATTATAAAATACTCCATAAGAAGTTAAGCATTCAAATTTGACCTTTCCTAATTTGAATAGAGAAAGGCATGTTATGTATGTATATACCTCCCGATGTGCAGTTGCTCATCTAAAATGAAAGAACCAACAAAAGCAACAATTATCATGCTGAGAGGATTGAAGGCAGTGACAAAAACAGGCCCTCTCTCCTTCATTACGACTCCAGAAACATAATAACCACCTCCTGAGCAGATTAGTCCCTATACAAATCAATATATGTCAACATTACTATTCATACTCCGTATAATAAATTGGTTTTAGAAACAAAACATTGGCAGTGATTACTTTATTACTCAGTGAAGTATAACTTTTATGTCGAAACATGTGAAGCCCAAATTGTTATAGTATCTTATTAAGGAGACAGTATAATTTTGTGTCGCGTATGTAGACTAAACTGGTATAGTGGCACCGGTCCTAGTATTTTGGGGGCCCTGTGTGAAACAAAAAAATGAAGCCCTTAATATTAACATTAAAATTTCAATTTATAGCACACCTATTGTTTTATCAAAAAGAAAACATAAAATAGTATAATTACAAATGGATAAATTCTTTTGAGATACCATTTTATGATATAATGGTGTTTGTTAATATAAAATAAAAGATGTGAAATTATATAACTGAAAAATAGTACATTAAATTTAATTTACAATAACAAAATAAAAAGAATAATAACAGATGCTTTTATCAAATTTTAAAATATATGCTATTAATAACAACCAATAAAGAAAAATTAATTGAAAATTGAACATATTTTACAAATATATTATGCTATTAACATATTATTTGAATTACAAATGCACATTACAAACTTAAATTAGCTTTTACAAATAAAAATTTAAAACTAAATTAATTAGAGAATGAAAAGACTAATTGAATTATAAAGCTTGAATAGTACTCCGTAATAGTCAAAATTGTACTCCATAGTTGTATACTTGTATGACTTGTACATGATTTAGAAAATTAGAAAATATGGATCTAAATGTATTAGTAGAGCTGGTCTGGACTCTCGACATTTCCATTCTAATGGGCTATGTTAAAGTGGGGCCAATGGGCCATATATTTAAGAAGTGGATTAAATGTTTCAAATTAAAATTTTGGGGCCCTTGTTCATCCAGGCTCTGTACGGTGCACCGCCCAATTAAACTAACGGGCCGGCTTTGAATATGTATTTATAAGCTTCTTTATCGTTATCGAGACGATTTCGACCAATTAAGCTACAGAAGGCATTATATAATATTATTAAGCATTATACAATTAACTCTAATTAGTCTAATGATATAATTTAAATTAGTCTACAGATCAAAGTTGTTATGTCGGCGGCCTTGGCCCGGCGGCGTCAGCGTGAGTTAGCGGCCACGGTGTCAGCGTAAAGCTTTCGACTACGAGATTTTCCGCTATTTAAGCCGTGGCTATAAGCGGAAAATAGAAGTCCCGGGGAGGGGGTTTATTTTACCCCAAACACATGCGTCTTGCCTCTTGCTCACTGCTTTCTATAACTTTTTCCTGCTTAGCACTTCTTTGTTCTTACGCTTATAACCCCTCCTCACTCGCCGCCACCACCTCCTCCTCCTCCCTACTGCCGCCTCCTCCTCCTACGGGTATCCTTTTTATGTTTGTATTAATTTCTGTTTGCATCCTTTATATTGATTTGTTAATTTGTTAATTTTGTATTTAATTTATGTTTCTTCTTTTTGTTTGTTATTTCTGATTGTATATTAATTTTTTGTTTGTATCATTTATATTGATTAAATTTGTATTTGAATTTTGTTTGTAATTCATATAATAGTGATGATATACATATTGATCTTGTCTTTAAATTTATATTGATTAAATTTGTAATTTATTTATGTTTGATATATTTATATTGATTAATATATTTGTATTAATTTATATTGATTAATTTATACTTTGTGATATTTTGTGATATTAATGATTAATGTGTTTATGATTGTTATAAGTTTGTGGTATAATTTTGAAATGTATTGATGAGTTACTTAACGGAAGAATTCAACTAAATGGTTACAAGTATTACTAATTTTGTGTCATATATCTATATAAATATGTCATATCAGAAACTCCGAAAAAGTGTTTCGCGACACCGCTATAGTTTTTGAAGTTTCACCATGATGGATCGTGAACGCTATTCACAATTTTGTTACTTACATATTTTTCTTATATAGATATAATTATATTATTAATGTTGTTGAAAGTTATATTTCTAAGTAGAAAATTGAATGTGAATACTGTAAAATAATATGGTAAAAAAAAATCACGTGTTACTAGTTGAAGTTCTTACTCCATATATATAGGCTACTAAATTAACATCCCAGTGGAGGGACCAGATCCCAGTGTCTTTTCTTTCCATAATGAGAGTGAGTACGCTGCCTTGCACTGCCCCTGCCATGCATACTAGCATTGTAAGGGAGAGTCCTGCTTGATATGACTTCAAAACTATGGCCTGTTCAAATATATTTTCTTCTATTTAGTCATTTTCTTCAAAATTAAACAACGTAACAAATATAAAATTAATAACACTTCATTTGGTCACTTTAGTAATCCAAACGCCAGCAAATAATGCTATCTATATTTTAACCATCAATAAAGGGATCCATCTCAAAGTACTTGAAATATATGCAAAATAGCATTGGAAGTCGTTTTCTTTTGAAATCTGAATCTTTTTAAGTTTTAACCTTTTTAATTATAAGAAGTTGAAATATATGCGAAAAATGATGATAAGTTCGTGGCAATTCGGAAGTTTTTCCATTGATATCTTTTGCATGTTGGGAATTTTATCTTAAAGATGATAAATCTTTGAGATAATGTAATAGTGTAGCTGTTTGAACTACCAACACTGAATGCTTGAATGCTTGAGGTTAGAGGTTCAAATCTGATGTAAAGGGAGGAATTGAAAATAATTATAATCTATTTATAAAAAAAATATATCTTCATGTGGAAAAGATATAAATATTGTGGACCAGCAAGCCCATTAGGATTGGGCCATTAGGAGTTAATCACGAAATGTGTTTCAATTGATCAGTCACTAGAAATTTTCTTTTAACCATTTCAACACATGAGAGTTGAATTGAATCCACACTACGTGAAGAGACGAGATTGTTTATACTTAGTAATCTAGTTCTTTATCAATTAAGCTATGCTACGAAGGCACTTTGATTTTTTTATTTAAAATTACTTATTTAATTACGTTAAAAAGTTTAACTTGTTTACGTTAAATAGTTCAATAGAGGTAGGGTAGGGATAGAATGGTTACGGGAAGAACGGTGGGGGTGGGATGGGATATGGACAAGTTTATTTATTAATTTTTTATGTTTGATTATATTAGCCCACATCTTTGATAATTCTACAATTTCTTCTAAAATATTATTATTACTCCCTCCATTTCAAATTAATTGGCGTTTTGAAATTAGGTAATAAGCTTTAATTTGACCATAAATTACTTTTATTCTCTACAATCGTCAGAAAAATATAAAATTGATATCATTGAATTTATTTTTTAAAAATATTTTAAATATGTATTTTTTGTAATTTTAATAATGTCGTAAAAAGTAATTAGTGATTAAAGGATTATCTACCGAAAAGTGATAAAATTAATTAATTTGAAATGGAGGTGATACGAAGTTTTGAAATTGTCCTTATGTTATTAAAATGGATAGTTAGGGGACCAATTAATAAAAGTAATAGATCAAGGGAATCATGAATAATTTATTAATTTTTTCTTTGTTTGGAACACATTTGATTAATTACTCACAGGAGGATTAAATTCTCTAAATGCTCATAATTCCATAATTCCCATATAATCCTTCTCCCAATTCAAGAAAAATGGAAAGCCTTGGCAATGCTGTAAGCATTTTAATATATTAACGTCATTCACTCCTTCAAAATTATTGTGTCCAGAAGCAACCGATTTTATTTATTACAATTATTGTGATTCTCTTACTCTGGGTTAATTCTAATGTTCACTCTTTCACGATTCACCCCGATCCAAACATAGCATTAGAGGGTAGATCGATAAAATGATACTTTCGGTGACAAATTAGGCTGAGAACACTTAAAAAGCGAATTGACACCGTATAAAAAGTACTGTGACTAATATTGAAATTTATAAATTAACCTGAAGAATGTAAAAGCATGACCAGCAGAAGCAAGCAGCGGTAATCATCAGAGCTCCCTTAATAATATCCCAATGTTGGACATTTGAATTATTGATCGATTGACGTTTGTCTATGTGGTGAGTCCAAGGCAATCCTAGTACAGGTCCTCCAATAAGGGTCATCACCATTGCTCCACCCACAGTTACCAATGTTCCCAGAATTTTTGCTTGGCTATGTAATTCCTCAATGCTCACTTTCTCAAGCCTACAACACTACCAAAAATAAGTCCTTTTATTTTGATCAATTTTAACATTCACATCAGATTCCTAAAAGGTATAATAGGAGATTCAAATTACTAAAAACAAAATAAAAAATTATTGCTTTTTCAGCTTCCTTAATATAAGTTATACCACATAAATTATGCGGCTCGTAAGTGGCTAGATGAGCAAGTGGTCCTGCAGCAAGTACATGCATCGTGTGTGCAAATGATCCCCCAAATTAAGCATTAGTTAGATGTCGGAGAAAGAGAATTTATGTCTATTTTGGATCAAAAATATAATTTAAAAAATATTTTGAGTAAAAAACATAAATTCGACAAAAAATGAACTTAATCAAGAAAAACCAATTTGGCTAATTTATGTTTTTTGTCCAAAATATGATCTAAATTATCAACCCAAAAATTTAACTTAATTTTCTTTTTCCATTAACATTTAACGGAGGTGTTAATTTAGGGATCGTTTTGTGTGCAAACACACTTATAGGGAACCATTTACACATCGGTGCCACATTACACATCGGTGCTAACTACGAGCCAAGCGCAGCCCCGGTGGGGTATTTGTTAGTTACCTCTCTTCGCCCCCACAAATGTATACCCTCTCTCTATTTTGCGGTTATTTTTTTTCACCCTCATTTTCCCTCTTTTTCAAATTTACAAAAATAAAAATAGATAAATAAATATTTTTCATTCAACATCAATACGGAGTATTAAATATATTATTTTATACTTTTTATAATTTAATTTTATCCCAAATTTCTATTGAGATATTTGAAATATTCATTTTTTCAAGTTTGGAGTAAATAATAAGGAATCTGCTAAAAACATACATAAAACGTTGATCCCAAAAATAAGAAAAATGTCAATTTTGAGTGATTTTAGATAAATTTGAACAAACCTTAGAGATATGATCTTATAAACGAATACAGTTTATTGATGTAATTGTCGATTTGGTCCTAAATAGTGGGTTGAAATTGCACTTTAATCCCAGATAGTTACATTGTTGAAGATTAGTCTCCGAAAGTGGCACAAGTGTTGCAATATGGTCTCCGAAAGCGACAAATGTTTCACATTCATCTATATTCTTTCAAAGACCATATTGCAATATTTTTTACTTTCAAGGACCATTATGCAATACTTGTGTCACTTTCTAGGACTAATTTACAACAATGTAACTATTCGGAACTAAAGTACAATTTCGTCCCACTATCTAGACCAAATTAACAATTAACTCACAATTTATTATACTTTTGTAAGCTAGTATGATCATGTTCCCATAAAGATCAGATAGTAGAGTTCCATATTAAAGTATTACTCTATAAAAATTGTCCATTCTTTTTTATAGTGATAACTTTTAAATTTTGATGTTAAATATATTTGTTTGTATTGTATAATATTTGATAAAAAATATATCAATGGAAAGAGTTTGAAATATATTTTTTATTATTATAGTTCTCATTAAGTATTATACAATACAAACAAAAATATTTGCGGTCAAAGTTAAGAATTACAATAAAAATCAAAAGTGAACAATCTTCTTCAGGCAGTGTACTTAATTTAACTATACAAAAATCTGTCCAACATTGACAAAAGGTATATCAAACTAGATATAGTTCATCAATTCTAGATAGTTCAATGATGCACAACCTCTAACTTTATTTGAATGATTATCCAGGACATAGTTCAATGATGCACAACCTCTACATTATAGATTTCCCAAGACATTTCAATGATGCACAAGTGCACAACCTCTAGCTTCTTTTTTTTTTTTTGCACAACCTCTAACTTTGTATAAGTATACCATGCAAACATGGATAAACAAATATAAGATGACAAATCTACAATACTAATACTTGAATATGAAAAGGTCAAATGAAGAATTATGTTAGAATTAATGAGAAATAGTAAGTTATTCTTTTTTTGCATATTTTAAAAAATAAACCATATATAAATTGAAATAAGTATTTTTATCTGCTAGGACGCCACCTGAGAATCCAAGCCAAGATAAATGTAATTGCAGGGAGGACGTTGCTCATAGATGTAGTAAAAGTTGCTGTTGTATATTTCATTCCAGCATAGTATAAGTTTTGTTCAATAACAGGCCTGTTGCACAATATTTTGTTATATTAAAGTAAGGGTATTTGGATACAAAACTTGAATAACTATGAAACAACTTCTTGTAAAAATAGTTTGGGGTTGAATTTTCCATTGAAAAAACATTGTTATGAAGTTCTAAGAAAAAAGCTTATTTCCAAATAACGCCTTGCATGTATACATAAAATATATGGAGATGATGTTCTTACTCTAGTAATCCCAGCAACAAAATCTTGAAACAAATTGACATGGTCATTTTCTGCATTATTGTTCTCCTGAATATGGGAATTGATGATCAATACGTTATGGTTAAATTTAACTTGAATGTGTATGTTCAAAACTTCAAATCAAAATATGTTATCTTTCAGAGTTAATTACAGATATGGTACTAAGAAATGTCGTCAAATTACATTTTCATCCCAATAAATGGCAGTGTAGCACATTAGTCTCCTCAAGTAGAACAAATGTTACAGTATAATCCCTAAAAGTTTTCAACGTTGCATATTTTGTCTCTATTTTTAGCTTCCAAAACCGAAATCAATATGCAATATTTCTCACTTACTAGAATCAAATTTCACTTGTATACACACTTTCAAGGACTAACTATATATGCTATATTGTTGATTTATTGAAATCAAATTGAAACTTGAGTATACTTAATTGGCCATATCTTCAATTAACTCTTAGCTTTGGGCAAGAAATATTATTGTACCTCTCAAAGATGATGGCCAAAGGGGCAAATAAAAAAGTAGCAACCACATTTCTGTAGACAGCTAGAGTGTAATGGCTCATTCCTTTGTTTAAAGCAGATTTACCAATTATTGCCATGCCTGCATAACCAAGCTGCAAGAAAATTACACCAAAATATGGTTTTGCAGGTCTTAACCATTTCATTGTGGCATGTCTTGACATATTGAACTATAATATTTGAAGTTATCTGAGAAAGATAATTAGGAAAGGATTATATGATGTTTTCTGTTGTTTAAGAAGATGCTTCTGATGAGGTAAAAAGCCTAACAGAGGAAGTGGTTGGTTTAAAATTTGAATGTAACATGTTTTTATAATGGATACCCAAAAAGATTCACCAAAAAACACTGAAGTATCAGCTTCATCCGAACTTACATATGCAGTGGCAAACAATACTATAACGATCGCTGTAGAGCGATAGTTGAGGGCGCAAATAAAAATTAAACGATAGTACAAGGGGCAATCGGTCAATTAGTAATTATATAAGAATCATCTATAATAATTTTTAAAAATGATTAAATTGAATTTTCGAAAGATTAAAGAGGACGATTGCTCCTCATTACTCCCTTAGTTCTTCCACTAGACATATGAATAGACCTTTTAAATAATACAGAATATATAAATTTGGAATAACTATATAATTAGGTTGTGTGCCTTCTCCAAAATTATTTATGTCAAAACATGCAAAAAGAAATTTGAAACCATGGAGATGTTATGCAAAAAAAAAGGTGAAATAAACGAACTTCATGAGATGAAAGGGTACTAATTAATTCATACAAGCTCACTCCCTTACAGAATATATATAATGTATTTTTACTTTTCGAATGTTTGGCCTTAAAAGTATTTATATAACATTAAAAATACAAAATAAAAAAAGATATACCAAAACATGATTTGTATTTTTTCAATCATATATGAAAAGAGTGACATAATAAATAAGAATTTATTAACAAATATTGACATAAATAACGAATATAATCGCTTGTCTGTCAGCTTTTTCTCCCTCCATGTGGGATGGCCTCAAATCTTTCCTAAATGAACAAACACTAAAAAGTATGATATGGAATGAAGTCCATGACATTGCTCTATAATTTAAGATGGTAAAAAAAATGAAGTTGAGTGTCTGTTGAGCTAATATGAGCTTGTCTAGTTTGCCATATCTTTGAAAAATATATCTGAAGATGCAAAAAGTGGCATGTATGTCATGCATTTTATATCTATTACAAAACAGATTATTTAACACTTAAAACTGAAAATATGCCAAAATGGTTCACAATTTTCCACCTCTAGCTACACCCTCATCAGGTAAAAATAATGAACCTGTACTAAAAATGTCCTGATCTTGCTTGATGTCCTGATGAATAGCATTTCGTTATTTGATAACACATAATACTCACATTTTTTTTGTTCCTGATGAGAATCCTGAGAATCAAAATTCAAATTGATAAGCTGACGATTTTCGATTTTCCTTATTTGGATCACTTTGTTATCTGTTATTGACTAATACAAGTGGTTCGTCAATTTGCGGGATCTCTTTAATGTTTACTCGATTTTTATGTTAACTGTTGCGATATGTTTTTTACCCATACATAAAACGAATTTTATCATCTAATAACATCAATAAGGTGTTAATTCGTGTTAATTTTCTTAGATGTTGATGATTGATTGGTAGGTTGGTCGAGGTTGTCAGTTAATCATCGTGGCAGGGGTGACCCAGGCGTTGGCCAAGCGTTGGCCGGTCAATATAAAAATTCATAAATTGTGTATTGTATACATAGTACATTGTGCTCACCGTTTTATCTTCTATTATCAAATTTCTCAACTTTAGAGTATATTTGTAATCATTTTTGTTAATAGATGTTTTTTTAGGATACATTTGTACATACATGTATTAAATTTTTTTAAAATAAACTAAAGAAAAAAATTAACACCGTTGACACCATTTTAAAAAAATCGAAAAACAATATTACTAATTAAAGTGCATATATTTTAGACAACACAATTAAAAATTAATCAAATTGAACAAGTTATAAAAAATGACAAAAAAACAAAACATAGCCAATTTTTACTCCATATGAGATAGAAAGAGTATCATATTTCTGTGTGTTTTAAACGTGTTAAGGAATAATTTGGTGATCATTAATAATGGTGAGGTGGGGACATTCAACATGTCCCCGGAGGTAAGTGTTTAATGATTTCATTTGGTTGTTGTGTAGTTTGTGGATATCAATGTATGATAATGTCGTGTTACATCCAAAAGCAAGTTATCTGAAATTAATACAGGTTGTAAAGCGGATAAGGAGAAAAGTGTGGATATGATATTAGTAAACTTTAATATCCATAATGGAAAACCACTAAGCCTCTGTTATGAATGCAGGCAGGTTCTACGGAGAAACGTCAGTACGCCGGAGAAACCCCGTAATGGGGTGTCGGACAACGTCAGCTCACGCCTTTGGAGAAACCCCACATTCGGCGCTTTGTTATAGTACGAGGAGCGGTTCTACCCGTTGAGATTGGACTTCCAAGTTGGCGGATGTCGACTTCACGATCCTCACGATTGATGACCAAGGTGCAGGTGAGAACTTTGGATACCATCAGATAGGAGATGATAAATACTTCGAAATCTCGTATAAAAAAGCGATTTCATGATACTATAACAAGCGGGTGAAAGGAGAGAATTTGGTGGGAGACTTAGTACTCTGGCGGAGGCGGTGTCGAAACCGCTAAATCATTGACAAACTTAGCGAAAAATATGAAGGGTCATTACATCGTGAAGGAGAAATATAACGGTCCAAACACTTGCTTGTTCTTTCTGAGCCGGATGGCGAGCACAATAGAAAGAACGTGGAACCTTATCGCCCTTGAAATTACTATGTCTAAATCATTAAATTTGCGACTTTCGATCGATTCGATATTTTATTTTTGAATAAGTTGTAAGCAACGTTTAAGACTCGACCTAACGTTGCTTTTTTTAGTTATGCACTTGTTCTAATAGGATTTCTATTTTATTTTTGGGTGACTTATGACAACAATGATAAGATAGGGTTACTAGAGGCTTGGCATTGTTCAAAGATATCTATCAAGTATCTACATCAGCGTCAACCTAAAGAGGCGTCTCGATGTCGCTACTACGGTTAGGATGTTAACACATCTAAAGATGGTACATCAAAGGATGAGCCAAGATGCAAAATGAATGATAAATCTGAAGATATCTAAGGCACCATGGTAGCCCTAAGGATGGCGGATAAGGTCACGCAACCTTCACGGCGGCTTAAGGCGTAATTACCCATCTTAAGATATGTGAGGTATAAGACCTTATAAAATAAGTGATAGCGTCAAAATGGCTTAGGGCGGGTCACCCGTCAAGCATGCAGCGATTGATATACACCTTACGACGGCTTAGGGCCTTTAGCCATTTAGAAATAGCCAGCGAGGGGTACAGCTCTAGAATTTCCTTACTTCCTGGTTCCAAGTTGAATCTTGAGAAGCAAGGGGGCATAAAAGACGATAATACAAGAAGCAGATGTACAAAAAAAAAGTGCGAGATATGTGCTTCTCAAAATTACTATAGAAAACAAAGTACGTGGAGCAAAGTACGAAATCTGATGAACAGAGTAACATGAGCAATAAAGAAGAAATCGGGTCTAATCAGCGATCCAAGTCAGCATCCTTATCATCCTTGTCAAGATAAAGGGCAGAGAAGTCGCTATTTGGATGCTTTTTCCTGATCCATCCTCGCGCCAAGTGGGCGGCCCTCGGCTCCATCTTTGTGTTCGACCCTCAGTGGACAACTTGAACTGCTCAGCAAGAACACTCCTTTGGCTCTCAGCTTGCAAGCCTTAGCGTCTCTTTATGTTCTTCGGATGTCTTGAACTCATCAGCAATTTACGCCTTGTAGCGCCCGATCTACCGTTTGTCGGTGTTATTACGTACTTGTCGGGGAATTTTTCTCTTTAAGAGACTTCAACTCACGATCGTTTGTCTTCCTTTTGCATCTTGGGTAAGGATATCGACACCCTTGGCTTGAAGACACTAAAAGAACATGGGTTAGAAAAAAAAGGGAGCAAAAAAAAAGAATAAAAAGGATAGTTATTTAGGATGGAAGAATATCTCTGGTGGAATAGTACCGTTGGGAGAAGAGGGTTTAGTGACTCCTAGAAGTAGAATCGGGGGTGAGCGATGATCGGGACCTCGTCACGCTTCTTGAATCGGGCGCTCCGATTATACGCAACATCGCCTTTTTGGAGCCGGTGTTGGAGAAGTTGAAATGCCATTAGGGATGGTGGCGTAGCTTTCCGCAGCGGGTCCATCGCTCTTTGCACACGTTTGTAGTGGATTTCGAATGGAACTATTTTTAAATACTTGGCTTAGCCTCGGAAGAGTGGCTTATTGTCATGGGACCTCTTACGTGCCTGACTGAGTAGTAGACTTTGTCATATCATCCATTCTCGCAAGATCATTTGTAACCGATTGCATTTGGTCCGCCTTGGCAAACTCTTAAAAAGAAAAAGAAAAAAAGAAAAAGGGGGTTAGGCCATGCGATAAAGGTCAAAGACAAAGACTTCAATCGTAAATAGGTATATGGGATATTACAGTCGAGAGAACGCTTTAAATTGTGCTGACACAAATGCATGAAGCGGCTTGTAGCGAAAGACTAGGACGATCAACATGTTCGTAACTCAGGCTGGTCCCCCCAAAATTGCAATAAATCATTCCAAATGCAGGAGACACGTGGAAATAAGTTTGGGCGCTAATGTGAGGGTGCGTCCGATGTGGCACCCGGCCGGCTTAGATGCGGAAACCCGGCGGTAAGAGCGAGTCGGGAAAGCAGGTGATCAAATAGAGGCATCACGGATGTGCTGCCACCCCGTTTGTGTTATCCGGCTTTGCGTCCTCGTCGCGGTTGTCGGCGATGAAGCGGATTTTGATGCTCCAGTCAAATTCCACTGCTTGTCCCTACACACAATCAACAAGGAAACACAAAGGTCCACAAAAAAGCAGAAATCAACAAGAATTAGAGAAAAAATCTTGCTCGGTTTTACGTGTAAAATCGGCCAAAAACGGTGGCAATTTGGCAAATTTGTGAAAAATCGTCGAGAAAAATATGAAAAAATTACATAAATTCCAGTGGCTCAAAAAAATAATTTTCAAAAAAAAAATCGAAAAAAAAAATTGTGTATAAAAGATTGACCATATTTTGTATGAAAATCAACAAAAAGCGGATGCTATTCAACAGAGTTGATAGAAAAATATTTTCAGAAAATTTTGAAAAAATTTCATAAATTCTTTAAACTCAAAAAAATAATTTTCATCAGAAAAAATTCGAAAAAACACTGCTGGAAAAATTAAAATTGAATTATTTACCTTTTTTGACGTTTTCTAGCAGTTTATCAGTACTTTGGATGAAGTATTGGTGAAAGATTGATGAGCTAAGATGATGATTATTATTTTGCAGAGATTTTATGAATTTTCTCAGCTATGAAAAGTGAGAAACTCGAAATATGAGAGGAAAGGAAGAAGAAAGAAAGGTTTAAATAGTTTAAAGCAGGTTAAGCGAGTCCTAAACGGACTAGGAAGCGATTATATTGTGGGGGTAGTTGAAATTAGACTCTTTTCATGATTAAATATTTTTAAGCCTCCTACTTCCAGCTCATACACATTCAAATCAGTTAAAAAAAATATTCGACCCCTAAAATGGTTTGTGCTAAAACAATTCTGAAAAATTAGATTTGACCCCCCCAAAGTTTATTTTGGCAAATTAACCATAAATTTCACTAGAATTGGTGGATATCAAGAGTAGTGTTTCTTCATTAAGACCAAATACTTCATTTGGCAATAAAATATCTATTCATTTGTCATATCTCGATCGGTAGACGCTAAGGAATGAGCCACCCGACTGAGACAAAATGGATCTGGCGCTAATGAGCGTTGTTCTGGGGGCATATGTTCCATGAAGACTCAAAAGTATTTGAGCGTTATAGATTCTACATCTCAAGGGGGCGTATGTCTCTGACAAGAAAGAGCGAATATTCAAAAGGCGTATATGTCCAACGAAAGGCGGATGCCTCTATATACTGAGCAGATGTTCAAAGGGCGTAATAATACGACAAAAGGCGGATACTATACGGCGAGCAATTTGCAAGGGCGTATGTCCATGAAAGCCGGATGCCTCTATATCTTGAGCGAATGTTCAAATGGCCGTATGTCAACAAAGGCGGATGCCTATATATCTTGAACCAATGTTCAAAGAGGCATTATATCCCACAAAGGTGGATACTCTATGCGAGCGAATGTTCAAAGACATTTGTCTATGGAGAGCGAATGCCCGTATATATTGAGCGGATGTTCCCAAAGGCGTATGTCAATAAAAGGCGATTGCATTTGCATACTTTGAATGTATATTGAAAAAAGAATACTAATTACCACACTAGAATTAGCAAACTACGTAGTGAAGCGGCTGCTTGAAGCCAAGGGCATTGTTAAGGAATAATTTGGTGATCATTAATAATGGTGAAGGTGGGGACATTCAACATGTCAGCAGTAGTGTTCAATGATTTCATTTGACTGTTGTGTAGTTTGTGGATATTAATGTATGATAATGTCGTGTTACATCCGAAACAAGTTACCTGAAAGTGATAATACAGGTTGTTGTGAAAAATGGATGAGAGAAAAGGTCATGGATATGATGTTATCGAGCTCTAATATCCCGTAATGGAAAACCACTAAATTTCTCATCTAGATGCTTGCTATAAGTGTGCACATCCCACATCTAAAAACTACAACATTTCATCTCTACTCTATTCCTATATATAGAGTCCTACCTCCACTAGGAAAGGGGATTAGATTTTGAGAAGAAAATAATTGAAGGCTTTTAATATATATTTATATATTAAAAGTTTAGTCAAATATTATTTCCACCACTTAACCAAAGTAGGCACCTCCTTCCTTTTCTCTAAAAGGCAGTCGGGTCTACACCTGATACAAAGCCACCGGTGGCTTGGCGTTTATATCTTGTCGGATGACATATTTAAATCTCATCAGTAGACTTGACACATTCAACACCAGTACGAGTATATTCATAGGCTATCGGTTGTCACCACGGTTTGAGAAATAATATCATACGTATCAAAAGATATCCCATGACTACCCGATAGTTATTCACATATAATTGTCGTGTTTATTTCCTTTGGAATACCGGATGCGCCCGGTCTCTAGCACATTCCTAACTTAGGCATCGGAGACACTTTGAGCATACCCAGTTGGGTTGCGAGGTTGTAGGCTGAGTCACGATCGGAAGGTGAAGAAGATCCGATAGCCTACCATAGGGTATACGTTGGTAGCAGATAGGCAATCGGAGGACTTTGGTTGCTGAGGTAAATACGCCACCATTTTTTGCCTCAACAAAAAGTATAAATAATATTCTAACAATACTATTTGGATACAAATTGCATAATCACTACCAGTTGTATAAATAATAATTAAAGAGACAGAAAAATATGTGTACCGTTCTTCTGGAATAAAATAGTAGAGTAGTAGCGGAATATTTTGATAGAAGACCCACGAGCATCAAGCAGAATGCCTCTAAGATTGTCGCATCAACGGCGAACAAAGTCCGTGGGAGGTTTTACTAGAACCCCTTTAAAATATTGAACTATGATCGAGGTTGGGCAGAAAAATTCAATGGAATTTCCCTTTCTGCTCCACCGAACACTTTTTTTCACAAAAGTTACTATCAAAAAGTGAATGATCAATTTTCTTCATGAAAAAATGCAGGCTTTGTGAAGTGTTTAGCAAAACTCTACCACCTCTTTTTGTGAGGAAATAGTCAGAGCTAAAACACATGCATAGAGTTTACAATTTTCTGACATCTAACAAAATTAGGCACATTTTGTGGTTAAGAAAATATTCTAGAATTATGGTTTTTAAGGACTATTTCGAGATTCTCATCCTCTATAACTCTCTTAGTCGACTATATTATTGAAATGGAAGGTTAGAATTTTTCTCATAGCATTCACCAAAATAAAGCACATATAAAGCTAAGTAAAATATTCAAATAATGATTCACAAAAAAGAAAATTTGAGCTTCTTCCTCTACTATGTTCGATTCAGTTTATGGGCTTAATTCCACAATTGAAATTTTAGCACCGATGCTCTTACATAGTTCCATTTTAAACCCCAAAAGTTATAATTAAATTATGACTCGATTTAGATTTAATAGCGTGTGACCTCTTGAGCTCGATCGACAAAGTCATGTACTAAATAATGTTAACCGAGCATTATATATTAGTACATTGATTATGAGCGTACCCTAGTAAGCCATTATAACCCTCAATGTCATCTCGAGTATCTATCACGAACATTACTACATAATCGAGCGTATATAAAACTTAAACTTAAATGGGATTGTCGGTTGTACAATCGGAATTGTTAAAGCCGGACACTATTTCAAATATCTCATATTTCTAACAATTTCAACCAATCATAAAACAAGAGCACTAAAAGTAAAATTATCGTTTATTAGGATTATACTCTCTCCGTCCCTAAAGATGGTTAATTTTACATTTCATAGTCAGATTAACAAATTTTTTGCTTATTGATTGACATCCAAAACTTTTATTTGAATCAAATTATCAAGTTAATAGTAAAGTATGTTGAAAATACTACATATTGATATATTTTTTCCAAACAAATATATAATACATTAAAAGTTATTTGAGTTCAAAATTAAAAAAAAAATCAATTATTAAAATTCAAAATGTGACAATCTTTTAGGGACGAAGGGAGTATATTTCTAATGGGATTGCAAAATAAGTTGCAATTCCAATATATTTCCAATATTTTCATACAGTGTGAGTTCGACTCACGCAAGTGCGAATCTAAATATTGAAGTGGTTTAAAAGGAAACTCTCGTTTCACGACAGTTGAAGGCATCATGGTTTTACCTCCTCCACAGAATCTCGTAGCGAGGGACACCATTTAGCCCAGTGTGGCAATTTCACACTTTTTTTTACAAAATAAGTGACACCGTAAGTTTCTAAAAAACAAGAAAGATTGTAGACCATTCATACAAATATTCTATATCTCATTGTTGAGGCAGAAAATGGATGGTGCTTCACATCATCAATAAAAAATCTCCAATTATTTATCTATCAGTCAACGAGCACTTATAAAGAGGGTTATCGGGTCTTCTTCAACTTCCCGAGTGTCTCTCCCAAGGACAACCTGCAAAACCCAACCGAGGAATGTGCCCCAGAAGGGTCTCAGATGTTGGAAATATGAGATAATCGATCTCACAAAATTTCCGTTGAACAATTTATATTATACATCCGATTTATACATTCAATCTATATAAATTTACTATATATTAATTTATTGGACAATTAATATTTTAGGACTTGCCGCATCGACATTAGGGGTTACGATGACTTACTAAGGTCCGTTAAATAATCTATGTGTTAACTCTAATAAGCGGTTAATATTGTTTTAATATATTACTATTGTCGTTCCGTCTAGAGAGTCGCCTGTAATGATGCATCGAAGTATATAATAAATAGTATTATTAAACTTCAGTATAAGTAAAACATGAAGGAAACGTCGGGACAAGCATCAAATCGGGACATAGGGATGGGGCGTGTGGGCGTGTAGAGTGGAGAAGAATAGAATGTGCAGGAACATTCTATTTTGACAGAGATAGTTCACAGAGCATTATTTGAATGAGGATTGGATTTGAGGAGTTGTTTTCCTATTGGAACTTTCCTTAAACATTGTCTATATAAGGAGACTAATTTGAATAGAAAATATCACTTTTATTTGCAAGAAACAAAAAACTCTCATTTTCTCCATCCTTTCTATTTTCGGCCGAACCCCCCACGCTTCGCAGGAAGAGCGTTTCTCTTCCGTGCTTTTGTTCTAATTTAAGATTTAATCGTTCCTGGTAAGCGTCACGGAAGGGGTTTGGACAATTTGATGGTGTGGAATATCTTGGAAATACTCTTATTTAGGTATTGTAGGCAATTCAATTCGGTACTTGACTAGTAATAATTTCGACTAAAGATGCGCTTTTCGTAGTCGGATGTGGTTTATTATTTTTAATGATCCATAGTATTAAGGATTCATATCCATTAAGTTTAGAACTTGATTATACGTTAAGAACACCAACATCCGATGCCTAAGTTGAAACAAGTAGGAGACGTGGTGCATCGCACCTAAAGAGAAATATATATGATTTGGATATGTGCTCAACTATCAAGCAGATGTGGATATCTTCATTATGACATGCGACTTCTAGACCTATGACGACATGTAATGACCTACATATATAAGATATTCGGGTGTTGAAAGGTCTCAAGTATACCGACGATGATTTAGTGAAATCGATGGTAGGTAAATAACCAGAAGAACACTGATGTGAACTAGATAACATGAAATAGTCGATTGTTAACGTCAAATTTATGATATGTTCATAATGTGGAAAATCAAGAAGATGGTAAATTTTTAAAATTAACTTAGGGTATGGAAATTAGGAAAAATATATTAAATTATTGTTTGGATACGATAATTTTGGGATAAGGTGAATCATAAATAATATATTGAATTGTTTGATATATGTCATTACCCTCCATTATTCCTTTGATTTGAGAGGGAATGATTTTAGGATGAATGAAGGCTAATATGGATCCCCTAGAGAAAACACTTACTTGAACTCTATAACAAGAATAATTGTTGGATTCTCTCCGATTCATCCTAATTCTTCCCAAAACAAACAAAATAATGAAAGGCAGACCTAAAAGATTCATTTTAAAGAAAAATGATCAAATGTTTACACATCGAAACATAACTGATCAACTAGTACCATAAAACAATCACTGATGATTAATTGTGAGTTTTTCCCTTAAGACCATGTGTAGCAGGTTTGGCATTGGGGTGTATCGTTTGGATATAAAAAAGCTTTGAGATGAAGTGACATTAATATGAAAGAGAATATGAAACAATTGTATCAATGCCTAACCATTGTAGCATTGGTAGAAAATCCCGTATTATTGGATGAAAGAGAAAAAGAATAATCTAAAGTGACAAGGTGTTAAGTACTGCCTACTTGCTTTTTTCCACCAATAGTTGGAATTACAAATTACATACCATATCAAATATTAATTAAATTCTAAACTAAGCCAACCACAATAAATAGTTTGGATTCTCTCTAAAGTATGTTGCATTATCACAATCTTGCTTGGATATGACATCAAATATGCGTAACTTAACTACTGAACACCAAACGTGGCTGTTGAAACCCACAAAACGTGAGGGCAAAAACCCGTTAAACGGGGAAAAAACTTACAAATTAGAAAATAATCCTCCAAGAGAATTCAAACTGCAAATCTCTTGTAAAAAAGGTCTAGCTAAATACCACTAGGCTAGATGCCTTGAGTCCTACCTACTGGTGATAGTCTAAATAAAACATTCTGAAACATGTGGGAACAATTTAAAAATTAAATGTTATAAAATGCGATCTCTATTGAAAGGTGTCAAAAACTCAAAATTTTTAGTAAAACTGTTATTCTTACAATCTCTCCCTTAGAAACAAGGATGATCTGGTAATATACAATAAACATAGATAATCAATAACGACTTTCATTCTTATATAAAAACGATCTGAAATATGTGTGATAGTGATAAAAACATGAATTCATTTTTTTATAATTAAGATTACAATAATTATCCCCTCCACTACAATAAAATTCGAACTCTTCACTTCAACGAAAATTACATTCGATTACCTCATTACTTGTTTTTTTATCAGGTCAGATAGTACAGATTGTCAAAAATACCCTTAACATTCCCCTGTTTCATGGTGTTTTCCCCCATTGCTCTAAGCCGGCCATAAACCCTAACACCAATCTAAATTTTCATATTAGCAAAATATATTAATGTGGTGGTAAAATACCAGTATATAACTAATAATAATAATAACCAATTCCCAAATTAAAGTTCCCGTAATGATTATAACACGTATCAGTTGTATTATTTTATTTGTCTTAATATTTTCCCACACTTTAAGTTTCTCTACAGCTCCCGATCCCGCTAAGGTTATTGCTGCTCTACCAACTAACAATTCCATCGACTCTAAGGTTTGTCACTTTGTTTAAAATTAATTTGTTTCTAATTAAATGAAATGTCATGTTGTAATCGTGGAACTAGAGGGGTGTGTTTGGATGTGTTTGGATCGGGAATTAATTAATTGAATTTCCTCGTGATTCCCCTAGTTGTTAAGACAAACGGACCTAGGGGAAGTGGCAGAACTTAAAAGGGGCCGAAGGGCCAGGCATTGGCCACTTTTAAGTTTGAAAATTTTGGAGTTTATCCTTCAAACATAAGTAGTTTTACACAAAATATAACAATTGTGCCTCCCCTCGATAGTTAGAAAAATTCCTTTAAATAGGTTTAATGTTCTATCAATTTAAAAAGAAAAAAAGGTTTAATGTTTTTGGCCCCTCAGTTTTGGTCCAAGCTCGGTCCACCCTAATAGGGGAGATGTAGGGGGACAATCGCGCTCCTAAATTTTAGAGAAATAATTTTTTCCAAAAATTATATTGATTTTCTAAAAAAGTATTTGGTGCGCGTTGCATAGATTTTTATATTTTTCGTTAATTGTAAGGTATTTATTTATCCGCTCACCTTATAATGAAATGAAATCCTGGTTCGGCTACTGGTTGCAGATTCCGCCTCTACCAAATGCATCATCTGTTGGTGGTAGTAAGGACTCGAAACAAGCGAAGATTCAGGATGCTGGATTAACAAAAAAAAATGATGAATCGAAATTGGATAAGAAAGATAAAGACAACAATGTAACTTCTGTGGCTGATTCTCCGATTAGCACGAAGGAAACGTCGAATGGGAACAAAGGCAATGTAGATAGTTCGGGCGAGGGACTGATTGATAAAGCTGCAAGTTGTGAGGGGTTAGCCAATTCGTGCAGGAACCAGACCCTTGTTGCTTGTATTCACTCTTTTCAAAACGGTATTTAAACTATCCTTCCAAGCTTTGAATTTCAAAATCTTATTTGTAGTAATGTTTGTTGTTTACTCACGTTAATATACTGAGATTCAAATCCTTGAACTATTTTTGCGTTACGTTGGACTTGTAGTAGTGTTAGTTAGATGAATATTATGGAACCAGAAATAATTTGGTTACATCTCTGTGTGATTTGTCATAGCATTACTTTGAAATAGGAAGGTTCTACTATAATGTTTGAGCTGACATCTTAAGCAATCATGATTACCACTCTCAATAAACTTAAAAAAGATATCCTTATATTGCTTAATTCACGAGTAACTGGTTCCATAAATTATTTTTGGTTTAAGCTTCTTCAATTTATTTTTAGTTTTATTAGTTGATGAATTGGAAAGTCTACCTCTAGATGGTGTGAAATGAGTTAACGCTTTCTTTCATCCTTGCATGTCCTTTGGATTTATGTTTTTAAAAAAAATTAGTAAATAGTGTTTGTACTTCACGCTTGAGTCAATTGGGAAACTGACTCATTGTTATCAAAGGTTAACGAGCTTAGGTGGGAACATCTTTAGAGGTATCGGGGTATGTTAGTGTAATGTTGATGCTAATTAGAATCGTATCTCTGACTCTAAAAAGTACATTTCCACCTGTTTTGCAAGTTGGGTAAAAATTCTCTTAAATAAGGAGGGTCAGAGGTATGTAAAGTGGTTTGCAATATTTTCAATAATTAATTGCATGAACTAGTGTCATGATTTCAGTCATGCTAAAGCAGGACTCTGTTTTAGGATTGTAGCATCTTCTTTTTAATGCTAGAGCTAGACAATAATGCTATTTATTTTCTTCTCTCAATGTTACTCTCGAGATTTTTACATGTCGTATGAAGTCAAAGATTTTTTATTCTCTTGCTCATGGTTATATGAAATATATCAAAATGACACATTACAGTACTTACACTTTTTTATCTATTGTGAAGTATCTATTGTGAAGTAGTAGATAGTGTTTGCACTTCACTATTAGGTCAATACGGAAACAGCCTCCTCGTTATCAGAACGGTAAAGTTGTATACTATCCAACCCCGCTTATGCGGGTGCCTCTTCAAAACCATTGGATCATGTTAATGTAATGTTGTTCTTGAGAGCTTGATGTATTCTTACGTATCTCCTTCACTAAGAATTGATTGGACGTTTTTAAATGAAATAAAAGGTATGCATTTGAATACTCTTTAGACAGATGAATTTAGCAAACTAGAACTAGAATTGTATTCAAAGCCATTTTCTATAGTATCTACTTGGTCTTGTAGATACATATAGGATTCCATGCAAAGTCATACATACAACTTGGAGAGAGACTGTGATGCCCCACCCCATTACCCCACAGTAAGCTATGGACTGATCTCACAAAGCGCCTCATGTATATTCAACTTGTTTTGTTCTCACTCACGGGTAAGAAAAATATAATATGGGGTCACCCATCCTATGATCGTTCTAGGCCAAGGACAACTCATGAAAATAAAAAGCATCTTGATGGTATAAGTCGATAAAATTAAGTCATTACGAATCACATTACCCATTCAAAGGTCGACGGATTACATGTATCTATTATATATTATAAAACCCAAAACAAGATAAAACTGATCCCTGAACTCCTTTCACCTCGATGACATAAAAGTCCTATCCAATTCGTTCGATGATCTGATAGTGAGTTCCAACTTTAACCTACTTTTGATACTTTGGTAGAGAACCATGATTATTGTCAAATCTTTTATATGTTCAACATAGTCTCGTATATAGGTGTCCTAGTCAAGTGCTTAAAACATACATAAGTGAAAGTGCACATCCTATAGGAATTCATGTTGGACATGCTCCCCACTAATATTTTTTGCTAGTCAAAGGGCTCATTGCATGTCATTACTGTTGCAGTCTTGATATAGTGGATTAGTTGCCAATAAAAGATTGTGTTCAGGTTAAGCATATTTTTTAACAAGTACTACTTTCAGTTTTAATTGTCACATTTTCTCTTTTTCTATAATGTAGGAATTGCATTGGAGGCAATAGTTCAATAACTGTTAATTAGTTTTTATGGATTTAAATCTAAGTGATCATTTACCGAAAATATTGCAATTATAAAGGGAAGAAAGGAGATTTTTGCATATGCACCTGTTGCACATTTTCTTATGTTTATTAACTCAGTACTTGCATTTCTATCTCAGGAAAGTTCATTTTCAATATTTTTTGTAAATTTGAGTATTAATTGATGTTGCAATGGAAATGAACTTGATGTTCCACACATGTAAGCAGGACCAGTCAGGGCATGTAAACTGCTGACAATATGCATGTGCGTTGATATAGGATGGAAACAGAACATTGAGCTCTTCATTTGTGATTATCTCAGCAAAAGTTTAATTGACACAGAAAATAATGAGAGGAAAGTGAAAGAAGAAAAAAGGAACTAGAGAAAGGGAAAGATTCAATAATGATTGAAGTTACAATATAATATCATGGTTACATATAAACCAATAAGCATTACGTGTAGAAGTTGTTTATACCTATGTGGTATCATGATAAAAAGATTGTCCTTTTTGCCTTACACTTCAGAAGTTAAAGTAGCCCTCAATGGGGTATATCTGTCGTTAGCCAGTTCATTCCACAATAGGAAAGAATTTGCAGGTCTTGTGATGCTTGTGAGCCATTGGATTCATGCAATCTTTTTACCATTTTTAGTGGTGTATGGTACTATGCTACATACAAAATTATTAATCAGATATACAAGTATTTTCAAGGGACCAAGGATATTTGCAATTTGATAGTAGAAGGATGTGCAAAATAAGCTTTTCAGATGCTCCCTTTGTTGGTTCTTAGATAACTAAGTTCCCATTTTTCTGTTTGTTGCTACAGATTCCAAAGATGTGTCTGTTCTGGTGCAAAACGTGGGGGAAGACATTTTGAGAGTCCATATCAATATTCTTCCATCAGTGAAGCATGCTTTACTGGATCTTCAATTGCAGAAACATGAAAGTAAAATGGTATATATTCTATTTGTTTAATTATTTATTGATTAATTGAATGGTATATATTCTAATATGATTTGTAATCATGTATTTGGCATTTTGGCGTCGATTATGTTGTGAGAAAATTGAGGGATTGAGTCCAATTGAGAAAAAGGAAGTGTGAGATTCTTTTTAACTGGAGAGACATTTGAATCTTTATGCCAGTGGCTTTTAATAAGATGAAGATAGCAGCATTATGATTCGTATTAATGTGCTAAAAGGTTTTCAAGTTATTCCAAGATATAGTCAAAGTCTGTCTATGTGAGAGATTTACTTTAATTTCAATCCGTCCTTTTGATTTTGATATAATGTTTCCCAACGTTCTTGGTTCCTCTCCAGAAAGCTTTAAATGTTTGAATTCTTCTTGAAATGCCCATTTGGAATGTTTTAATTTTAAATGCCGTGAGAATTAACTTTTGATGATGTGATACTCTTTCTTTTGTGTTTAGATCATTGTGTATAATATTTTAAATATCTGCATCATCGTGAATAATGAATTGTGCATGGCAATTTATAAACTAACTTGCCTTATTCTAAACTAATTTGCATTTTGCCCTTATACTATCCTTATTTTTTATGTGGTTGTGACTATCCAGTTCGTTTCGAAATTAGTCCACGAGTCCCACTATACTATGGTTTTTGCTAACAATAGTATTTACTCGACACTAAATTAAAGTATAGGGGTACATTTTACATAATTAAAATAGAACCTCACACTTTTCTTCTTTGACACAGCTCACCCTATACTAATGGTATCATGCAATGTGTATAAGGACCTAGGGAACACACTTTTCTTCTTTGACACAGCCTCCTATATTTTAGTTTAGTGTTGGGGTAAAATAATAATTTTTTGCAGAAATCGATAGTATATGGACCTAGGGACCACCCAGCTTGACGATAGTTGAGGACCACATAAAAACTTCTTGGATAGTATTACTATCGGACGCAAAATATGAATTAGCCTATTCTCTCGGCCAACCTTTTTTTTTATAACATTAACGATGTTCCATTCTCAGATCATGTTTTGCTATCTAATACATCAAATGTTTTGACATTTCTATTTGCCCTGTTTTATTTTTGTTGTCCTCAACGTTTTTCTCCTTTTCGGTAGGCGTCTTTCATCAGTATTGAAAATGGGAATGCTATTACTGCTTGTTGCTTTTTACTGGAAGTAGTCTCTTCTGAACCATGACCTTAGGATACTGTATCTGTAATAAGTGTCTTATGAAATTACATCCATCATTGTTTCATCAGTATTGAAAATGGGAATGCTATTACTGCTTCTTGCTTTTACTGGAAGTAGTCTTCTGAACATGACCTTAAGCTGTGTGCAGTAGTGTATTATTTATTTCTTATTTTCAACATCCATATCACACATTCTCTCTTTCACATAATCAAATAAATTCTACAAACATATCCATTTTCCACATATCATTGTTTCATCAAATGTTTTTTGACATTTCTATTTGCCTTGTTATTTTGTTGTCCTCAACGTTTTCTCCTTTCGGTGAGTCGTCAAAATGTAGAAATTACCATCCATTGTTTCATCAGTATTGAAAATGGGAATACTATTACTGCTTCTTACTTTTCTGGAAGTAGTCTTCTGAATTTATGACCTTAAGGCTGTGTGCCATTAGTGTATTATTTATTTCTTATTTTTCAACATCCATATCACACATTCTCTCTTTCACACATAATCAAATAAACTCTACAAACATATCCATTTTCCAACAATGTCTTATTGATGTCTTATTTGGACTCCACTACGTATCCCTATATTCCAACTCATTAACATACATTCCCCAATAGACATATATTATCTCTCATATACTCCCTCTAATTCATTTTAATTGTCGTTTGATTTTTTGAAAATTGAATTTTGACCATAAATTACTAATTATTCTTTATTCTAAAAAATATAAAATTTATATATTTAGATTAAATGCTTTTAAAATGTTTTTCATAATATTATTTTTTTAATTTTTTAATAATATAGCTAAAGATTAATTGAAGATCAATAATTATCTCGATATGTGAGAAAGTCGATTAAAATGAATTGGAGAGAGTATGTTTCAGAGTATTTATATAATATTGTTATAATTATATTGAGTATTTAAGTTAATTTAAATTTGTAATTTGTGTTATACATATTGAGTAGATTGTTCTTCAATTGAGGATGTATATGAAAGTAAATATACTAGAATAAGAGTTAACAAATACTCCGTATAAATTATCATATGCATACCTACGGATATAGAATAAAACAAAATTTAAGTTGGAATAATAATAATTAAGAGGGAGTGAGGCACTCTATGAAATTTAAGTGTTCAATAAAAAAAATAAGTGTTCAATAAACAAAACAAAATAATTGAGCCTTCAATAAACAAAGCCAAAAAAGAAAAGAATTGAGCCCATTGTCACAGTTTCAGACATCTCATTATTTCATACAATCCAATGTCTCTTGCCATTTCAGACGAAGAAAAATATGCTGGTGGGGGTGTCTATTTCAACCCAACAGTACACTGGTGCACATAGTCTTACTAGATAATAGGAGTGTTTTTTTGTGGATTACAGTACTGTGTTCTATGTAAACTGACAGTTCCTCTTGAACTTGTTCAATTTTAGGTTAATGTCACATTAGATTCACACAAAAGCAGCAGCAAGATTATTCTGAATGCGGGAAATGGTGAATGTGTACTTCAATTGGGTCGTCCCGTTCCTATTGAAGACTTTCTTAAGCAGGTCTCAATGTATTCTAAGCAAGTGACTCCTCTTTATGGAGCCCTCTTTTTCTTTATGGTAGCATTACTCTTTGGTGGAACTGGGGCTTGTTGCTGGTTTAGGAAGAGAAGAGTGCAGGGGGGAGTTCAATATCAAGAACTCGAAATGGGGTTGCCCAAATATTCTTCTGCTGTCGATGTAGAATCAGCAGAAGGTTGGGATCAGGACTGGGATGATGACTGGGATGACGATGACACAGTGAAGTCATCTAGTGCACATCATAGTGGAAGCATCTCTGCTAATGGGCTCACTTCTAGGACTCCCAAAACTGAAGGATGGGAAAATGGCTGGGATGATTAGTGCTTAGATAATATAGTACAAAACAGTTGACACTCTTATGTATACTGCAAGAAAGAGAAAGAACAAAGAATATAATTACTGTTGTACATGTTTCAAACTAAGAATTTGTATTCCATGAAGAAGAATAGGATGTTGAATGAAGGATCCAGGGCCATAGTCATGTATATCCTCACGCGAAAAATGAGAGGAATTTAATTTGAAAATGACCGGCGAAAGTACTGTACAAAAAAGTTTTAGGTTGAAATTTTGAAATTCATAATATGAAATTTAAAAAGCGATGGATTATTCTCTGATGGAGATGGAATTCAGCACTACGAGATTGTGTGATCAAAATTGCATTGATTATTCTGGAGACTGTGTATGGAATTTAATATATTTTTTGATTATTTTTTCTCAGTAAATTAACAACTAATCAATGATATTGTTTCAATTGATTGTCATTTTATATTTTTAATGTAATTTTTTACTATTTTTTCTTTTCCTTAATTTATGTACAAATGGCTAAAATGACAACTAATAAAAACAGAGGGAGTACAATTTAAAAAATTCAAAAAAGAGTACTAAAATTATTCTATTCACACGATTAAATGCGTGTATCAAAATTCGTTGAAGCAATTAGTGCAGATTATCCCAAGAGTAAAAATAAGCTTATGCATTTGATATTATTGAATTTTTTTAGAGAAAATATTGCGTATTATTTGAAATGTACCAAAAGAAGAAAAAAATATTATAAAAATGTATAATTTGTACTTTTAATCATTAATGAACCATTAATAAATAATTGAATGAACCGTAACTTTCTACATCGTGATATATTTCACATCATTATTACGATGATGATGGGTTTAATCGTCATTGGATCTTTACATTGTGATGATGAGATTTCATTATTACGATGATGATGGGTTTTAGTACGTCATTGGATCTTTTTATTATGTTTTATTATCATAAATACATGACATGTTTGCTATTCGATTCTACATTAGTTTCTCTTCACTATGATTCAAAACTTATATTTATATCATTATATATTTGGGATTTCCTCCCTTGCATGGATGCATGCTTATGTGGAGAATCATAAGGAGCAACCTTATCTCTATGGTGCTAGAGTTGTACAAGGATTTGGATGCCAAGAACTATTCATATAAGTTATTTGTTATTCAATTAGGATAAGAAAACATAGTTCTAGTTGGAAAATTACAATTAGTCTATAAATAGGCATTGAGTCTTTCTTTGAACAAGTTTGACACCAAATAGAGAGTATTAACAATAGTTAGCTAGTTAGTTGAGAGATCAAGTTTGAGTGATTGTAATCATTATTTTGTTCTTCAATAATATAGCTATTATTAGTGGCGGAGGTGAATCCGAAACCACAAACCAACTTGGTGTTATTTTATCTTCCGATTATTGTTTTTGCTTAGATCGATTGTTTGCTTTTGTTCTCATCAAGTCGATCGAATACTAGGAGTTCTTGAATTGAGTAATTGTGTTAGTCAAGTTGATCAATTCCAAGAAGTGAGTATCAAAAGAACTTGAGTTTAGGAATACAGAGGGAACCAGGCAAGATGGTGTTGTTAACTTGACTATGATTGCCTCTATATGGAAGACAAAGATGTTGGATCGTTTGTACGTAAAACAACTTGCTAAACCAATACAAGAAAAAGGAATAAAGCCGGACGACTACATTCTTGATTGGGATGAAACCGATAGAAGGTGTCTAGGGTTTATTAGAGATTATATTGACATTGGGGTAATTCACCATGTTGAGAATGAAACAACGGCCTATGGTTGTTGGGAGAAATTGCAAGGGTTGTATGAACGTAAGACATCGGCTCACAAAGTTAATCTGGTAAGACAATTAAGTAAATTAAGGTATCAAGATGACGATAGATTCTGAGGCACTTAATCAATTGGAGCATCTATTTAATCAACTCACATCCATGGGGGTAACATTCACGGATGAGGTTCAAGCCTTGTGGCTACTCGGTACCCTTCCTGAAACATGGGAGACACTATGTGTGTCCTTAAGCAACTCATCACCGGATGGTACAATCAAGAAAGAAGCAGTCTCGAACGCAATTCTTAATGAGGATCTTAGAAGAGGTACTAATATGGGTGAGGGGCAATCTAATGTTCATGATACATTGGTATATGAACATAGAAAGAACAAGAAGAAGCCGAAACAATTCCCTGGAAAACTCAAGAACAATTCGAAGGATAAAAAGGGTGATCAATGCCACTATTGCAACAAGATAGGTCATTGGAAGTCCGAATGCTTCTCCTTCAAGAAAGATGTCGCTAATGGCACGGTGAAGAACAAGAAAAGTGATAACAATGTGACCATAGTAAATTCTTCGAGTGACTTAATCGTTGTAGGATCAAGGGAAATTTGTTATACCTCAACCGATGATGATTGGGTCATTGATACGGGGGCTTCGTTTCATGTTACGCCTCACAAAAACTTCTTCAAAACATATAAGGAGGGGTTTGGTGAAAGCGAATGGGCATGGAGTCTCAAAGATCATGGCAATTGGAGATGTTCATATAAAGTCAAGTGAAGGACACATAATCGTATTGAAGGAGGTCCGATATATTCCCGACTTTAGGATGAATTTGATCTCGTCCGGAAAATTGGATGATCAAGGATACTACAACATGTTTGGAGATGGACAATGGAGGCTGGTTAAAGGTTCGAAAGTAATTGCTAAAGGCGCCCGAGCAAAGGCGCCTTTGCGATCAAAACTCTGAGCTCGACAACACCATCAACATGGTTGAACCCAACATGGAGTTATGGCACAATCGACTTGGCCATATGAGTGAGAAAGGTCTCAAAGTGTTGTCCAACCAAGGCTTAATACCGAAACTAGATGATACTCATGCTAAGAATTGTTCCCATTGTAATGGGAAGCTTGACATAGAGTAACATTTAACAAGTATGCTCAAAGGAAGGAACAAGTACTTGATCTTGTATATTCGGATGTGTGTGGACCCATGACAACAAAGACACTAGGCGGGTGTTGTTATTTTGTTACATTCATCGATGATCATTCAAGGAGGCTATGGGCATACCCTTTGAAGACTAAAGATCAAGTGTATGAATTGTTCAAGCAATTCCATGTCATGGTCGAAAGAGAGAGTGGCAAAACTCTCAAGTGTATTCGAACCGATAATGGTGGAGAATACATTGGCTTGTTTGATCAATATTGTAGGGCTCACGGAATAAGACATGAACAAAGCGTCCCCAAGACCCCTCAACATAATGGCTTGGCCGAACGTATGAATAGGACAATCATGGAGAAAGTGAGGTGCATGTTGTCACACTCAAACTTGCCGAAGACCTTTTGGGGCGAGGCTTTGTGTGCTTCAACCCAAATAATCAACTTATCCCCTACCACTATTTTGGAAGGAAAAGTCCCCGAGGAAGTTTGGAGTGGAGGCAAGAAGAGAATATCTTACAAACACCTAAGAGTATTCGGTTGTAGGGCCTTCGTCCATGTCCCAAAAGATGAACGTACCAAGCTAGATAACAAGTCCAAACAATGTGTGTTCTTGAGCTATGGAGATGATAAATTTGGATATAAATTATATGATCCAATAGCCAAGAAAGTGATCCGAAGTCGTGATGTTACTTTCTTTGAAGAACAAACAATTAAAGACTTCGACAAAGATGTTACCATTGAGCATGGAGATCGAGGTGATTGATTCGAATCGACGATGGGTGGAAATTGAGCATCAAGTTTTCTCAAGGAAGTCACACTGAGGACAAGGTATCACACAGGGGCGATGTTGGTCGCGGTGGGAGAAAATCAATAATAGTCAAACTATTGAGCAAGGAGAAGACGGACAGCATTCTTGATCCACCTAGTCCAAATCCTACTCCAATGGAAACTAGGACGTCAACAAGGGTTCGATTACCATCAACAAAATACTCTCCCCATGAATATGTATTACTCACGGATGAGGGTGAACCAACCTGTTTTCAAGAGACTTTGGGAAGAGAGGATGAACAAGAATGGGTGAAGGCTATGAAAGAAGAGATGAATTCATTGGAGAAAAATAAAACCTTCATACTTGTTGATAAGCCTCCTGGACAAAATTTTTTGAAAAATAGGTGGGTGTACAAGATAAAGATAGGAGAAGATAACATCAAGCCAAGATACAAGGCACGACTTGTGGTAAAGGGTTTCGGCCAAAGACAAGGTATCGACTATGAAGAAATCTTCTCTCCGGTGGTCAAATTGACTTCCATTCGTGTGATACTTGGCTTGGTTGCTCACTTGGATTTAGAGATTGAACAATTAGATGTCAAAACGGCTTTTCTTCATGGGGACCTGGAAGAAGATATCTTCATGGAACAACCCGAAGGGTTCGAAGTAAAGGGCAAGGAGCACTTAGTTTGCAAACTAGAAAAGAGCTTGTATGGACTTAAGCAAGCACCTCGACAATGGTACAAGAAGTTTGATTCATTCATGGGGGAGCATGGCTTTACCAAGACATTGATTGATCATTGTGTATTCATCAAGCGACTCTCGAATAATGATTTTGTCATATTACTTCTCTACGTAGATGACATGTTAATTGTAGGGAAGGAGTATGAACCTGATTAAGAGGCTTAAGTGCCAATTGAGCAAAGCCTTTGAGATGAAGGATTTGGGAAGTGCTAGATATATTCTTGGCATGGAAATTAAGAGAGATCGAGCTAGGGGGAGACTTTGGCTATCACAAGAAAAGTATATTCACAAGGTTTTGGCTAGATTTAATATGGAATCATCTAAATCGGTTAGTTGTCCTCTAGGTGCTCACTTTAAATTAAGCTCTAAAATATGTGATAATGCTCGAGGGAATGTCGAAGACATGGAAAAAGTACCATATGCCTCGGCCATTGGGAGTCTTATGTATGCCATGCTTTGCACTAGACCGGACATTGCTTATTCGGTTGGATTGTTAAGTCGGTTCTTATCTCAACCTAGAAAGGAACACTGGGAAGCAGTTAAGTGGATATTGAGGTACTTGAAAGGAACCTCTAATGTATGCCTATGCTATGGAACCAAGGATGCAACGTTGGAAAGTTTCACGGATTCGGACATGGCAGGAGACCTTGATTCAAAGAAATCAACCTCTGGATATTTGTTCACATTTGTTGGTGGTGCAATATCTTGGCAATCCAAACTACAAAGGTGTGTTGCTCTCTCAACTACAGAGGCGGAATACATTGCGATCACCGAGTGTTGTAAAGAATTGTTATGGCTCAAACGGTTCTTTGAAGAAATTGGAATCGACCAAAAAAAGATTCACCATCCTTTGTGATTCTCAAAGTGCAATTCACTTGAGTAAGAATCCCTCATTGCATTCAAAATCCAAGCACATTCAAGTAAGGTATCATTGGATAAGGGATGTAATTGAAGAAAAGCAAGTGTTCATTGAAAAGGTCCATACGTGTGATAATGGTGCGGATATGATGACTAAAGTTTTTCCCAAAGGAAAGCATGATACTTGTTGTGCGATTGATGGACTAGATACAGTTCCGGCACCATTGCCTTATTGAAAATAAGGGATGATCATCTTCTTCATCACTGCTCGGAAGGGGGAGAATTGTTGGGATTTCCTCGCTTGCATGGATGCATGCTTACGTGGAGAATCATAAGGAGCAACCTTATCTCTATGGTGCTAGAGTTGTACAAGGATTTGGATGTCAAGAACTATTCATATAAGCTACTTGTTATTCAATTAGGATAAGAAAACATAGTTCTAGTTGAAAAAGTACAATTAGTCTATAAATAGGCATTGAGTCTTTTCTTTGAGCAGATGCGTCACTAGAAATTGAGAGTAACAATAGTTAGCTAGTTAGTTGAGATCAAGTTTGAGTGATTGCAATCATTATTTTGTTCTTCAATAATATAGCTATTATTAGTGAGTGGAAGTGAATCGAAACCACAAACCAACAATTGTTATTTTATCTTCGATTATTATTGTTTGCTTAGATCGGTGTTTGTTTTTGTTACCATCAAATCGATCGAATACTAGGAGTTCTTGAATTGAGTAATTATGTTAATCCAAGTTGATCAATTCAAGAGTATCACCATGTCTTATATAATATTCCTAACTGGGGTCCTCACAATAACTCAACGAAGGAAGAAAAATCTTATCTATATTATATTTTCCTCCTACTAATATATCAATAATTTATATTTTTATTATCATTCAATATGAAAATACATGACCTCATTCTTCAATTTCGATAGTAACAATATGAATTGATTTTCTCCAAAAAATTAACGAGATCCACTTGTTAAGATATATGTCGATATAAAGTGACATTTTTTATACTTTTGATTACATTTTCACACTATAAAGAAATGAAATGTTTGATAATCAAACCTTAGTTTTCTTATTTAAGATTCGTGTATTATGTTTATATATCATATCTCTTATATAATATTATTAATTAGATCCTCAATATTAAAGGAATGATGAAAAATCTATCAATATAATATTCCTTATTTTGATCCTCAAAACTCAAGCAATGAAAGGTGTGGTAAAACAATAGATGTTGAAACAAAATTAGAAAATTATATCCTTAAAAAGAAATTATTTATATACAAAAATTAAGGCTGAAGTTCATTTAATATGATATTTAATGAATGTTGCTTCGTCTTAATACACTTTTTGAATGTATGAAAAATAAGAAATATATTAGAGCTACATTAAATTGAATTTGTATACCAAAGATCTTCATTTGAGTTAGGGAATTCAACTTATATTATTTTGTCATCTATGAATATGCATGTAGGTTACTTTCTTTGTCAATCTTCGTTATGGAAGTCTTCTGGTGCCCACTCAATATTCTACTTATGCTCTAGAGTGGTGTATTGGAATAGAATTGCAAAAATGAATGAATTCAATGTGTTATAATTCTAATACTAAGTTGTAGAAAAATTTATAGTAGCGTTTTATACGTTGTATATTTAAGACATTGTAATGATGAGATTTTGCACCATTGTTTACAATGATGATGTCTTTTCATATAATGAATATGAGAATTATGTATTATCTACTTGTAACGATGATATTTCAAATCAGAATTCATATTAATGATGAGTTTTCTTCCAAATTAATATGTTAGTCATTTATATTTAATTATTCTTTAATTTGAAAATACATGATATCCTTATCCAATTTAATAGTAACAATTTGGGTTGATTTTTCTTGGACATTAACGAAATCCTTGTTACATATATCTCGATTTCAAGTTACATCATTGCATTATTTTATTACGTTTTACTATCCGTTAGATTAATAATCGAGTGACGCTAAGTCCATAATCCAGTCCACATATACAATTTGTATTACTCAATCATTTTTATCACTAATCATAAAGACATGAAATGTTTGTTGTTTGATTCTACATTATTTTTTCTTCACTAAGATTCAAAAGTTACGTTTATACATCATATGTCTTATACATATCCCTAATTGGGATCCTCACAACTCAAGGAATGATGAAGAATTTTTTTTATCTATATAGTATTCATAATTTTGATCCTCATAGCTCAAGAAATGAAAAATGTGATAGCTCAAGAAATGTTATATCAAAATTAGAAATATATACCAATAAAAGGAAATTATTTATACTCAAAACCTTCAGGCTCAAATTCATTTAGTATGAAACTTAATGAGTTTTTGTCACAATAATAAATAGTTTGAATTTAAGAAAGATAATAAATATTATTACATGAATATGTTTAAAAAGAAATTCATTTGCTTAAGAAAATCTAGTTTGGAATATTTTCCATATATTTGTAACTTGTAGGTTAGTATCTTTATTAATTTTGTTATGATATCTTTTAACATCCATTAGATACTCTATCCATTGTGCTAGAGTGATGTATTTGAATGAAATAGTAAAAATGAAGGATTTGATTTTATAGTGTTCTAACACTAACATACAGACAAATATAGAGGAGTGTTTCAAAACTTACATAATTAATATATTTTAATGATAAGATTCCAAATCACCATTACAATGATGATAGATTTTCCTCTAATGTGTATGAAAATTATGTATTATGTACATTGTAATGATGATATTTTTGAATTTTCCTCTAATTATTCATATTTTTGAATCATTATTTATTATTATTGAAATGATTAATGGATTTTTTTAGGCATTTAGCTACTTTTGTTTTCATATCGTGGATCTTTAATTTTATATTCTCATTGTGGATACATGATAATTATGAATTTGAGTCTTGGACATTTTTTCTTTTGCATGGGTGAAGTGGTCTAGCTTCGTTTTTTGGGTTGATTTTGATATGCAATAATGATTTTTTGAAATAGAATAATCATAAAATAGCAAGAAAACATAATAAAGGAGGCTACATCTCATAATAGACAACACCAAAAACTTAATGAATACATTTTAACCTAAACTTTTCAAGTACACCGCGTACTAAGTAGTAAGTATACTCTGTGTGTCATGTATCGGTCCCAAAGGCAACTGGTGTCTTATTTTAGTCTTTGACTAGTAATTGAGATAATTGTTGAAATGGTCTTTGATCCCAAATTAAAGTTTTCGTTAAATTTTATCATTTAAAGTTTCACTTTAATCTCCATAAATGACATAAAAATTGCATTTTGGTTCTCAAACTAATGTCTCAAGACGTTAAAATTTAACAGAAACGTTAGTTTAAGGACCAAAGTATAACTTTTAAATAAAAGTTACACTTTAATCCCAAACTTTTAAATAAACCTTAGTATGCTCTAGAGTGGTGTATTGGAATAGAATTGTAAAAATGAATAAATTCAATGTGTTGTTCTAACCCTAAGATGTAGAAAAATTTATAGTAGCATTTTATACCTTTTGTATTTAAGACATTGTAATGCATGATGAGATTCCGCACCATTGTTTATAATGTTGATGTCTTTTCCTCTAATGAATATGAGAATTATGTGTTATGTACATTGTAATGATGATAGTTTTAAATCATACGTCATATGAATGACAGTTTCCTTCCGATTTACATGTGAATCATTTAGATTTTGATTATTCTTCAATTAAAAGTACATAATATCATTATCTAATTTAATAGTAACAATTTTTGTTGATTTATCATGGACATTAACGAAATCCACTTGTTACGTTGTATGTCGATTTCAAGTTACACCAGCCATTAGATATTTTTATTACTCTTTACTATCATATAGACATGAAATATTTGTTTCTTGATTTCACATTATGTTTTCTTCACTAAAATTGTAAAATTAGTTTGATATATGATATGTCTTATACAGTAATATAATTTGGTGACTTGAAATCATCACAACTCAAGGAATGAAGAAAAATTAAATTTTTATAATGATCGTATTTTTTATTCTCACAGCTCAAGAAATGAAAAGTGTGATAGAACAATAAATGTTCCACCAAAATTAGAATTATATAACATTAAAAGGGAATTATTTATAGTTTAATGTTTCACATTCAAAGTCATATAATATGAAACTTAATGAGTTTTTCCCTACAATAAGAAATTATTTGAATTTATGAAAGATAATAAATATTATTACATGAATGTGTTTTCCAAAAAAAAACATTTCCTTAAGAGAATCTAGTTTACAATATTTTCCCCTCTTTTTGTAACTTATAGGTTACTTTCTTTATCAATTTTTCTTTTGGGTACCATTTGACACCCATTAATTAGTCTGCCCATTGTGCTAGAGTGATGTTTTTGAATGAAAAAGCAAAATTGAAGGATTTTACTTTATTGTGCTAAAAAATTAGCATGCAAATAAATTTAGAGTAGTGTTTCAGAGATTACATATTTAATATATTGTAATGATAAGATTTCACATCATTATTACAATAATGATGCGTTTTCCTTTAATGAGTATGAAAATAATGTATTATGTACATTACAATGATGATATTTTTGAATAATTATTCATAATAGTTGTGAGTTTTCCTCTAACTAATGTCTCAATAATTTATATTTTTATTATTCTTCAAATGATTAATGAAATTTTTGTTTAGGCATTAAGCTACTTGTATTTTCATATTGTGATCTTTAGTTTTATGTTGTCATTGTGGATACATGAAAATTATTAATTTCATTGTGGATATATGAAAATTATTAACTTGAGTCTTGGGATATTTTTTTCTTTTGAATGGTTGAAGTGGTCTACCTTCGTTTTTAGGGTTGGTTTTAGTATGCTATAAAGGTTTTACGGAATTGAATAATATCCCAAAATAGCTAGTAAACATAGTAAAAAAGGTCAGGTCTCCATCAACGATGTCAAAAACTGAATGAATAAATTTTAACCTAAACTTTGCAAATGCACCGCACACAAAATATAGTGTGCATAATTTCATCTATCGATCACAAAGAGACCTAGTCTGTTATTTTAGTTTTTTACTTAGTAAACTTGAAGTCAAAAAAATTTAGTGAAAATTTCTTGATAAAGTAGTTAATAAGAACTATAATTAACATATAAATAAATTATATATTAGAAAAACAGTTAAAATTAAAAAAAGTGTAAAATCTAACAAAACAATTGGATCAAGGTCTTATTCCCCTTGTAACAAAACAAACATACAAATTTTTATTAAAACAAAACAAATTAGAAACCACTATTATTGTTCTCGCTAGACCCACGAGGGATATTAGTTCCACTAGTGCCAACACCACTATATATCAATCTTAGGATCAATTTGAATGGGTTGATGAAGGCTTCCTTATGCATGTAATTATCCATGGTCCATAATTGGATTAGGGTTTCAATAGTCAAAAGCATAAGAGGTTGGATTTGTTGTTGTTCCCTCATTATCTTTTAATGTTGCAAGTGAAATTTGTTTGGCTTTAACAACCATCATATCATGGCAAAACTTTTCCATCTTCTCGGCCAACTTTTCAACATGTTCTAAGCTGAGCCCATCGGTTTTAGTAACATCCCACGGAATGGGATTTTTAGAATCCCTATTATCAAATTGTTTACCTTTCTTGTTCGATTCATCCCACAAATTTTTCGTTTTAGCTATCTCCTTAGTGATCTCTAGAAGGTCTGAACTATTGGAAGGATTAGGTAGAATGTTAGTGATATTACTATCACCATCATGATCTAGATATTTGTTAACGACAACATCAATAGAAGGATGAGAAAATGAGTACACATTTCCAGCGGGAGAAAATACAATGAATGTAGCCTCAGCGCCACAAATAATGGCAAGCTCATTGGCCTTTTTGAAAAGACCCATGCGGCGCTTCGAGAAGGTAACTTGTAGGTTACTTTGATTATCAATCTTCGTTTGGGATGTCTTCTTGCGCCCCTTTGGCATTCTACCCATAATGCTAGAGTGTTTTATTTGAATAGAATTACAAAAAATGGAGGATTTCAATTTGTGGTGTTCTAACACTAAGATGTACACAAATTTATAGTAGTGTTTCATACCTTATGTATTTAATGTATTATAATGATGAGATTCCACATCATTGTTTACAATGATGATGGGTTTTGCTATCATAAATATGAAAATATGTATGATTTATATTGCAATTATGATATTTTTAAATCATTATTTTGAATAATGATGATTCTTTCGCCAAATAATATAACAATCATTTATGTTTTAATTATTCTTAAATATGAAAATGTATGACATCATTCTTTAATTTCATTAGCAATAATTTTTGTTAACTTTCTCTAGAAAATTAACGAAATCCACTTGTTAATTAAGATATATATCAATTTCAAGTTATATTTTTTTGATAATTTTTTATTAGTTGTTCACATCATAAAGAAATGAAATGTTTGTTATTTGATTCTACCTTATTTGCATTATTTAAGATCCAAAAATTATGTTTATATATCATACATCTTATATAATATTCTTAATTAGATCCTTAAAACTCAAGGAAAGAAGAAAATCTTATCTATATAATATTCCTAATTTTGGTCCTCAAAAATCAAGCAATGAAAAGTATGGTAGCATAATAAATATTCACGCAAAATTAGAAAACTATAAGAAATTATTTATACACAAAACATTTATGTTGAAATTCATTTAATATAAAACTTAATGAGCGTTTCCTTGTAACAATAAACTTTTTGAATGTATGAAAGATAAGAAATATATTAGAGCCACATTAAATTGAATTTGATTACCAAATGTCTTCATTTGATCAAGGGAATTTAGCTTATATTTTTTGTCATCTATTAGAAGCTTGTAGGTTACTTTGTTTATCAATCGTCCTTATGGATGTCCTCCGACGCCTCCCTAATTACTCTACATATTGGTCTAGAGTGGTGTATTTTAATAGAATTGCATAAATGCATAAATGAATAAATTCAATATGTGTTGTTCTAACACTATGATGTTGAAAAACTTATCGTAGCGTTTTATACCTTCCGTATTTAAGATATAGTAATGATGATATTCAACGCCATTGTTTACGGGTATTATAGTTTCATAAAAAAGGCTAGGTCCCGTAAACGGCGCCAAATAATTACATGTTGAATAAATGTTAACCTGAACTTTATAAGTGTATCGATTGTACTAAGTACAATGCGATTTTCAAGGATCGAAGACATGATGTGTTATGTTAGTTTCTAACTACTTATTATTTAGTAAACTTAACATAATCATAACTAATCTCATGAAACTAATACTCTGTATATCATTATTTAAGTTTTAGTAGAATTTTTTGGGCTACATTTCAGATAGGCACCTGAATTAAATTAAACAATTCAAATCAATACCTAAATCTTTCATCCTTGTAAATAGGTACCGAGTGTCTCTTTCGACACCTAAACTAAAAAATGTCTTTTGTTTTGAACTTCACTCTTGGCTACGTAAACCCAAGGTCAAATTCTTGATTTACATATATTACACTATAAGGGACAATTTTTAAATAAAAAACATTTATTTAAGCCAATTTTTAAAAATCAATAACTTAAAAACCCCAAAACTTTCCGCCCGCGTTCCACTCCCCCAAAAAAACTTACAAATAAGTTTGACAAAGGGTTTCTCAATAACCAAATAGGGAATACCGTGTAAAAACTCTATAAAGTAATAATGTTAGGACATGTGAAATTTATTAATTTATCAATAAAGTAATAATTTATTAATTGAAAGAGTTCTTTATAACATGAAGACTTCAATTTGACGACTTGAATACTTTAATTCAATGTATATTCAATGGTTTCTTCAAGTTTTGAATTCAATGTATTTAGTTATATGTATATATATTCAATGTAGAAGATTCAACCTTGTGGTGATGAGATAATAGGATTTTTTAAGATGCACTATTGTAGAAGATTTTATCGAAAAATAATATAAGGTTATGAGGTGGGACAATCTGATCCAAGGAAGATAAATGTCCTTCATATTTTCAATCGGGTAGTCTCAACTTGGTCCATAAATATTCAAAAAGATACAATAGCAAATTATTTTCAATCTGGTAGTCCCAACTTGGGACAATGATGTTGAAAGAAATTCAAAAAATATCCAATTTTTAAACAAAAAATTCAATATCTCGAGAAAATGATCAATGAATGTACTCAAGTGAAAATAAATCATGTTTAGAGGTTTAGAGATTAGAAGCAGTAGTGGCTACTATCATTCATAACAATGTTGAGCATGAATCCAAAGATAATACGGTACATTTGAAACCTGTTACAAGAAATGAAGCACTTTTGGCATCCAAAACTCTACAAAACTTTATATTAAGATTCGAAAACAAAACATTGGTGTTAGAAATATGAGATATTTGAAATAATGCCCGTTGAACAATGCGATTGTACAACCGATTAACTCATTTAAGTTTAAGTTCGTATATACTTTCGATTATGTAGTAATGTTCGTATTAGGATACTTGAGATGACATTAGGGGTTATGATGAGCACTAGGGTCCTTTCATAATCAATGTACCCCATATATAATGTTTGGTTATTATTATTTAGTACACATGACTTTTGTCAATCGAGCCTAAGAGGTCCTGTTGCTTTCGCAACAAATGTAGTCATAATTTAATAATTATAACTTTCGAGGTTTAAATGGAACTATGTAAAGAACATTGGGGCAAAATTCAATTGTGGTTTTGTGCCCGTATTCGATAAAACAGGAAGATAACGGTTCGGGTGCATAGAATCATTATTTGAATATTCTACTTAGCTTTTATCTTCCTTTATTTTAGGGATAAGAAGTGAAAATTCTAAGAACCTTTCCCTCACCCAAATATTGTGAAGTCGACTAAGATGGTTTAAGGAGGTGGAATTTTTGCTTAAAACTCTAATATTTTAGTTATATTGGATGGCTAAAATTTAGGGCTCAAGTGCCTATAAATAGGGCACTCTTTCATGAAGAAAATTGTTCATTGCTTTGATAGTCCTTTTTAGAAAAACAAAAAGCTCTCTCTTACTGCTGCTTGTTTTGGTGGTAAGTAGGTAGAAGAATTCCATTGAATTTTACGTCAACCACTTCCATCACTTCAATATTTTTAAAGGGTTATAGTAAAACCTCCGGAGGAGACTTGTTCGCTGGGTGGTGTGGACAATCTTAGAGACATTAACGGATGCTCGTGGGAGTGCTTACATTCTGATATTCATTTGCCAACTTTATTTTTATTCGAAGAACGGTACCTATTTTCTTTCTCTTTAATTATTGTTTATACAACTGGTAGTGATCATGGGATTAGTATCCAAATAGTATTGTTAGAATATTATTTATAAATCAAAACACCGGCAGGTGGCCTACAGTAGGATTACTAACTTTTATTTATGTAATTAATGTGCTACATGAATTTCATAAGTTCGAATATATGCTATATTTTTCTTTATGTTAATATTTAAACTTGTTTAGGCATGAATATCAATTAAATATGATTAATAGTTAGTCAGTTTCGAAATTAATAATATTATAACATTAAAATAATTTTCTAATTAAATTTTTGTATCTGAAAATTATTTAATTGAGTCGAAAATATAGTCGAAATCGCGTATTTCGGAGGTGGAGCGTGTGAAAACACCGTCCGCCCATCCCGAGTCGAAATGGTTTCGGTCTGGGTTTCGAACCTAGGGTTCGAACCGTATTCGGGCGTTTCGGCTCAAACCCGTTGCTCGCTCGGTTGGACTTTTCGACTCGTTGAGATGTTCAGACATCGATTAAATTGATTTAAAATTAATTTGCTCTTGGGATTAATTTATTCAATTTAATTTTTTACAATTAAATATTTTTGATTAAATTAAAATTTGTTTTAATATGTTAAAATGAATATATTTGGAAATATATATAAATTTTCGATTAAATATTTAATTTAGATATAAGTAAAAAATTATTTGATAATTAAATACTTATATAATGGCATAAAAATTTTGAGTTAAATTTTAAATAAGCAAGTGTTTATATTATTTGATAATTAAATAGCAGTATATAATTCGATTGATGAATATGTACCTGTTCAATTAATTTACCATGCTATATATGTATAAATATAATTTAGATAATTAATTTATTCATGTATAATATATGTTTAGATATATTGATGGATGCCATGAGATTTATGATATGACTTACTTGTATTTTAGAAATACAACTTTGCTTAAAAGATGAATGACTTGTGATTAATTGTTATTTAACTGTAAATAATTAATTAAAATATGGAGACCCACTAGAGAGTCAGGTTAACAAAAAAAATAGTTAATGTAGTTAAGAACTAGAATAAGTTTCACAATTTTCTACGAAGTCATACCATGTATCTCAAGTGTTATATTTAGTCTTACGATTGATGTGATATAAATTTAGCTTGATAAAAGTATGTCTTATGTCGTAAAAGCAAGACTAAGGCAAACTAATCACATACGTAATAACTTGGATTTCGTATGAGTATTATTGTAATATTATTTGGGGTTAGAAAGTAAATTTATGTTAGAGTTGTGTTGTTAAACCGGGGCGAAACTAAACAGCCGAGCGAAAGTAAGGCAACTCTTGAGATATTTTAATGCGGACCGTGGCTTTTTTTTTTTATAGTTATCGAATGCGCTTTATCGTCGTCGAATCTTAGCTTCCATTGAGGGGCGAACTCCTCCGTTATTTTTCCCCTCAAAATTTTCTTGATTTTCTATTTCATTTAGCAAGCTTTGGTCCTAAAATTTCACGGAGAGTTTTCGAGCCATTCTACATTTTGAGGTAAGAAAGTTCGAATCTTTTGGAGTATTTCTTGAGTTTGAGGATGTTGACTTTTGGGAATTTGAGTTGACTTTGAGCTTTGATGTTTATTATGTTATAGAATTGCCATTTAAGCTTAGATTATCGTATAAGAGTTGATAATTATCGATTTATGGGGTTGAAAAATGTTGAGGATTATAGTTGACTTTTGTTGACTTTTGTTGACTTTTTCTAAATGGTGTTTAAATGATAGAAATGTACTCTTGGACTTTATTTAGGATTGTTTGAGTGTAGGTTGTGATTTTTAGGTGATTAGAAATGGTTGGATATTACAAGTTTTTGTAAAGTTGGATAGTGAGTTGATTTGAGATTAAAGATGGTTAGAAATGTGATGATTAGTTGTTATTTAATATGCTCCAGACGTTAGGACCTTTGAAACTAGTAATAGTGGAACTTCGATCATTAATAGGAAGGTTGCGAACTCAAGTTGGAATAAGGTGATAGGGGGGAGACTTTTGTTGGGTTATTTTGGGGATATCGATAACAGAGATTATATATGGTAGTATTTATATTACTAGTTGGTATAAGTAGTAATTATAATTACGAATGTTTGTAGCGTGATCGCGGGTAGGTCCGTCGTTAGCGTTTACGGAGATTTTATTTAGGCGCGGTGGTATCTATCTCACGGGTGTTGATTAACTATTTGCTACGGATATGTGTATGTGTATATATGTGATTTTGTGTTGAATTATATATTTGATTATGCGTTGTGGAGTTAGTGGATTTGCGTTGTGTTTGTAGATGTATAAATTCGTCGGTGTTTTTGAGGGATTGTTGAGTCGTATTAGGAAGAGTTGTATATGAGTTGATGTTGTCAGTTGGCTGATTTGTCCGGTATCTTGCCGTTCCTAGATGCGATTTGGTAAGTTGCCTGCATACCTAGTAACTTGATTCGATTGATTGTTTAGGTACCTCGTTCTGATTAGGTGATAAAAACATATGTCGACGGGCATAAGTTTCTCCCTACAGGTTGAGGTTGATTATATGCGCATTAGTTGTAGAAATCCGGACTTATATTGAGTTGTAGGGTTGTTAAGGTTGTAGGTTGTTAGTTGATGGGAGTTTTTGAGTTGATCTTATTGTTGGGTTGTTGAGTTGATACTATTGTTAGGAGTTGATACTATTGTTGAGGTTGGTTGGGTTCTTTGGAGTTGTCTAGTCGTTGAGGTTGTGGTGTAAATCGTTGTCGATGGATAGAGTAGGGTCGATTGGTTGTGCGTGTTGTTACAGTTATTCTTGAGATATACGTATGTTATTGTTGATTGCCATTATTTTGGAAATTCTGCTAGTAACAATTTATGAACATATGAAAATGATAATGGCGCCTTAGCTTTTATATTAAGATCTAAGTTGAATAATATTATATATAAAGCCTTATCCTCGTATGCAATATTAATTAAATTTTGATACCTTGTGCGTAATTGGGAGTTGATTTCATTCTTGGGATATATATTCATTAACCGCTGACTTACACCATATTCGCTATGAGCGGCAATTTTATTCTTGGGATTGGCCAATTGGTGTTGTTCTTCGGCCCAGGTTTCTTCGGGTGTTTGTCTTTGAGAGCTTAGGTGAAGCGGCAATTGCTTGATTGATCCTTGATCTCTTTATTTTGTTGGATTGTGGTTGTTATCTGTATAGTTGTTATTTTGAGATATTTATTCTTGTATTGGTACTGCAGGTTATGTTGTATGTTGGTTGTTGTTATGTGGTTAGGAATACCACGATGGATCCTTTTTCTTAAAAAGTGTTGTCGTTAGTTGTATATTGTTTTGTTGAGTTGTTTCAAGACAGGTTTCCTTCAAAATCGAGTCATCCATCGATTGGTGACTCTGGTGTCCAGGATTTGGGACGATTCTAACCTCAGGCGTGCGACTGGGGCGGGTGTTCTGACATCATTAAGTTAAGTAATATTATCACACCAAACTCTAAAGTCGAAGGGAGTCACTTGGGATTAGCGGACATGTTAGTATGACAAGCGTTGCGTCTACGGGATGCTCCGCCGTGCTGAGATGCGAATGATTCTGATGCAGACTAGAACCCGACTCATCCGTTACGAAATTGTCATCAGTGATTTTTGGTTACTTAAGCGGGTACACGATGTCTAGACATCGGACCGTTGACAAAAGAGGTCACTAATATAGTCATGTTGAACTTTTAGTGACGCCAAGAATTATGTTTATCATAATTAGTGTTTGATCACCTACCCATATGTCGAGTTCGATCGTATGAGGTCTTAAACACTTTGTGTTTTCGGTGGGATTGTAAGCACACTAGTATTTATGTTCTATTAATTTTGTATTAGAACTTTAGGTATATAATAAAACTGAATTATTATGCATTTTGCATTTATATACGTAGTCGAATGACATCGACACTAATAACTCAAAACTCTCCGATCCGCGTTGGAAAAATACAACTTTGAGGCATAAATACCTAGATTGGGCTAGGAACTTGAGAATAGTTCAATGCAGAAAGAGACAAATACATGCTAACCTAGAAACTTCGCCAGGCTTTGAAGAAGAAGGTGATGAAGAAGCGCTTTCTTACAAATAGCATAGGGCGATGCCCGATGTCTGTGCTAATCTTTGCTTGAGCATGGGCCGAATCTTCAAGTCGGTCCCCGAAAACTTCAGCTTCTGAGGCGTATCACAAGCGGAAAAGCTATTCCCGGCGGCACGCAATGAGAGGTATGACAACTTGTTTGTGCCCTCGTTGAATTGTAAAGTAGACGGACAGCCTGTGATTCCCATTATCGAGGAAAGATGATAGGGCTACTCGATAGGCTTACGGCTTCATGCTCCTTTTATGCTTAGGAGGCGCGATGAAGCGTCATCTAAGTCGTTGCGACTCGTTCAACAACTTTGTGATGAACTTTAACATGCATCAGTTCCATAAGTCGTTATCGGGCTGTATGGGTATGATCACCCGATCTTGAAGCCAGACCTTAAGAAGGGTAAAACTGCTCCGTTACGTGGTTCGAACAAAAGAATCTGACAAGAAAGCGACCATGGAATACTTATAAACCAACCACGGCAACCTTGAAGGAATCCAAGAAGGATGCCAAGAAGAATGATAAATATCATCGTTAGGAAGAATGGAACTAGTACCATTAGACTACGGATATTTGCACGTCATAACTCTAGAAACTTCTTACTCTGATACATGGGTGTTAGACACCGGTTCAGGTACTCATATTTAATCGAAATGTGTAGCACTGCGAGAATAAGAAGGCAATTTGGAGAAAGTCTACTTGAGGGTTGGTAATGGATCAAAAGTTGATGTTACCTACACTGGGTCTACTAATATAGTATTACCTATCGGGTTTAAATCTTGTTTTGAACAACGTTTACTTTGTACCTGCTTTAAGCAGGAATATTATTTCCATTTCTCGTTTAATTATGGATGGCTTTTCGATTTCTATAAATGGTGAATGTTGTTTTATTTCTAGAAATGAGATAATTTGTCTTTCACGCTTGACTTATACGCTTGATATGGTCTATCACGTGGTAGATGGCAAAACAAAAGAGACCTGCGTGAATATTGAGGAGAGAGCAAATGAGTTGAATCCAACATACGTGGCATTGCGAGGTTTTAGTCGCATCAGTGACAAATGCATGAAAAATCTCGAGGCGGATGGTATTACGAGTTGGATGAATTTGAATCATTCGACACATGCGAGTCATGCTCGATGGGCAAGATGATCAGTCGCCTTGATGGAACCCGATGAAAGGGCCGCAGTTTGTTGGAAATGTACACGCCCGATGTATGTGGACCGATAAACTTCTGTTTTACAAGAGGTGGTTACTCATACTTTATAACCTTCACTTGATGACTCTGACGGATATAGTTACATAATCCTGTTGAGTGTAAAACATGTGAAGCTTGCTTTGAGAGTGGTAAAGAGTTTGAGGAAGAGAGTTGAGAACCAAATCAACAAAATAATCAAGGTTCTCCGATCCGATAGAGGCGGAGAATACTTGAGCCATGACTTTGAATCACATCTGAGAGACTACTGCTGGAAAACCACAACACAACAGTGTATCTGAAAGGAGAAATCGAACCCTTTTAGACATGGTTCGATCGATGATGAGTACTTCAACATTACCAGCCAATCTATGGGGATATGCGTTGCAAGCGTCGATCGTACATAAACAAAAATTCCAACAAAGTCACCTCCACTTGCTCATGCGAGGTTATGGTTCAAGAAACCTCCCAAGATAGCATATATGAGGATTTAGGACAGAAAAGTCTATCTTAAGAAGGTTAACAAAGACAAGCTAAGACCCAAATCCGACAAATGCTACTTTATTGGATACCCTAAAGAAACTGTAGGGTATTATTTCTGTCGAGAAAGCGAAAACAAAATCCTTGTTACTCGCACGATTGTCTCGCTTGGAAAGAATTCATGGACAGGATCGGGAAAAATGATCTTGAACTGGTTCAAGAGCGGGAAAGGTTGCCAATGCAGGAATCCCTCGAAGTGGATCCACGCACATAGAAGGGTTCACGATCATGAGAGGCGAACCTCCACGAGACTGACGACCACTTGAGGCGATGCGATGGGCTTCGTCGGGGAACCCGACGCGAATGCGAGAGCTTTCTTAGTTGAAAGTGGCCGAGCCTTCTAACTCTGAAGAAGCATTGAAGGAAAGGGATCTTGTGAATGGATTTTAGCCATGAAATGAAATCGACTCGATGTTCCATAGCGAAGTATGGACGTTGATCGACTTACAGATGTGCAAGACCCATCAGTGTAGCGGGTGTTTAAGCATAAGCCGGATTAAGGACCGAGAAAGCGTCACGTTTATAAAAATTTGAACTAGTAGCCAAAAATTTCAAGCGATTCGTGGAATCGACTATGATGTTTCCCTTTTCACTTGGATTGTGAAGTTTAAATCCATTACGATTCTCCCAGCCATTGTTGCATATCACGATTACAAGATATTACAGATGGATGTAATAGCGGCATTCTGAATGATAAAATCTAGAAGAAACGTGTACGTGACAGAACTCAGGGGTTCACATTATGCGAGAAAGGACCTATGAAGGTTTGCGAAGCTACCTGAGATCCATTTGTAGTTGAAGCAACATCTCAAAGTTGGAATCTTCGTTTCAATGAAGCAATCAAAAGTTTTGAATTTTCGAGGAAATGAAAAAGGTTCTTGTGTATCTGAAGGTTGAGTAGAACAATGTGCATTTACGGTCATGTGTGGACGATATACTAATCATTAGAGCTTGACATACCTATGCTCGAATCAGGTCAAAGCATGGTTGTGCAAATGTTTCAATGAAGGACTTAGGAAAGCTGTCTGAGAACACTTACATCGATAAGTTTACGCATAGATTCCCAGCATGGAAGGGCTTCGAGAAGAGATAATCTTCCCATGAGACATGAATTATCTACTCGGCCGTTCTAATAGTCTGTTTCGGTGTAACTAGTAGTTACCAATCATGTCCGGGTACCTTATTTGGACAACGGTAAAAACTATCACTTAGTACTTAAGAAGAACTAAGGATGCGTGTCTCGTGTACGGAGGGGAAGATGAGTTGTTAGTTGAAGGCTACACCAACATCAATTTTCAGTCTGGTTATGTATTCTACATCTCAGTCTGGTTATGTATTCTACCTGAATGGTAGAGCAGTGTGTTGGTTACAAGGCACAAAGAAAGATAATTGAGCTCTTAGGTAATGATAGGTGACTAGTTATAAGAGCACACTGTTTAAATCATCCATGAATGGTTGAAACTTCAAATAATTTTCTTTGAACCTATGCTTCTTGAAAGACATTTTGAATAACAATTGAGTGATACTTATGGTAAATGACTTTACTTGAGACCGAGTTCAATGCATTACAAGATGAGCAATTCGACCACTTACTAGACTTAGTGGGAGGTTCGTTAATCTTGGTTTAGTTTGTATGCTCGCATACAAGTTAGTCAAGGATATAAGTCATTGAATGATACACCAGAATTGATAAGAGTATGAGGAGGACCATATAAATACTATCAAGTTCTGAATTAAGTATCATCGACATGAGTAATCCAAAAGAATGTCGTTCTAATCTTAAAACGTGCTTTGCTAAGATACGTAAGTATAGAATTGTGTTTAATGAAGTTAAAATACAATAGATGAAATCTTTCAATTTTGTATATCTTGTAATTTTCATTCTACCTTAAGCGTTTCCTTGAGTCGAGGTGATACAAATAGAAGGATTGTCTTTAATATGTAGGTTAAAACACAATGAATGAAATAAATTTACATATTGAAAGTTCTTTCACCTACTTTAAATTTATTCATACTCAACATTAATTCACATATTGAAAGTTCTTGTACCTACTTTAGATTTATTCATACTCAACTATGAGACAACTCAAGAGTTATGTTTGACAAACAAACTTTGGAATGTCTCACATAGACAAGTTAATGTTATGTCACTAAAGTAGACATAATTTAACACGGGTCAAATGTTGAGATTATGTCATCATCTACATAACTGGAAGGCAGTTGGTATTTATTTCCATCTACTATAGAATTACAATTTATTGTATATAGGAATATTCATTGTGAAGTGTAAAGAGTGGAATTAAATATATGACTTGAATGCATTCAAGTGGCTCATAGGAGACACGATCCGGTGTTGGAACACTCGGTTATATCAGGAATGTTGTGTGACAATTCCTGATGCATTGTTAATATCTAATGCAAAGAGACATGATGTTTATGAATAAAGTCATACTCTAGCGAGATGACTTGGAAATCATGCAGTGAAATAGAATTGGAATCGTAGGTCGATTATATAACACAAATACATTTTGCATACAGATGGTGATTCATCGGAAGTAAGCGTGTTTCCGTTAAATGAACATATAGTCATAAATGAATCAAGCATTTGGTTTTCGACCCGAGTTGAATGTATTCGTTAATTGACTATGTACATGTCTACTTCAAAATTTTCCTTACCCGTGTGTTTGCGACATGTGTGTTTAAGTGAGTGATCCCAATAATCCTAAGTAATGATCGGTGATGATCTTGCGTACTTGACATTGTTTTGGAAGCTCGCGTCTTAAACTTGAGAACAAGAAAACGATTATATTATTAGTATCAAGTTGCAAAGGGATTGAAGTGCGATTATAATGGAGTTAGAATCTTCATCTTGATATTTTGATTGAAATCAAAATGGGTCAAGAGTGAAGATGAACCTTTAGTTTCTCAAAGGTTAGTGGGAGCACAACCACACATAAATGGTTTACATGTTTGAATACTAAAAGAATCTTCACACAACCTTGAAAGGTATAGTGCGAGATTGATTCTTGTATATCCTATAAGCAATTACATATATGTGACATATCTTTATATTAGTCACGAAATATATAAGCTTAGATAGCGTTGTAGCATTTAAGCTATAATGAGTCATGAAGCTTGAGGTGAATAAAATCTATGATAGATTAAATTCTATGATAGACAGATTCTCTTATTGACAAGGCAACTCTCTATTAGAGGTCCGTTCCCACAATTAAGGACCTCACGTGATTGAGAGTGGTTGGACTCTATTACATGGTAATTTGACTATTACATAGTAATATGATTCACCGTATGCCATGTCAGGATCATGTGTTGTACATCACGACCATGACATAACACAATTCCCATAATATGAATTGTGGAGTTTTACTAAAGGTATTTGCGTTGAATTACAGGAATACGACTTTTGTAGTAACTTTAAAGAAACGAGGAAATAATATAGTTCTATGGAATAGATCACTTATTGATCTTCACCTAGAACTGAATGTGAGAATAGTATCATGGACAGTTGTCCCATGTGGAACACTATTAGCCAAGTAACTCATTAATGAGGTTGAGTCTAGTATACTCGGAGAGTAAACTAAAGAAGCTTGAGCTCAGTATTATAACATGACCAGTCAACTTGTATTGTTGATAATGTTATTAAAGAATATGCATTCCCAATAAGATGAGTGTGTTTTAACACCTTTAGTTGTATTGTAAACACCCGATAATAGCCGAGAAATGGCTAAGCGCCGCAAAGCAGGAGATTGTCACTATAAATACGAAAAAATTGAGGTGTTGTCCTTGTTACACTTAACTAGTGGGTATTTGAGATGGCCCGGACAAGATGGTAATGTCCTGGTTTGAAAGCAAAGCTTGTGGCAAAAGGCTTAAAACCTTATTTTGCACATAGGCATGTGTGATTATACCGAGGATAGTCTTAGCGAATTTCTTGATTCCATAGTTGAGACCGGCGGATGTATGTAAAGTCTACTTGCAAGTAGTGATACGGGCTATGATATGATTGTAATCATTGCACTCGACTTTACATGTCTTAAGGAGCCTAAGAGTTTAATGCGGAAAGCAATAGGTTGGCGTGTGGACTTGAAATGGCGTCACCGAGTTGATATATTCTTGGCTGATTAAATCAAGGTTTGATTTCATGAGATCGAAGAAGAAAGCTGAACAATGCAAGGTTCGGTGGGGAGCAAGTACATTTGCTACAGAATAAGTTAAACAATTGATTGAACAAAGTAATTCTTGTTCGCGATCTAATTGTAAAGCTACGTTATGGAATGCGTAATTCGTTCATATAGTAATTTATTGTTTCATGGTCGATTCGAAATAACAAATCTTAAGGGCAGAGTCTATGGTTTCTAGAGACAGCCTGTAGCGTTAAACTCTTCATGTCTCGAAACATGAGATAGCCGTTTCCACGGTTGAATGTTGATGATTTTGGGACAAGCCCAGCATGTAATGACCACCATGGCTTATGGTATATGAGTTGTGTGCTGACTATGTCAAGCGTGCATATGCTTGAGGATTCTTGTATGTTGGGTGACCGCAGTGGAGTATAGCAGTAAGTGTTGATATATTATAAAGGGATTTATCCATCCTTGATATACAAAGGTAGATCTCGGAGCCTCTTAATGAGTTTGGGAGTGATTGTGGTTTATGGGGAGGCATCATAGTACTGAGTCGGTTCATTTCAGTGGAAAGAAAGTCGTGGGTGTTTCATGACACACTTTTATAGTTGCTTTGTGGTAGAGATGGTGGATAAAGGATTGTAAATGTCGTCAAGGCGAGTAAGGAGTGTTGGAAATCAAGTATTTTGCCCGTTGCGACAATTGTTGTAACAATTCATTTCTTAGTTTTAGTTAAATAAGATTACTCGAACTAAGTGTTCAATAAATAGTAATTGTAGTGCTAGAATTGGAACTCGTGATAATATCATGGGTTATGCCCGATTCTTGAATACCGTGCATGTCGATATAATAATCATCACGGTGATTATATATTATAAGGCTAATATTTATAAAGGCAGAAGGTCACACATAGAATGACATTGAGTTATATTCCTGTATGGAATTAAATCGAGATTGTTAAGTGGGAGTTGATTGGAAATCAATAGAGATACAATGTCCCAGAGTTTCACGTTGATAATGTAAAAATCACAAATTGGACAAAAACCAAATCAATTAACTTGTCGGTTGTTGGCGGTTATGAGAAGCTCATTAGTAACTTGTTAAGTTACTTACACGATTAATAAGTTAGTTAACGGCTTAACGAGTTAGCTTATTAATCAAATGAGTCGAGCTATTCGGCGAAATTAGAAAGGGACTATATAAAGGGAAAAGATGAAATGAAAAACCTAATTTTCATTTCATCCTCTCCTCATCAAAAAGCAGCACGCCCGCATATTCTCTCTGGATTTTTAGTGAGTTTTGACTCGATTCTTGTCAATTGCTCGTAGATTCTAGCCGAATCCAATCGTGTGATTTAACACATCTTGGTGTGGACTAGCTGGAGGCATTAGAGGTGATATGGGATTGAAAGAGGCTTTGGGAGATTTAAAGGATTCATGTCGTTATCCGTTGCGTATTGTAAGTACCTCGTATTTATGTAG